>BSBM01000537.1:2182500-2782500 GCA_027924585.1 Larix kaempferi
ATGGGGCAAGTTGTTATCAAATTATTGGTTGAGAGAGAATTAAATTAAGTAATGTATGTACAAGAAATCATATGCACCCACACACAAATATAACATGTGTAGTAAATGGAATTAATTAGCACAAATACAACCTACATTAAAACAAAAACCCTTGGATTAACTACTTTATTTTTTAGCTCAACATTAAAAAATATTGCAATCAAAACAAATATGATTCACCTACACACAAATTTAACTCATGTGGTATTTTTTCCTTGACAACTTCACCATTGTTGTCGTCTCCATTTTCATTGTCATCGTTATCATCTTATAATCAAATCATCATCGATGTCATTACCATTGCAATGATGCATCCTCATCATCATCACCATCATATTCAATTGATTTATTAATGTCTGATTTAATTTAATTTCCATTTCCATCACCACCACCACCATCATCATCATATATAACATGCCAAACTTACACATTTCGTATCCTAATGTTTTCAAGGTACAATTTCATGGACGATGATATTTAGTAATATTATTTCATTTAGCACTTCATGAGGATGGCATGCGATACTTAACGTATGCTTCTTAACCATTCAATGATGGTATAACATGTGATTCTAGCTTATGATGCCTATTTATTTCATGATGGTATTTCATGAGGATGACATGTGATACCCAGTTTGATACTTACCATTTCATGTTGATATTTAGTATGGTACTTTATTGCATAGTATGTTGTTAATTCATGATGGCTTTTCATGGCATATTAGTTTATTGAGATTCTTAATGATTTTATGATGGTATCACGGGTTGTTATTTTATGATGGTATTGCATATCATATGGTATTCAGTCAAAATATTAACTAAACATAGTTATGAATCATGTTAATCCGTGATGATGGCTTATCATGCGATCTATTGAAAAACATTAGCCTGTGACAATGCATTCTTTGTGATCACATATGAGAACCCGTTATAGTGATTTATTATTCTTAATGGATTCCATGATATCTTTTTATCTTGAGGAGATAACTACTAATCATTGCTCACTTGCGGTGAGTGGAAGTTTGTTTTAGGTGATCCACTTAAAGAGCCTAAAGAGGCTAATCATTCTAGGATTTCATGGGGACCCATAATCATGAATTAGAATGGCTATTATAAAAACCTTATGGAATAGGGGACAAACTCAACAATTAACTCTATTCCAAATGGTTCTTAATTCCTCTACCGAAAGTCCATAGCTTGAGTTATTCTCGCCAAGGGAGAGGCATATGGAGAAGGAATTTCAATGCCTAGGGCTTGTTCCCTAAGGGTACATACAAAAGGATTATAGGGCAGCCCTTCAAGATGCATAGAGTATATTGATACCAAAGTTGGGATCGAGCTATTGGTATCCAAGTGTCGGTTAATTCCGATGAGGCTCATATTTTGATTGATTTCGATGAGGCCTCACATTTACCAGAAGTTGGGAAGGTGGCTAAGGCATGCAAATTTCCCAAGAAAATTATGATGTCTAGTATATGATCCATGAACATGTTATATAGAGTTCCATGGTGAATGGGACCATATGGATTATTGGTAAAGAGGATTATGGAAGTGGCAAATGGTACGATTCTCATGAAAAAGGTGAGTAAGAAATGAGGGAGTTTAATGAGTGTTGTACTTTTATTTATTTTGAATCCTTGATTGATTCTTAAGTGTATAATAATATTGATGCATAATTGTATGATTGATTACATATTAGACAGCTAGGGAATTAATAAAGAAGATTTTGTAATTTAGGGAGGCATAATTGTATTAGTGTAGGTGGGATATTTCTACACAATGGCCATGCGTATAAATCTCTTGACTTCAAAATAGTACTAACTACCTATATTAATTATTGCCTACATAATTGATATGGGGTTATAACTTCGAGACAAAGTTTTCTTAAGGGAGGGAGTATGTAACACTCCAAACTTAGACATTTGTATAAGTATAATAATTTATATGGTAGTAGTAAAAAGGATCAAGAAATATATAAAAATAAAAAATAAAGTGTGCATTTGTAATTCAATTTAGGTGTCATCCATGCAAAATTAAGAAATTGAGTGAAATTTGAAAATTAAGTAATTATATAAGGGGACAAAACCAAGAGTTAGGGGATCTAATGTTTGTAATTGATTTTGGGGGTTTCTTACTTGTTGTGTTTGTTTTTTTGGTTTTTGTGCACTTGTTAAAAGGGAGGATAAGGAGGAGGAGAGGGTGAAGCAAAGGTTGATAGAGAAAACAATTAAGGTATGACTTGGTCTAGCATAGTGTTAATTGTTGAGGGATTGGGGGCCTCATCTTTTCTTCGAGGTTGGTTGGGTGGAGATGTCCCCCCAATTGTTGTTGCAGATAGGGAATATGGTGATTGAAATGATAAGGTAGGCATGAAAAAAATTTAAGCTGGTCATTGATTAGATAAGTAGAGATTCTTCTCATTGGAATATAATTCTTAATTTATGCTAGTTATCTAAGAGTTATTTATTCATTAATGAATAGACACATGATAGATTAGTTATTTTTGAAGTTTTTCTCGGTAAATTTTCCATTTAATTAGACTTAAAACCTACTATCAAATTGGGTTGTTACAACATCATTATGATTGTAATTTTCATCATCATCAACATCACCAACGTCATCATCACTTCCATCATCATCACTAGCATCATTCTTCTCATTGTCACAACAATGATCATTATCATCATCATTTTCATTGCAATCTTCATCGTTTGCATCATCCTCATCCTCTTATTTGTCATATTCATTATGATTATTATTGGAAATGCCATTTTCATAGATATCATCATCATAATCATTGTCATCATCATAATTTTCTATTCTTCAAATTCTATTTTTGATTGAAGAAATGGATTGAGTACCCTTGACACCCCCATTGCACCTAGATTTTTGTAATTTCAATAAATTATTTCAATTTTAAAAAATCCAACCAAATTTCGAGAAAAAATAATTGGAAAAAGGTGATCAAAATCTTTGATTGTTTCGACTGCTCTTAATACAACCTAAAAACATTGAAAAAATTGTTCCATTTTCGGTTCCAACATATTACTTGCGGCAATGTATTTGCGTAAAGTAGAGAACCCTTTTACTTGTGCATTTTCCTCACAAATTTGGCAGTGATTTTGTTGCAATTTTGAAATTGTAGATATGAAATGTAGAGATAGATATTGTAATATTGAGCTAGCTCACTCAAGGGAGGGTGGAGAATCTTGCTACTATAAGGAAAAAATCATCCAACATGTTTTTAGTCCATAAAGATTCATATTGAACACTAATATTATACCATTTTAATTATATTCAAAGGGAGTAAGTTAATAATGACCACTTTCATTTTTTATTTTTAAAAATTTAAATTTTTTTATTTTTTTAAATTAAATTATTTTCCTTCATAATTTCAAAAAATAATAATAAAATTTTCCTTATCATAAAATTTAATAAAATAAAATTTATATAATTATGATGATGGACTTCCATAATTATTATTATTATGTGTAATGTCCCCATTCAAATAAATCAAAAAGAGAAAATCCCACCAATCTATTAGTTTCCTAGGTTGGGGTGGAGACATTAAATTTGTGATAAGGAGACTAATAAACCCCAAATGGACTTTAGCATGAAATAAATTTATTAAGAGGGGATAAATAAATAGTTATGATGAGAAAATAAGATGGCACTTGGTCATGGAGACACATTGGTGGTGTGGGACCCACACAAAGCTAGATTTCCCATGCCACATGGCATTCCACTCTCACCCATTCGAATCCAAGGTGGGTTCCAATATTCTTGGGGGATTTGGAAGGGAATAATTATTGGCATTTCTCAATGAGGTCGAAATGTAGAGGAAGAGTAACTCCCATGGAAGAGGAAGAGGAATTTTGGAGCTAGTGGGACACTTGGGCTAGATTCCCTAGCTTTTATGACACCAATGATGAAGATGCCTATGACACTTATGAAAAAATCAGACCCGATGGATGAAATATGATATACATGACATGTCAAGGATAAAAATATCCTCCAAGAAGTCTCACAAGGGAGTTAGGGAATCCAAAGAGACACCTATTCGAATTGAGTAAAGGAGAAGGTTAGAATTGGAGGGACAAGTGGCACACTTTGGAATCTCTTCCCAATTCGAGTTGGCATGAACCTCATGGATGTAATTCGAGTTAAGGAATCCTTAGGAAGTTTATGAAAGTCAGGAACAAAGAAAGAGAGAAGTTTTTTTATCATTTTACATTTTTCATTTGGAGAGGAGAGCTAGTAGAGTGTTATTCTACTTGCCTTAGCACCAATTTCGAGGGTGAAAGATTCCCATTCTAATAGGAAATTGGAGAGGCCATACAGACCTTTCATCTGGAGATACAATGGAGTCCTTTTTTATAGGTTGAATCTATAGGGTAGCTCATGGTCACATCTCCTTCAGCTTGCTTCTACAACCATTCTTCCATTTCTTTCCATATTCTTTCTCCTTGAGGAGAGGCACACTTGGTGAGGTGGTGATATATTTGGGATAGTTCTTGAGGCCCCATATATTTTTTATCTACTATATATACTCTATATTTACTTCTGATAATACTTTCAGATCGAAACTCCAAGATATTTTATGTACAAATGCTAAACTATGAATAAATCGTGTCATTTCCCCAATACCTTGTTATTTTCACTTGAAGTGGTATAAAATTCGAATGGTTCAATTAAAATATGATATATTATTGTTGTATGGAGCACCAT
Organism: Larix kaempferi; assembly: GCA_027924585.1. NCBI lineage: Eukaryota > Viridiplantae > Streptophyta > Pinopsida > Pinales > Pinaceae > Larix > Larix kaempferi. The sequence goes on from BSBM01000537.1 coordinate 2,187,267, forward strand.
TAATATGATGAATAAGTTTCATATTCATTATAGAAACATTGGGATCAATATTCTTAAGTTTCATAACCATTTGTGAAGATTTACTATCATTTCCCCCTATGTTAAAACTAGTATACAAACATTTGATTTATGGAAGTTGTAGAAGCCTATAGAAACTAATTTATTATGATTTGGGGAGCCCACTGAAGTAATTTATCAATACCATGTCTTTGTTCTGAAATTTGGGAAGGTATTACAGTGTTTGGGAAGCCATCCTTGTTCCCTACCCTTGGGGGTTTTGAACCTCAAATTGATTAGTAAAGTTCCTTATTTTTCCCTGATTATAAATGAATGTTTCAGAAGTGTTTTAAGAGTTTCCAAGCATCCATCAGAATCATTTACATGTATTAATACCTTCCAAACTCATTCAGACCCAATTCGGAACCATTTGGAGTCATTTGGAAGCAGTTGAGTCAATACTAGTCTAAGGGTCGAATTGATCAAAATTTGCAAATTTCCCCAGTTTTTGAAAATTATTAAAAAGGGACAATACAAGTGGTAACAGAGCATGATACTTGCACCTATTGTGGATGATATTTTATGAGGAGAATAATCCAAAGAAATCAGCTCCCACCCTTAGAACTTGAAACTGAAAGTGTTTTTGTTGAAGAGGAAGAAGTAGGAAATTAAGAAGTGCATTTTGTTGAAACTATGGCTAGGGATGAGAAGGGAACCTCAGAGGATAAGGAGGGTTTTACTAAATTCATGAAACAATTATTTGAATACGTGACACAACATATCATGAAAGGGTTCGAATTGTTGGCTAGTCAACTTGGAAGCAAAGGAGCAATAGGAGGCAGTAGCAGTTCTGTTTTTGAGGAAAAGAAGGCAATGGGTGAAAGACTTTTCTCAAGAACATGACCTCATAATAGGCCTAATGAATTTCAGAGTACGCCAAGGCCTACTACACCTAAATTTCTTGAGGTCAAAGAATAACCTAATGCCCAATTTGATATGCAGGAAGTTGTAAAAGAATGGGAAAAGTTGAGTGAAGATTGTAGAAGGACTCTACCCTTTGAGAAATACTTTAATGTTTCAAACAAAATCAAAATGAGGGAAGGTAATAGGACTCCATTTCAAAATAAATAATTGAATTATTCCATTGGAAAAATTCCCCTTCCCACTTTTGATGGTTCATCTCAAAGTTCTGCAAATACTTGGGTACAAAAACTAGATGTGTATTTTCAGCTGAATCCAATGGTGGAATAGGATGCTTTAAAAATGGCTATTTTGCATCTTGAAGGAGAAGCCAATTATTGGTGGTTACATGTTCTGAAAACCTTGGGACATGATCAGGTTACAACATATGGAGAATTTGTTGACAAGGTATTATAAATATTTGAGCAAAAAGACCTAGAATTGCCTTTCAAAGAACTAGACCAAGTGAAGCAAGTTGGAACCCCTGCTGAGTATATGTTAGAATTCCAAAAACTATCATTTAAGGTGACTGATATATCTATGATAAGATTAGTATTTCTCTTTACTAAAGGTTTGGATGAACCCTTAAAAGGTTTAGTTAAGGCCCACAAACCTAATTCATTGAAGGATTCCATGAACTTGACAAGAGATCTACAAAATGTGCTAACTAGGACAAGGTTTCCTCCCAAGCCTAACTTCCCTTCCAAGTTCAGATTTGAAAAGAAGCGATGGCAAAGAGATGCATTTGGAAAGGATAATAAAGAGGGACTAAATAGGGAATAACTCAGAATAAATAAATTGTGTTACACATGCTTCCAACCATGGGTACCAAGGCATAAATGTGCTAAGAAGAAAGCACAATACATTGAAGCATTTTTTGATAATGATGAGTATGAAGGGGATATGGAGGAAGAAGGACATATTTCAGAAAAAGAAGAGGGATATGATATAGCATAAGAAGGGAAACAAGAAGAAAATCATCCTTCACTTGACAAAGGAAGGATGGCAGTACTTTCAGCAGTGCCTCGTTTTCACACTATTCGAAGCAAGGGAGTGTTACAAGGACAAAGGGTCTCGGTATTGGTAGATGGAGGAGTCACACATAAATTCATTGATGCAGACATGGTGGAGAGGAGGAAACTACTTACTGAACCATTCGATGGCTTCACAATCATCATTCTAGGTCACAATACTATGGAGTGCAAAACATGGATTCCAAAGCTAGAAATCACCATAGGTAATTGCACTTTTTTTTATAGCTTTTATGTGGTTGATGTTGCTGATACTAATCTGGTCTTGGGAGTTCAATGGATGTACTCTATAGGGGAGCATACAGTGAACTATCAAATTCCTGAAATGATATTCAAAGATTCGGAAGGAAAACAAAGGGTTGTGATAGGGAAACACACCTATCTAAATCAAGTAGTGACTTCCCACAGTATGAGGTCCATATTGAGGCATAGAGATATTGAATGGGATGCTGAATATTGAATCACTACACCCAAACCCAAAATAAATATTGTAGAACATCCAAAGGATTTAAGGAAGCTACTACACAAATATGAAAAGGTTTTTGGAGACCTCCCTTCTGGAAGGCCACCTAATAGAGGAGTTGAGCACAACATTGTGTTGGAAGTGGGCACTTCACCTATCTAAATCCCACCATATAGACATCCCAAAAATTTCATAGAGGAGATTGAAAAGTATATTCAAGAACTCTTGGAGTTGGGACTCATTAGACCAAGCTCTAGTCCCTATGCTTCTTCAGTGGTTTTGGTGAAGAAGAAGGATGGGACCTTGAGAATGTGCATTGATTTTAGAGCCCACAACAAAAAGACAATAAAAAATAGATATCCCATCCCAAGAATAGATGACCTCATGGATGAGCTACATGGAGAAAAATTCTTCTAAAAAATTGATCTTAGATCTGGTTACCATCAAATTCGAATGAAGGAGGAGGATGTGCATAAAACAACTTTCAGGTATCACTATGGCCATTTTGAGTTTCTTGTCATTCCTTTTGGGTTGACCAATGCTATAGCCACATTTCAATCATGCATGAATAAGATATTTTGCAAACAGCTCCGTAATTTTGTTTTGGTTTTCTTTGATGGCATTCTAATTTACAACAAAACATGGGAGGAACACTTGCACCATGTAGAAGTTGTTTTGAAAATTTTGCATGAACAATCTTTGTTTGCTAAGTTGTCTGAGTGTGAATTTGGGCTGAAAGAAGTTTCATATCTTGGGAGCATCATTGGGAAATATGGATTGAAGGTGCATTTGGAAAAAATAAGATCTATTCTTGAATGGCCATCACCTAAAAACATAACATCATTGAGAGGCTTCATTGGAATATGCACTTACTATAGAAAAATGGTGAAAGGGTTCTCTAAATTGACTGCTCCCCTTACGGATTTGACCAAGAAGGATGATTTAAAGTGGGATGAAGAGGCTGAAAAGGCTTTCCAGAAAATGAAAGAGGTAATGAGTAGTTGTCCAGTACTTGCACTACCTGATTTTACTAAACCATTTGTCTAGGAATGTGATGCTTCAAGAGAAGGGATAGGGGTTGTCCTAAAACAAATTCAACACCCCATAGCTTTTGAGAGAAGAAAGTTGCAGCCACATGAGAAGCTCTATTCTATTTATGACAAATAAATGTTAGCCATAATGCATGCCTTGGCCAAGTTTAGACAATACTTGGTGGGAAACAAGTTTGTCGTCAAAACTAACCATAACAATTTGAAGCATTTTCTCACACAAAAGGACCTCAATGAAAGGAAACAAAAGTGGGTAAGGAAAGTCCAAGATTTTTGTTTTGACATTGAATATTTTAAGGGAAGAAAATCATATTGTAGCAGTTGCATTATCTAGAAGACCGTCATTTTCTCTTATGGACATTTCAAAAGATTGGAAAAATATGCTAATAGTTGAATATGCCAAAGATAGTTTTGCTTGTGGTGTGTTAGATGGGGTCAAAGGTGATGATAGGTACAAGGTTTTGGATGGTATAATCTACTACAAGGATAGAATATACTTGGTTCATGGTTCGAATCTCAAGCACAATATTTTGAAGGAAGCTCATGACTCTCCTTTACCAGGCCATCTTGGTTTTTTCAAAACATATAGGAAACTAAGGGAAAGGTTATTTCGGAAAGGGATGAAAGAGGATGTTCTAAAATATGTGAATGAATGAAAGTCATGTCAGCAAAAAAAATCTGAACATACACATCCTGCTGGTCTATTGCAACCATTTCCCATTCCACAACAAAAATGGGAAAATGTCTCCATGGATTTCATCACAGGTTTTCCCAAGGATTTGGGTAAGGATTGAATTTATGTTGTGGTGGATAGACTCACTAAATTTTCCCATTTATTTTCTGTTACATCATCTTTACTGCTACACAAGTGCCTAATCTATTCTTCAGAGAAATTTTCAGATTGCACGAACTTCCCAAGAACATTGTGAGTGATAGAGATAGCAGATTTATGAGTGCATTTTGGCAAGAAATTTTCAAGTTGGTTGGCACTCAATTGACTCCAAGAACAAGCTATAATCCTCAAAATGATGTCCAAATAGAAAGAGTGAATCAATGGTTGGAAGGGTACTTGAGGATCTATGTTGGTGAGCAGCAGAAAACATGGGTGAAATGGCTACATTTGGGTGAGTTTTGCTACAACACTACTTTCCATATGTCCATTGGCACGTCTCCTTTCAAATAACTATATGGTTATGAAGAACTTACATTTGTTGAGAACATATTTGGTGATAGTAGAGCCCCAAAAGCTAAATATTGGGTGGAGGAAATTCAAGAGATTTTGAAACTCCTAAAAGACAATTTGCAGTTTGCCCAAAATCACTAGAAATCGTATGTGGATAAAAATAGAGTGGAAAGAACTTTTCAATTAAATGATTTGGTCTATTTGAGGATATGACCATATAAACAAACATCCTTGAAGGTGAAAGGGTCAAAAAAGCTCAAACCAACATAGTATGGTCCCTACAAGATAGCTCGAAAAGTTGGGGAGGTGGCTTATGAGTTGGAGCTTCCGGAAGGGAGAAAAATTCACAATGTATTTCATGTTTCATGCCTTAAGAAGGATATTGGTCAACAAATATCTGTTTCAGAAATCCTCCCTCCATTAGATGATGAAGGACAACTCATACTTATTCCAGAAAAATTTTTGAAGGCAAGAGAAAGAAAATTGAGGAGCAGTACCATAAGGGAGTATTTGGTAAAATGGAAATATTTTCCAAGTGAGGATGCCACATGGAAGGAGGAAAATTTTTTGTAGAATCCTAATTTAGAATTTCTTGAGGGCAAGCAATCTTGGGTGCAGAGAACTGTAATGTCCCCATTCAAATAAATCTCAAGAAGAGAAAATCCCACCAATCTACTAGTTTCCTAGGTTGGGGTGGAGACATTAAATTTGGAATAAGGAGATTAATAAAACAAAAATGGAATTTATCTTGACATAAATATATTAAGAGGTGATAAATAAATAGTTATGATGAGAAAATAAGATGGCACTTGGTCATGGAGACACATTGGTGGTGTCAGACCCACACAAAGCTAGATTCCCCATGCCACATGGCATTCCACTCTCACCCATTCAAATCCAAGGTGGAGTCCACTATTATTGGGGGATTTGGAAGGGAATAATACTTGGCATGATTCAATGAGGTCAAATTGTAGAGGAAGAGGCATTTTGGATCTAGTGAGACACTTGGGCTAGATTCCCTAGCTTCTATGACACCAATGATGGAGATGCCTATGACACTTATGACAAAATCAGACATGATGGATGAAAACTAACATACATGACATTTCATGTCTAAAACCAGCCTACAAGAAGGCGCACAAGGGAGTTAGGGCAGCCAAATAGACACCTATTCGAATTGAGTGAAGGAGGAGTCTAGAATTGGAGGGACAAGTGGCATACTTTGGAATCTCTTCCCAAATCGAGTTGGCATGAAGCTCATGGATGGAATTCGAGTCAAGGAATCCTTAGGAAGTTTATAAAAGTCAGGAATAAAGAAAGAGAGCAACTTTTGATCATTTTACATTTTACATTTTGCATTTGGAGAGGAGAGCTAGTAGAGTGTTATTCTACTTGCCTTAGCACCAATTTCGAGGGTGAAAGATTCCCATCCTAATTGGAAATTGGAGAGGCGATTCAAACCTTTCATTTGGATCTACAATGGAGTCCTTTGTTATAGGTTGAATATACAGGGCAACTCGTGGTCACATCTCCTTCATCTTTCTTCTACAACCATTCTTACATTTCTTGTCATATTCTTGCTCATTGAGGAGAGGCGCACTTGGTGAGGTGATGATCTCTTTGGGATAGTTCTTCAAGCCCCATATATTTGTAATATGATATATATACTCTGTATTTACTACTCATAATACTTTCAGATTGAAAATCCAAGACATTTTATGTACAAATTCTAAACTATGAATAAATGGTGTCATTTCCCCAATACCTTGTTATTTGCACTTGAAGTGGTATCAAATTCGAATGGTTCAGTCAAAATCTGATATATTATTTTTGTATGGAGTGCCATTAATATGCTGAAGGATTTTCATATTCATTATAGAAGCACTGGGATCAATATTCTCAAGTTTCATAACCATTTGTGAAAATTTACTATCATTTCCCCCTATGTTAAAGCTAGTATACAAACATATGATTTATGGAAGTTGTAGAAGCCTATAGAAACTTATTGGTGATGAATTGGGGAGCCCACTAAATTTATTTATAAATACCATGTATTTGTTCTGAAATTTGGGAAGTTATTATAGTGTTTGGGAAGCCATCATTGTCCCCTACCCTTGGGGGTTTTGAACCTCGATTTGACTAGTAAAGTTCCCTATTTATCCCTCATTATAAATGAATGTTGCAGAAGTGTTTTAAGAGTTTCCAAGCATCCATAAGCCTCATTTACATGTCTGAATACCTTCCAAACTCATTCATACCCAATTCAAAACCATTTGGAGTCATTTGGAAGCAGTTGAGTCAATACTAGTCTAAGGGTCGAATTGATCAAATTTTGCAATTTTCCTAGTTTTTACAAATTCTTAAAAAGGGACACTACATTATTATGATGGACTTATATATATTATAATATTTTTGATGATGATGAAATTCCAAATATTATAATTTTTTTTATGACATCTGATGATGATGATGATGATCCTCCAAATATTACAATATTTGTTGATGATGATGATGAATGGGTATATGATACCTTCTTTTTTGTGGGATAAGGTACACCTTGATTGAAATATCACAATGTAAAGGAAATAATTTCAAATATTAGAATATTTTTTTAATGATGATGATGATGATGAAATAATTGGTATATGAGACCTTTTTTTGTGGGATAAGGGATTCTCTCCACTCAAATATTTGATTGCTAAAATTTAGAAAGGTGTACATATCCTACCATTCAAATTTATTATCCAAGAATAACAAATTTTTTTACAAAAAAAAACATCCATAAACAAGTACCGAGTGAATCCATGAAGATGAGTAATACTTTTTGGCCAAAAGTGACAGTGGAAATTCGATTTTTTACTCATTTCTTAAATTGAATCCCTCAAAACTCATTTATTCATTGTGAATTCTGGCATGCAACAAAAAAGAAATTGTAGGGAATTATGTTGTTCTTATACCTATATATATATATATATATTTAAAATAATATTATTATTTAATATGCCAAAATTGCATTTAATGATAGGTTTGTTCTTGTAAATTTTAGAAAAAAGTTAATCAGTGGCCTGTGTGCATGTAAAATAGTTTAATCGTAAATTCATAATTTTTGGAAAATAAATATATGAACAAAATCTACACAAAATACTCTAAGGCACACATATTTGTTTTTAAATTTATATTCAAAAATTATATATTTTTATTAATTTTTGAAACTTAACGTTGAAAATTTTAATCGCATTTCTTACGTGTGTGTGCATGTCAAAAAAAAATACTTGTTACAAAAATTACCCTTTTGAAGAGGATGCATTGATGTGGGGCATATATATATATTTTTAAAATTTTATTATGTGCTTTTTTATGTTATTGATTTTTCTTTGGATTGATTCAAAGTTGTGGACATCGTTTCGTAAGTATAAGTTTGAAAAGAAAAATAAATATCATATGAACTCAAAAACCCATAACTTATATGTCAATGGACCGACGATTAGTTGACTAATCCATGGATATGAAATCTACCACCTAAGGTGCATCCCGTGTCATGTTTAGACCTAGTAAAGAGGCCAACAAAATTAAATTTGTAGAAAAGGGGGTTAAAAGCCTATATTAAATTCCTCAATAGACTTATTAGCTCAATCGAGGTTTTACGTGCATTTTTTAAATACCTCGATTGATGGTTTAAGTGTAGTTAAAATAAAATCTCAATTGAGTTAATTAATTTTAAAAAATTTAAATTTAACATGTAAAAAATAAAATATATTAATTTAAATAACTCAATTTAGCAATTAGCTCGATGAAGCTATTTGAGTTAACATTATTTCTTTTACATATAAAATTTAAACTTTTTACATAAATTATGATGGTTTTTATTAATTTTGTTTAAACATTAAATAATAACATAATATAATAAAACATAATATTTACAAATAAAGCTATTTCAAATCTTTTTGAATCACTCTAAGTGATTTATGGCCCATGATTTCATTAATTTCCATGGTAAATTTTCCTATGGTATCACATCACATCAAATACCATTGGTTACCAAAACCCAAATAGTAATTAGCTTAATGTGATACCACGTTAAGCTAATTAATATTTGGGTTTTGCTAACCCATGGTAAATTTTCCCATGATATTTGATGTGTTGTGATACCATGTGTTAGCAAAACCATGGGCCATCTAATTTCTAGCTCAATTGAAGGATTAAAAAGATTTGAAATAGTTAAGTTTTAATTGTTATGTATTATTATGATCATGTTTAAATGGAATTAAAAGTATAACAATTATATTAAAACTAAATTTTATATGTAAAAAATAATATTAATTCAAATAGCTCGATCGAACTATTGAGCTAATAGCTCGATCGAGGGTAGTTATTAAAAAAACATCAATCGAGGGCTTGTTTAAACTCTGGATCGATCTTTTGAAATCTAGATAAAGGGGTTAAATAACCATCAATCGAGCTCATGTTTCAAGCAATACGAGTGTTACTAATGTTCATGGAAACACCCTACCCTTAACCTATGTTTGAAGAAATTTTTAAATAAAAAAAGAAAACAAATTGATACTATTTCAAATGCTACATAATAATATGCAAAAATAATATCAATTGTGTAATTCATATCATTAATGTAGGGAGCTTTCAACAAATAATTTTTCTAATAGTTAAAATATTTTTAAGTTAGAGTTTCTATCGCCGTAGATTCTTTGAACATAAAATGTCAAAGTTCTTAACAAATTTAAACATTTTCCAACATCTTTCAACATAAACTATTACCTTTCCCAACATTTTTCTACAATAAACTATAATATTTTTCATAATAAAATTTTATTCATATATAAAAAAATTGTCAAAATTTTCATAAAAATTCTTACATATATACAAAAGTTTAGAATTGAAATAATGATCTAGCAGCACAAGTTTAGAATTGAAATAATTATCTAGCAGCACAAGAGTAATAAAATGAGACATATCTGTAATGATATTGATATGTCCATCACTATAATGATTCAAGATATAACTTTTCACATTTTTTATCTATCTTTCCATTCATGTTTTTGGATCACTACCATCAATTTTCAAATTGCAAATCTTCGATAGAATTATTGAGGCCCTAAGGACTATAGGACTCTAATACCGTGACAAATAATAAACATGGGAACAACAATATGATGCAAAAGGATCTCGAGTTAAGTATTATAATATTCACACTAAAGCTATAAATATATAGTACAATAGATGATGCCACATCACATAGAAATTGGCTCTAGATCCTAAAACCATGCATGATAATTGGTCTTGGAAATCCTAACAAACCCACTTAGTCATCTTTTCATGATAAGTCACTATTATCCTAAATGAATAATACAATTAAAAGTGACATGAAAACTTAATGATTGGTAAGATAAGCCTTATGAAAAAAAATTGCTCAAGGTTTTTACCCTTTTAGACTGATTACTAAAAACAAATTAAAACTATAAATCAATTGTAACTCCGACTTTATTGAATAGCCAATATTATGACATAAATAAAATATTACTACTTGATTAATTTGGTACATACAAACCAACTTTAAACTTCTTAATGAAAGGAAGATGGTGTACATTGATGATATTTTAATATGTCCAATAGGGGACCAACAATTAATGGAGTGCAATTAGAATAATACAAAAAGTATTCTAAACAATCAATTGTTTCTACTTTTCTTGTAATCATTAATATAATCTTGGGAAAGAATCTTTGGTCAAATCATACTTTTTCACTCTTTAAATTCTAATTTTACTACAAAAATGGATTGGGCACCTTTGATACCCTTGTTACACTTGGATTATGCCATCTTAATAGCTTATATATGCAATTCCAACAAATCCAACTGGACTTCAATAAAAAAAATGATTGAAAAAATGTAATCAAAATCTTTGATTTTTTAGACTACTCTATATACAACCTAAAAACATTGAAAAAATCATTCCATTTTGGATTCCAACATATTAATTGGGGTAATGTATATTAAAATGCATAAAGTCAAGAATTCCTTTACTTGTGTCGTTGATGATGGTAACCCACCGAAGTTGACTCCATGCCCAACTATCCTCCTGTTCTTAACTCCAACCAACCAAAAAACCTCTTTAATTTGTTGTTTGAAGGTCTAGCCACGACCTTGACTGATATCCCATCTTGTTTTTAAGCTGCATCCTGTTGCTGGAATCCCCAAAGGGAGATCCCTCCGTGTGGTTGGAAAGGCTAGTTTCCATCCACTAAAGATTGGTTTTCAACAGTTACCCCATGGTCTTTCCTGCCACAACCCAGGAAAATATTGGGTGATAACATTCTGGCGACTCTGCTGGGACAATCTCTAGTTTTCAAAGTATAAAATCAGACCTCTGAGGGCGAACAAAGAGTCTGAGATTTCAAGGTTGTATCATTTTCCCAGGCGACTCCAATTTACATTGTGGTGATTCCACTGGAGACCAAGCCTACTTCAAAAGATTTATATCAGATTAGCACTGATTATTGAAAGTCGCCGGTAGTAAGACACTAAGAGGATCCTGCATTATTCTCGTAGTGAGGCCTTCTTTCAAATTAAAGAACCCATAGAAGAAATTCTGGCTCCCATAAGTCATCCGGATCTTGAGCTACCAAGGGTTACTTCAGACCCAGAAAAGGTCATCAAGAAAGCAAAGAGAGCCCATATAGGTATTTCTCTATTAACTAGGTCCTTTTCTTTACCTGAGAAAGAGGCATGTGTTGTAGAAAGAGCCCCTCCCAAGTTAAGGACCGAGTCTTCCCCATTTAGACCTAGATCTGAGACTGATCCAAGGGAAACCCTATTTGACCAGAGAAAGTTCCAGACCCATTTCCTGAGTGCTTGGTGGGAAAATCTACAAGCCTGGGAAGAAACTAGTGACCTGCCTCCCTTTGCTAAAACTGCTGGCCAAAGTACCCAAGTATCGAGTACCACCCCTTCTGCTCGGAAAACACCATTTGATCCCAAACTAAACCTAAGAGCCATGGCGACGAGATTTGCTTTTTTTTCCCTCCCACCAAATCCTGATGACTTACCTGTGGGATATGCCCAACGCCTCATAATATTTGATGGGGAGGGAAGAGTCTCTGCACAACAACATGTACACCAGTTCAATGACTTCACAGACCTAGAAGAGGTGGATGAAAATGATGTTAAGATGAGGTTTTTTGTCCAAATTTTGGCAGGAGAAGTGAAGAAATGGTTTAAATCCCTTCCTAATAGGGGAATAGCTACCTATGAAAGATTTGAATAAGCTTTCCTAGCCAGATGGCACGATAAGCAAAACCCTCTCCAAATTCTCACTTAGTATGAACATACAAAGAAAACCAATGTGGAGACTGTCCAAGAATTATCAACCAAATTCATGAGGATGTACAACTCCATCCATGTGGACATAAAACCCCTTGTTGGGGCATCCAAGCTCCATTTTTCCAACTATTTTGATGATGACTTTGCTCTCATGCTGAGAGAAAGGAGATCTCCCACTCTCCCTGATATGATGAAAGATGCACTAGATGTAGAGGCCAACTTGATGGCCTCTGGAAAAATGAAACACTTAAGTGCAGCTAAGAAAAAGAGATGCAATGAAATAGTGCATCCTTCCACCTCCCAATCCACAGATGCAAAATTTGAGCAGATGATGAGAACTATGGAGAGACTGGTAGATAGGATCTCCCTTGATAGCATGCCTCCTTCAAGAGAAAACCCAAATCCCGTAGCTCGAAATAACAATCTTAGAAGGCCCCCTGCCCCACAAGGAAGACCTAGAGAGCAAAGAAACCCTGACAATCATCCAATCAGACCACCTTTTATTGATAATTTCATGGATGATGAAGAAGAAGAAGATAGATAGGATGAATACCAAATCCCTCTCTTTGATCAGATCAAACCCCAGTTCTATTTGACTAAAGATGAGCATGACCGACCTTCCCTGCAATCAGATAATGCCTGAGGTGAATCAGAATCTGACCAATACCAAAGAGGGCTCCACAATGCCATCTGTGAGTTCGAGAGACAACACAATCTGAGAAGTAGAAAAGTAATAGTAGACTGATGAAAGGTTGTTGCTGATCCATCCTCTTCGCAACCACCAAGAAAGGAAATCCCTGGGAGGAAAGACCCAAAGGTTGCAGTCTCTAAGGACTCTTGGGAAGGGGGCACAACCTCCTAAGAAGAGTTCAGAAGGGAGAGATGAAGGTGACACTAAGATGGCAAAGAAAGTCCATACAATTAAAAGTGACATAAAAACTTAATAATTGGTAAGATAAACCTTAGGGAAAAAAATTGCTCAAGGTTTTATCCCTTTTAAACTAATTACTAAAAAAAAATTAAAACTATAAATCAATTGTGACTCTAACTTGATTGAATAGCCAATATTATGAGATAAATAAAATATTACTACTTGATTAATTTGGTACATACAAACCAACTTTAAACTTCTTAATGAAAGGAAGATGGTGTACATTGATAAGATTTTAATATGTCCAATAGGGGACCAATAATGAATGGAGTGCAATTAGAATAATACACAAAGTACTCTAAACAATCAATCGTTTTTAATTTTCTTGCAATCATTAATATAATTTTGGGAAAGAATCTTTGGTCAAATCATAATTTTTCACTCTTTAAATTCTAATTTTACTGCAAAAATGGATTGGGCATCTTTGATACCCTTGTTATAGTTGGATTATGCCATCTCAATAGCCTATATATGCAATCAAAATCTTTAATTTTGTAAACTATTCTCTATACAACCTAAAAACATTGAAACATTCATTCCATTTTGGATTCCAACATATTAATTGGGGTAATATATATTAAAATGCATAAATTCAAGAACTCCTTTACTTGTGCATTTTCCTCCCAAATTTGGCAATGATTTTGCTGCAATTTTAAAATTACACCTAGAGATTGCAATATTGCACTAGCTCACTAAGGAGGTGGAGAATCTATCTATTTAAAAAAAAAATCATATGGAACAAGTTTTTTGTCCATAAAAATTCATACTAAACACTAATCTCATATTTTAATTATGTTAAAAAAAAATTAATAATATACACTCTATTTTTTTATATTTTTAAAATTGAAAATTTAAATAATTTTAAATTAAATCATTTAAAATAATAATAATAATTTAAATCTCCATGTCTATGGTATGGTGTCACATGGTGCGGCCCCTTCCATATAGAAAGAATTTTTTTTTTACCTTGCACCTTGAAAGCTATTAAGTTACCCTTTGGTTCCAATATCACCAATTTGCGGTAATATCGAGTAAAAGAATAAATATAACATTTCATACTGTTGAAGTCCACGTGAAGTTTCTCGTAGCACTTAGGTTTACTAAAATTCATTTTTAAGGTTCACTAAAATTCATTTTATATGATAATTATAATATTTTATAATGTTAGAAAAAGTGGTGGAGGTTTGGTGTGAGCGATGATGATGAGATGAGAACTATGATGATGATGTCAAATTTTTTCATAATATTGAGATAAAATTAAATTTTGATGATGATGATGATGCTGAAGAAGTAAAATTTGATTTGATGATGATGATGATGGTTTTTTATAAACATTGAGATTCACTAAAATTCATTTTTAATTATGATAAAGATGAAGTAAATTTGATTTGATGATGGTAAGATTTCTCATAGCATTGAGGTTCATTAAAATTATTTTTTTATGATGATGATAAAAAATTAAAATTTGATTTGATGATGATGATTTGTTTCAATGAAATTCATTTTTTATGATGATAATGATAATAGTCACCATCAAATCAATGAGCAAATTGATATATCAAACTTTTTATTTATATGATAAATAAATCTCTCTAGTCAACTATCTAATAACTAAAATTTATAAAGATATATTACCCCTCCCAAATTATTTTAATCTATAAAATATTTCAATAAAGAACTTCCATATACAGCTACCTTAAACCTTTCTTTTAATCAATTTTCAACTAAATAAAGAGAAGAAGTAAATTGAAACTATTTCAAAGTATTACATAATAATGATTTAGTCACATGATTAAAATGTGATGTGCAAAATAGAATATTAATAGTGTGATTCATACCATCACTTACTGAGGGAGCTTCTACCAAACCATTAAAATCCTAAGTTTCTATCACCCTAAAATCTCTGAACATAAAAAATCAAATTTCACAACAGATTTAAACATTTTTCAACATCTTTCTACCTTAAACTATTACCTTTTCCAACATCTTTCTACCATAAACTATAACATTTTCATAATAAGGATTTATATGTACAATTTTTTTTTTATAAATATGATAGAATTCATATCTACCTTAAACTATAACATTTTTTATTATGTTAATTGTTTTTGATAAAATTCATATGGAAAAGAAGATTCTTTTTGTTACATGAATAAAATCTTTTCCAACATAACATGATTTGATTACATAACATGATTTGATTTTCACAGAAATCACTTAAATTATCAGTATGAATCAATAGCATTCAAAACAATGCATATATTTAATATCTAAAGTGTTATTCTACATATACCAAAGTTTAGAATTGAAACAATGATATGGCAGCATGGCAAATAATAAAAAGAGACTTGCCCATTTTCATTTTCACAAAGAGGGAGGTTGCAGGAAAACTCATCACATATTAACTTCCATATGTCATGGCATTGATGAGAACTTGAGCAAAATAATGTATATAAAGTACTTATATTTATATGTAGGGGAAATAGCTGTTCAATCCTCGAGATGCATCAAAGGCAAAATACAGTGTGCCTGTATTTGTTTGTTTATTTAGTGCCTGCCTGCCATATGTATATTACAGTCTACTCTCTTCACTTAAATGTCTTTTATGCAACTTTCTTCCAGGCAGGGCGAGATGAGATATCTTCCCACCATGCCTTCACATGTTTTCTCGACGATATCAGATCACCCTTCCCGCAACCGTTGATGAGATGATTAGTATAAGGCAGATGCTGGAGGTCTGCCAAACTGAAGAAGTCACCAGCCAAGTATTTGCTCTTTGACAGCCTCTTTTCGTAAATATCCAACACTTTGCCCACCTTCTCCACACTGATCTCCACTGCTGCTTCGTCTGTGCTGCCTCCCATCATTGGTGCGACGAGGACTTGCTGTATTATGAAAACTACAGGGGACTTGAAGGACTGTGCTTCCAGCTGAGACCACTGCTCAACCAGGGCTTGTTCTGACACTGTTCTTCCTAGAAGGTCAGTGCCCTGCCCCTCGTACTTTTTGGCCAAATACTTGACGATGGCTCTCGACTCTGTTGTTCATGATCAAAGAAGATGAAAACATCTCTCCATAAGATATCCCTTTTGGCAGACGGTGAAGATGAAATATAAAAATAGAATAAGGCAGTTAAGATTATGTTTAATCCGCAATTATCAAAGGAGTAGTTCATCTAGGTTTTGGACTTCATAGTGGGTTTTTGTTCCAATCCAGTAATTTTTGTGGATAAAATCTAAATTTGGAAGTGTTTAAATTGTGTTTTTGAATTCATAAATAAATTTTGCATTCTCCAATAGCTCTTGACATCTAAATTATACAAATTCCATAACTAATATATATGGTTTTAAGATTTTTTAAACATTTCTAACCAAATTCTAAACAAAATAAAAAAAAAAGTTAAAAACCTAGAATATTTATACTACACCATTACCAAATAAGGTGAGATCCCCATCTTGGATAGTGGGAACTTGCCCTAATGGCTGCAGCAGAGCAAGAAAACAAGATCATTAAGTAGAGAGTACTTGATATGTTGCTTAAAATCAGAAACACAAGATAAAAATGAGTAAACGTTTTCTCACATTCAGAGCGAGATATTCGGGTTTCTTCTGAGCACCGGCAAAGATATCGACGAAGAGGAACTCGTATTCAAGATTCTTCTCGTTCAAACAGCAGAGCACCATTTCAGTGGGCGCGGAACCATGATGACCATGTACCTTGATCACCGCCATTGATAATCTGAATATCGCTCACTGCTCAACTATATTCAACACGGATTGATCGACAAGTCACGAAAGAGAGCCGAATCGATCCGTTAAATTGTAACAACAAAACCTTTGGGTATGGGCCGCGCACAAATTAAAACTAAATGTTCAGTTTCAATTGACCAAACGAACCGAGAATTCATGCTCTTTGAAAGTAATAATTAATAAATCATTTTTGTGGCAATCACTTTAGGTGAATGGAGTAGTTGGTGTGAATGTGAATATTTTATTTAGGTTGGTGGAGTTATGAGGTTAAAAATATGAGTGAATATTATTCAGTTTGATGCAGGTCATTTAATGATGCAGGCTATATTATTCTTTTCATTTTAACATTTCAAGTAATACATCATCATTCTTTTCATTTTAACTATAGTAGCATAATTCTGCAGTATTGGTATTCTCAGTACTGAAATTCGAAGCAATTCTCGAATATTCAGTATAGATATGATATGGATATAAATTCTTACTAATAAAAAAGTAAATTTTAAAAACCATTTTTAAAAAACCAAATTTTAATTATTTAATAACTATAAAATATAGATAACATTCAATTTATTACTTTCTTATAAAAATTAATGGTTTTTAATATACATTTATGTTAATTTGGTTTATATATTTAATTAAAAGTATTATATATAAGAAATCTAATAATATTAAATTTTCTTATTACATATTTTTTCAGTATTGAATTGTATCGATATACATATTCATATTTTGTTAAACAAATCAACTAATTCCTTACTCTTTTTTTTCTTTATAAAATTTAATAAATTTAATAACCACAGTTATCTATCATTTTTTTTATTTTTATATATGTTTCCAGCATGATATGTTAATAACCACCGGTATCTATCATTTTTATGTACATTTCCAACCTAATATGAGAATTCTACGAAAATGTCAACAGAGTAACGCTAAAATCCATATCAACGTTTATATTCAATATCCCTCCACAAGCTTGATGAGCGTGTCAGTAAAATAATGAGAATGGATCCTAGCAAATGTTTTGGTTGTAGCGGGTTATATAATATTCTTTTCAACCTTTCGATTATTATAATTAGTGAATGCGTTTCATTGCGTCGGAATGCGAGGTTAGCAAAAACTCAGTAGCAAACCATATCATGAATGGTAGAAAATAATAGTATTATTTTATCTTTAATATAAATTATAATATCAACATATTTTATAAAATCTTCTTGTATAATCGGCTGTTGCATACTATTAACAAACATCGCATAGAAGTAATATATGTGTTCCATACCAAGTGATTGTTTGATGTTTTGAGGTAGTATTTTGATGTTTTTAAAGTGTTAAACACTTCTAAGAATGTATTAAATGCTATTTCTATTGAAAAAAAAAACATCACATAAAAACAATATATTTTTGGGTTTTTTTTAATTTAAGTAGAAAATAAGATAAAGACGTAAAGTTGTATACATTGAACTTTTTTCCAGCGAAAAAAAACTATTATTGATATTCAAGGAGAATCAAATAGTACAATGATCGTCTTGATTCAAGATCTGAATCATTTAAAGGCTTTCTGATCCCAGAGTCTTACTTAAACAGTCTACAACATTACAATCTTCCCATAACAAAACTGATAGGCTGCATGCCTCTACAACAAAAAAGAAAGTCTAGCATCTTAATAAAAAAAAGTAGATATCACCACTATCAACTATGGCATTTTCCAGCCATTCATCCCAAAAAAGATGACCTTCCGAGCCCTCCAGAGCCTACTTTGAAAGATTATCCGCCATCAAGTTGTTTTCTCTATAAATATGCTCAAAAGTGATATTATCCTGCAAATAGATTTCTCTTTGAGTGCGAATGCACCAGTGACGAACCTTAGTGACATTGAGTTTAAAGTGCCCCATTGCCCACTTGATTGTTACCTGAGAATCTCCATAGACTTTGAGATTCACTAAACCAAACATATTTGCCATTTTTAAGACACACCAAAGAGCCAAAAGTTCTACTTTCATGTTCGTGCCCATTCCACAATTGAGACGAACAGAGAAGTGATGATCTTCATTCAGAAAGATTACTCCTCCTACTGCACAAATCCCATTTTGTGATGCCCCATCAAAAAAAAGGATAGGTTGATTTACTTTGAAAGAAAAATTGTGAACTCTCTCAACCTTCAAATTGTGATCTTCATTCTTATAGGCTAAATACATCTTCAAAGCAGTCATTCCACAGACCTTTTCATACCTTTTCATCTGGCTGTAAATTTTGGAAAATGGCACAATTCCTAGTGTACCAAATAGCCCATGAAATACAAATTGCAATGCTGAAAAAAGGCTTACAGTTTCTGAACCAGTTTAATAAGCAGCAATTGAAATCACCAACATTCCAAGGACGAGAAAGATTCAGAATTGCAGAGACAAAGGCCCAAACTTTGCTAGTGAAGCTGCAATTTACTAATAGATGTTTAGAAGTCTCTCAAGAAACCAAACAGAGGTTGAATCTGCTTGGGCCAATCCACCCACGCTTAAGCAAGTTCTCCCAGGTCTTGAGCTTATCTTGAATAGCTAACCACAAGAAACATTTTATTTTCAAAGGAATAGACCACTTCCAGAGTTTCTTGTACCACCATTCTTGAGGAAAGATATATCTGTCTTGAATTATTCTTAAATAAGCTGTTTTAGCAGTGACTGCTCCAGTATTGGCATTTCCACTCCACACTAAACAATCAGGATCCGAATTAATTTTCACACCAACAGAGTTTAAGGTTCTGATATAATTTTCCCATTCAATTGCATAACAGCCAGAAAGTCCAAGATCTACGGTGTTCATCCACACAGCAGGACTGGCCTCACCATTCCTTCGTATAGAAATTCTTTCGAGGGTATTCAACCTGAGAACCTGTAGGTAATTGACTAACATAGTGGAAAGCTGATAAGAGTCCTCCATTCCTAAGACTTGATCCAGCCCAATTCTAATCTTATTGCATGATCCCACTTGCCAGAAGAGATATTGCTTGATCCATTTGAAGACTTTCATGAAACCCCTCCACACAGGTGAGAAGTTCCATCCCTTCAACCGCGGGTTTCTAATCGAGATTAACACATTCAGCTTTAGATATTTATGTTGCATAATCCTCGACCAAAGAGAGGTCCCAAAAATACATCTCCATAGATTTTTTAGACTAAGAGCTGCACTGAAGGCTTCCAAATCTTTGATTCCCCAACCCCCATATCTTTCAGGCCTTGAAATGGCTTTCCCAGCAACCATTGGCACTTTTATAGTGTCAGAATTCCCTATCCAAAGAAAGTTAAAAAAACATTTTCTTATAGAAGATATGATAGAGGTCGGTACTTCAAGCAAAGAGAACCAATAAACAGGAATGTTGGAAAGCACTGTCTTGACAAGAATAAGTTTTCCACCAATGGACAGAAGTCTAAAAGACCAATGTTTGATCCACTTCTCAATTTTCTTTAAAAGCCAAAACCAATCTTTTATGAGGTAATTATTAGGTTTCAATAAGAACCCCAGGTATTTGAAACCATTCTCCAGGGGGCACCACTAAAAGGGAAGGATGGAGGTAATGCTTCTCATAAGGAGATCATTTGAGTTGAAATGATAGAAGCTGGATTTTGCAGAAAGTCTGTATAATGAGGTTGTAAGCTTGCCATTCTGCAACTGATTCCATACCCCACACCAACACATCATCCAAAAAAAGAATATGAGTGCTCACACAGTCCTTATCCAGCTTAATACCCTTGATCCAATCATTTTCCATAGCTTGTTTGACTGGCCTGCTAAAACCATCCATAACAAGTATGAAGAGGAGTGGGGAAAGAGGACACCCGTGGCGAATACCTCTCGAGCAGCTGAAGAATGACGAGGGAGATCCATTGACTAACACTGCAATATTCATCGAAGTGATACAAGCCATGATCCACCTTATCACTTGAGGAGGAATACCAATCCTTATCAATATTAATCTCAAAAAGTTCCAATTGACCCGGTCATAGGCTTTCTCTAAGTCCATTTTAAGCAATATGGCTTTCTTCTTTTTGGTTTTGATGCTGTGCAACAACTCCTGAGCTATCCCCAAAGCATCATGAATTTGTCGCCCAGAAAGGAAACCAAATTGCTCTAGAGATATAAATTCAGAGAGTACTGATTTCAGTCTTTGAGCAATTATCTTGGCAATCAGCTTGTACACAAGATTGCATAAAGCAATCGGGCGAAAATCCCCAAAGGAAAGAGGCTTGTTGTTTTTAGGAATAAGTGTAACAAAGGTTGAGTTGAGTCCTCCAGGAATGACACCATTAACCCTTGAGAAATTGACCATACTTTTTAACTCATTACCCATTACATCAAAAACATGGATAAAAAGCTCCACTGGTCATCCATCTGGCCCGAGGCTTTTATCTTTAGCAAACAACTTTAAGGTATCTTCAATTTTAGTCAGAGAGACTTCTTCTTGTAAATGATCTACATTGTCTTCATTAAAAAAACCTCGGATAAAGCCTAGCCACATTGATCTGGTCTTGTAAAACACAGTCTCCCATATCCATATAAATGTGTTCAAAATAATTGCCTGCTTCCATTTTTAGCTGATCAGTCCCAGATATCAACAGACCCTGAGAATCTTGGATTTCCCAGATGGTATTCATATTTCTTCTAGCAGTGGCAAATTTGTGAAATTGTTTTGAGTTTTTATCCCCATGAGCCAGCCAGATGGCTCTGCTCTTAAGGCGCCACTCTTTTTCCTCCTGGACTAGCAGCCCCTCTTTTTTCTGTTCAAGCTTTTTCAAAAGTTCATAGGAATTTTCATCTAAGGAGTTAGAAAGATTTTCTTCAAAGGATTTATGAATTTGCAGTTCCAACTGAGATAATTCCATCTGATCTGCCTGCTTTCTATTTTTTATCCAGACCGTAACAACTTCTTCTAGAGCTTTCAACTTATGACAAAAACTCTTTATTACATTATCCTCCCGACCCTTGTAATTTAGCCAGAAATCTTTGACCATAAGACAGAACTGATCATCATTTAACCAGGAACTGTTAAATTTAAAAGGAGATTGAACTTATCATAAGAGAATATTGCATCCTTGTAGTTTAAGCATTTAACAAAATTATACATGACAAGTATTTATATCCTTGTAGTTTAAGCATTTAACAAAATTATACATGACAAGTATTTATATTGTGCATTCTTTATTTTTTTTATAGTATTTTGGGTATCTTTGACACATGGAAGCATAATCTTAATGATAAATGATAACTTTGTAATTTTAATTTTAATGATAATTTTGTATTTTGGTCTATTCCCAAAACTTCGTGGGAGGAAATGGTTTGTTATCTTTGTGAGTCTATGAGCGTTAGGGATGAAAATCATTTTCTCTTAGAGTGCCATGCTTACACACATATTAGATATGAGTTTCATAGTATTTGATACAATACAAACCTTGCTAACCTCCTAACTTGTCAAAACTATAGTGAGCTTGGAAAGCTTCTTACCAAACTTTTTGAGCATAGGAACAAAATTTTAAAGCAAACCAAGTAATAACCTTCTTAAGGCCCGATAGACCAAAGTTGGTCTGAGTTAACGTTAATCATCATCATCATCATCAAATATATGTATTTGAAAGATTTGGGTAATTTATTAACCAACATAGATCCATCTTAACTCTAGCTCTATCAACGACGGATAGGGATCAAATCTCTTAAGGAAGTTTAGGACTAGATAAAAAGGGGTTTGCTCCTAAGGGATTTGATCCGTGGTCATCTATGGTTTATTATTATCCATTTATTAGAAAACTAATATTTAACTCCTTGTTATATTATCAAATTAAAAATACATTTAATCTAATATATTTTAGGTTATAATCATTTAAGTACTAACTATTCCAATTTGGATATCTTACAAATAGGCCAAAGTTGCATTAATTAATTAATTAAGAAGCAAAATAGATATTCACCCAAAACTAATATCTAACCACCAACTATTCCAATTTGAAATCATGTTGTAAATGCTAACACATAAATACTAAAAATAAGAAAAAATTTCATTAATTAATTAATTATGAAGTAAAATAGTTATTTACCCAAATTTAATGGTCCAAGTGCCAACTATTACATGTTATAAAGTATGACACATCAATCCTACAAATAGGCAAAAATTGCATTCATTCATTGGTTATGAAGTAAAATGGTTATTTACCCAAATTTAATCGTCAAAGTGCCAACTATTTCATGTTGTAAATTATAACATATAAATCCTACAAATACATAAAAGTTGCATTAATTAATTAATTGTGAAGTAAAATGCTTTCAATTAACCCAATTATTGGCTAATTTGCTATTACCACAAATCTAATATCGTACTTATTTTTCTATTATTAACTTAATAACAATACATAATCCAATATATATTCCAATATATTCATCCACATGCCAACTATTCCAATTTGGCATCCTAAACATTAACACATAAACCCTACAAATATGCAAAAATTGCTAGCATTCATTGATTATTAAGTAAGATAGTTATTCTTGTAACTATTTATGAAAAAAATTATTTAAAATGTGAGGATGCATGAATGAAAATAGAAATAGAAATATAATGTATATTTGTATAAATGTATTTTACAATCTAGCCAACTTAAATTTGGAGCCGACATGTGACAGATGTGACACATCTCATTCACATCGGGATGTAGAAAGGGCCTCTCGACCCAATTACACAACTACAATATTTAATTTTGTGGAATTTGATTCTCTAATAACAAAAAACAAGTTTTCCTCTTATAAAATAATTTGTGCTTTTATACAAGTATTATTTTTGGTCTTTATCAATGGAAGGTATCATGGAGGTGAATGAATGGTGATGGTTATTAACATTCACTAAGACTTACTTTGGTTTGTTAGGCCTTAAAAAAAGTAAGCAATCAATCGGTTTGCTTTAGAGTTTTATTTATGTGTTCAATTTTTTTTAAGAGAAGCATTTCTAGATCACTATAGTTGTGACGAGTTAAAAGGTTAGGAAGAGCAGTATTGTATCAAATATTTTTAAATTGTTCTATAATGTTGATGTGCATAAGACATTCTGTGAGAAAGTGATTTTCATCTTCAACCATCTTATTGTCACAAAGATGACACATTTTGTCATCCCATGACCTTTTAGAATTCTCTAATGCCTCTTTTCACTATGAAGCTCTTGAGAAATATAATTTTGATCTTCTATATTAGAGTTGATCACATCCTCTCTTATCCTTTAATTCTTTATCGAACTACAACTTTTCCTTTAATTTAGTATACATTTTATTATAACATCAATACAAATAAAACTTTACAGCTAACTATTTTGATATTTTCAATAATAATTATTTTGTTTAATGAATCAAGTACTTTTAGACATTATCATAAAAAATTACTCTAATTATATTATGCATATATTAAATAGTCCATTTTTTATACCCTAAATGTTACATTGAACTAATAAATCATGAATAATACAATTATAATAGCATTACAAATTATATTATTTACTTAATATAACGAAAAACTAGAATCAAATGAGAGCTATTTGATATTAATGAAAAAAAAAGGAATTAGCATAATAAAGTGTAACCCTTATCCAACAATGATAAACCTATACCTATGAATGATAAATGTTTAAAACAAACCATTTGTTTTTTCAAAATAACTTTGTGAATGACCATATCTGATTTATCAAATTTATGAGAATGCCAAAAATTTTATGCTATATATTTGAAGTGTCTCTCTCTATATATGTTAGTATGTGGAAACCTAGTTGACATATAAGCATTTAAAAAAGATGATGTACAAGTTAAAAATATTTTTAAGTAGTTAAAAATGTTTTTAGATAGTGATTTTTCAAAATTTTATATAAATGTGTAATGTTTGTGTTTTTGTAAGTTGCTGGCAGGGTTGGGTGAAATTAAAAGTAGATTGACACTCATTCTATGTTTGTTGTATAGAATTTTTTAGCATTATCTAACACAAAATGAGAAACATATTTGGTTTTGGTAATCTATTTAAAGATCATTGTAACAAAGGTAAAGATAATAATGAAGTCAAATGTGAAAAAACAAAGAGTAGAAAATGTGTCGAGCAAAGTTGAAAGAAAGAAAAAAAAACTTGAATTTAAAAAAAAAATTGGTAACATAAAACTAATAAAGATATAAAATAATAATTCTAGTTTCTTAAAAAGTGTATAAAAGTTAATAAACAAATAAGTGTATTTATAATTTATTATCCATAAGGTAAATAAATGTATTTATTATTTATCAAATTTGGGTGAGAATGCATAGGGTTTCTCTTGAGGTTGATACTAGTTTCTTAGAAATTAATAGTTACTTAGAGATTAATAATATAAAAGTATAATTGTCTATTATTTGATTTAAATGCAAAAATCTGTTATTGTTGTGGAATTTCAATTGTATGATGATATGTATTCAAGTATGGGATAATTCACTTGATCTCAAGAAGTAAAGGTGAATCAAGTGAGAAGAGAACTTTTTAGGAGGTTTATATAATATATTTAGGTGAACTTGTTAAAAGCATGAGTGGGAAGGAAAAAATATATATTTAAGGTTATTCAACATGGGGAGATAGTGGTGTTAGTAAGAAAGGAAATCAACTCAAAATCCTCAAAGTGTTTAGAGAAGATAAAGCTATTAAATGGTTAAATAAATGAAATTGATATCTTATGATATTAAAGGATTTAGACGATCTAAAAATGATTTTGTATAAGCTTGATTGTATTTAGTTTAATTTAAATATAATTTTACTTCAATAAATAATGATGGAAGCAAAGATATGCCTAAAAATTATGAAGGACATTGCCTCATTAGGAGTTGTGTGATAAATATCAATTATCATTCGAGTGGATTGTAATATTTATTTCCCTTTTCTACAAAATTGTAAGTAAGATTATGGATAATAAAAATATGGACATTACAAATATTTATTGCATAGAAGAGGTGCATTCTATAGTCTAGTAGGGGTGTGTGTAACTCTTTTAAGATACTTTGATGATCAATGTAACTTAATTGACATTGAGTTGATATTATTAGAATTTACATGGTCCCACCACATTAAAGGGGACAAGGAAATTGTAATAGGAGTGGTATGTTGGTCATTTAAGGATGATAGTTGAAATTTTTAAATCTTTAGCTATGAATGGGGTGAATTGGACCATTATCTTATTGTTTTATAATTTGATGCAATACCTCCAGCTCCTTTCAAATAAAATCCCCATTGATTCCTCTACATTGACTCTCACGATTTGGTAAAAGTCACCGGAGGAAATCCGATCCATTCAATGAGAATGAGCATGGTGTTAGGAGAAAAATACTTGATAATCTAACTAGAATTGAAAAATTAATTAGAATTTCGGTTGGTGAGACTTTGAAGCAAGGTTATTTTAGGGGCAAAATTTAGTCCATGGGCTATTTTTCCATGTTTTTGTTCCAAAAACATATTTGTCAATTTGCATTTTTTGAAGCCCCATTTCGCCCAGGTTTGATGGGGTAAACTTTTTTCACTCCAAAATTCACCAAATTATTATATAAACTATATAAAATCCTTAAAAATTGAAATAATTTTAGAAATATGTCGCCAAATATTTTATAGTTGACATTTTAAGAATTGGTAAGATTCGCCAAGGTTTAAATACACTTTTAAATAAGTATGTGTCCTTAAAATTATCCATGCTTTGAAGATACAGAGACATAATGCTAATGTAGATATGAAGGTTAAGGAGATAAGGTTGGATACATTTTTTTAGTGTGGACCGATTTATTTAAAACTGATAATAATAAATTAATCAGATAAATATTGGAAAACAGTAAAATGCAAATACCTTTGGAGGTAAATGTCAAATTCTTTATACATAAAAATTGATATGATGATTTTTTTTTACATAAGGGTACAACAATACAAAGGGAATTTATCTATGCAATGATAAGATTGTCGACTAAAAGTGTAAATGATACTTGTAGGTGTAGGTGAAATTGTTGGAGGTGAGTTAATTGTTATGTACACAATGATAAGATTGTCGACTAAAAGTGTAAATGATACTTGTAGTTGAAATTGTTGGAGGTGAGTTAATTGTTGACTAATATAATTTTGATATTGTTGGAAAGAAGCTTTTATCAATTTTGGAAAGATTTGTTACAAATGTGGGTTGTGTAGAAAGTAGGTGATTTTTGTGTTTGGGGTCTTTAGTGTCCATTCTAAGTTATGGTTATAGAAATATTTCTTGGTTGATTTGACATTAAGTAAGTGTGGCCAATATATATGATATAAGAAAATATGTTGGTAGTAAATATTTGCAATAAAAAATGTTCAAAAAATTATAACGTTTTTTTTTTTTTTCTCGCTTAGGACATATTCAACTTATGTGTAAATTGAACATTTAATGCTCATGTAATTAGATTGGACTTATATCGCAGAATTTAGACTAAAAAGTGAAAAAACACATTTTCTAAAGCCTCAAAACATCCTTTCTAAAGTGCGAAATCGGGTTCTAAAAGTGTAAAATCAAGTTCAAAAAGTGTGATTTCCAATTCCATAAGTGCGATTTTCGAATCAGTTTGAACCCCAAAAGTACAATTTTTATTCGAAAAGTGTAAATATTTTACTTTAAAAGCATGTTTTTCGATTAAAAAAGTATGATGTTCGATTCAAAATGTGTGATTTTTTATTCAAAAAGTGTGATTTTCAGTTCCCAAAGTGTGATTTTTTATTTCACAAATGTGGTTTCCAATTCCAAATAATGAAAACTGCATTTCGATTTCACAAATGCAGTTTTCAATTCCAAAATTGAAAACTACAATCACATAAACATTATCATTGATTCTATTAAATGTCAATTCAAATTTTCTAGAGTTAAATAATGGTTCAAAATATGTCAGTTTTATTTTTATATCTCAAATTTTATTTTCATTTAAGCAATGTATGATTAAAAGGTTCATTTCTTATCCATTTATTTATGGATCATACACCATTGTAAATGTAACTATTAGCATAATCAAATGTTTTGAATTATTTTGTTGCATAACTTCTATGTCATTAAATTTAAAATGTACAACATATTAATATTATGACTTGATATACAACAATAAAATAACATCTTGATGTTTTTTATTTAAACAATTTCTGCACAACTCTTTGACACTATTTGATGTTCATATTGACTATCTAGGAGACATTGTTTTTAAAATCGTCCACACATTGATTTGAATACAACAAGTATTTCAATATTGTGAAATATCTATCCACATTTTTTCCAATTGTCTGACCAATTTTCCATGTGATAAATACATAAATGAAAACTAAAAGAGTTTTGAAAAGAAAATATAAAAATGGAAAATATGTAAAAAATTAAAGAAAATTAGTTTTCTTATAATTGTTACAAAACAATGAGTTGTGATGTAAATGTGAAAAGCCATTACTTTTTGGTATTAGACCTTATACATTATATACGGATGATTTATTAGATTGGAGGGACATTGGAGGAATTTCCATGAGGAAGAGAGTGGGGTTATGGGATAGGCCATGTACGTGAGGGGTTTTCTATGTGTGGGCACATGTGGGGTTTTTCCATGTACATGAGGTTAGGAGAGCTCAAGGCCCGAATTGTCATGGTGAGGAGCCATGAGACTTGCTGTGGTGAGGAACCATGAGACTTTCACCTATGCCCAAGTGCACCAGTGTGTCCTCCAAGAGGCTAACCATCTCCCGTGTAGCAAATCAGAAAGTACCCACCCCAGATCTCTGAAGCATAGGATGATGCAATCAACGAGATCGAATAGTAATACGATTGATAGTGTGGCATGCGAGGAAGTAAATGTGGAGGGTTGAAAACATGAAGTTGGGAAACAATTTTGGCTTGTTTTTGACAAACAAAAATGCTAAATTTTATGTTTTTCAACTTCTACCTCTTCAAACCCATATCTCCCTAAGGAATTTCAACTTGAAGTAAACACAAAGGTTTTAGAGAATTGAATTAGCTTTCTACTCGTATTTTTTTAAATTTTTTTTATGGATATATCGTGGGACAAATTTGTTGTCAACCAATGGCATATACTTGAAAATTTTAGGTATGGATAATGATTGACCTATGTTGACGTCGGTTTTTTGATAGATGGTTATTCATTTTAGGGAAAACAATTGTAGGCTCATAATCTACACACACTAAACTTGATCATGGACTATATTTTGAGTTTTTTAAGACTTGGGAACTATTTTTTATTATTTATCGAAACAACATATGTTCAGAAAATGGTGCATTATCGACACATGTTTTTGTCTTCACATTTTCTTTCAAATTTGACTCTTATTGGAAATACTAAAAGTACCCTTTTGAAACGGAAGAGCCAATTATGATCTCTGTGAAATTTCAAATTTTTTGTTGTTTTCTTTGTTATGATATTGAATTTTCATTTCGGGTGATTTTCAAAGTAATAAAATTCTTAAGAGATAAGGTTTAGAAACAATTATTAATAAATAGAAATTCAAATCGAAATGAAACAATTATTATATCATTGGAAACTAGATTAAAAGATGAATCCATTTCTACCAAGTCCGACAAACAATACTTAAAATTTGCAGGGGTTTAGGCTTGCTGAAGTTGCAAGTTCCAGAAAGATGTGAGATATTTTTGCAGGTTTTGTTGACCGTAAAATCTCTGTCGAAAAAATACCTTCCAAACTCTCGGCTGAGAGTTTAGTTCAAACTCTCGTCCAACATTTTTTTTTGAAAATAGAGCGCGTCGATTGGTTCAAAATCTTGTCCTAGAGTTTTTTTAAACTCTCGGCCTAGAGTTTGAACTCTCAAAACTCTCAACCTAGAGTTTTTTAAACTCTCGGCTGAGAGTTTGAGGTTGACTTTTTTTCCCATATTCATCCACGTGCCCTCTTTTGTTTCTCACCCTGTTGTCATGGAATTGTTTCCCAGCTTCGTGTTTTAACCTGGAGATAATGAGGAAAGGTGGTGGTATAAGCCTTTATACAAGAAACGAGTTAGAGATCGGGTGTAACCCATCCAATTTATATGTCTGTATGCAATTTCTTGGGCAAGAGGAGAGAAAAGGTGGTGAATCCTAGGGGAGTTCTCTCTACTTTATAGAGCAATGGAACTGAGAGGGAAGAGGGACCAACAAGAGGAGAAAGGGAAAAGGGTGACAAGGGGAAAGCATGCTACTAGGGCCCAGGTCTAGGTAGACCAAGCCACCCAACGATTCAAATATCTAGTTCCCAAGGCCATTAACAAGGAAATGGAACACATTGAACTCGGCCTGTGGAAGCAAGCCCGAGAAATGAAGTTGGAAGAGAAATTCGATGTCCTGCAGCATGGGTGCAGGATCAGTAGTCAACTCAAGGGTGGTTGGCGACATATGATAGGATTATCATGACCTATTGGGTTATGAAGGGAATTCTGGCCCATATCCTGCAAGAGAAATATGACAAAGTTAAAGGAGAGGAAGAGTCGGTCCCGAGGGAGCACAATGTTCACTGCAGGATAATGCAATGCAAGATTGATATCATCTCCAATAACCTGGGGATTATGTTCTTGCCTCGTCCGAGTCAAAGGAAGTTCTTTGTTGCTACTAATTTGGGTGCGGCCTGTCCTACTCAGTCGCCCACTGAAACTAGATTTTCTTCTATGCATCATAACCACCCCTCCTCGACTTATGGGATGGTGATCTCCCAAGTTCCATGATGAAAACTCAAGTCATTGTATTTGGTTTACAAGTAGTAGAATAGTGGGTCTTTTAGAGGGTCTCTTGTCGGTGATATGAATAATTTCTAAAGTTTTGAGTTTAATGTCATGCCTCATAGTGGTGAGAAGGTGTCATAATGGAAGACATGGGAAGAATTTTCACTAATGGAGTCATACATGTCAATAGTTTTGGTCATGCAAAAGAAGTTACTATGTTGGTGTAATGTCCCCTCCATAAGGAATCCATAAATATTTTTCTACTTAACAAACCCCTAAGTTTTGGACAAATCCTAACAAGTGAAAGGGGTCAATTTTGATGCATTAGTCACTCATTGGATTAATTGTTAGACTTAGAAATTAGTATGCTATGTTATATTGTAACTATTTTTAATAATATTTAATTTTTATAATTCGTGGATGTCCTAGGTGGCCAAGGAGGGTGCATGAGGTCTTGTGGAAATAATTAGTTGTCATATGAAATGGAAACTAGAAGAAAATCAAGAAAAATACACAAAGCCACAAAACAATGGAAAGCAGCAAATTCAGAAAAGAAAAAATATGGAAGAAAAGGAATGAAAGTCCATAAAGTAGAAAGAGACAAAAAAGCAGGAAAAAGCACAATAAAAGCAGAGAAAATCAAAGAAAAGTAGGATGTTTCCAAAATCATAAAACAATCCAAAGCGGAAAGGAAACAAAGTAGGGATAAAATTAGGCAAAAGATTTAAATGTTAAAAACAGTCAAGGAGGGTGAATGAATGATGAAGGTGACCACATTCAATGAATTTAGATCTAAAAAAAATCTTATAAAATAAGAGGAGCGCAACACTCTCACATCTTTTCACAGTTTAATGTTTGAATTGAGCACTATGAGCTTCTCGGGACTTAGGGAAATGTGCCCCTAGTCACAACTGTGAGATGTGCCCTTGCTGAATCTCTATTCTAGCTATGGATTCAAGTATTTCATGTGGAGTGAGGCTACATCCCTGTTCTCTGAATTTTTTTGTAGATCTGATTCCAGTGCCATCCAATATCTTCTTTATCTGATGCAACAATTCCATGGGTTGGAGCATTCTATATAGTAATTGTATCTACTTATTTCTTGGAGGTTGTTGATGAATCTATGGGTCTTATTAATGTATCTAAAGATCTGTAATATGATGAAAATTCTTTGATGAACAGTATTAGATATAGATTACAGTTCTGCAATTTTTCTTTTAAATGTAATTGAGTCATTATTGCACCTATGCTCATTACAGTGTTTATTTTGGCTATTTTTCCAGAAAAATGAAATATAGTGGTCTCAGTAGATCCAATTATCCTTCTATAAGTTTTTGCAGGTCCATAAGAATTTTATAAATCCAACCACAACCTCAATTCTGAAATTTGTGACCCTCTGGAGGTGTTTAGAAAATACTAGATGATGACTAGCCAACCAATCCTAGGTAGCGCACTTGCTAGTTTAGACTTCAATATCTGTTATCTTGCTAGCAAACCTTTGCATTACTATTGTAGTATGGTGGATAAATTTCATGTAGTCTACCCCAGTTTGGATTACTTCTAGTAAGCACCAGAAGCCTTGGATTTCCATAGAAGTTCTATGGACAATTTCCTTGTACCCTTGGGTTTAGCCCAAGGGATCTACCCAGGTATGAAGTACCCATAAAAGTGTTGTTGTAAAAGTATTGGCATACTTTCCATCCTACTTGCATCCTTAGTAGGTCATAAACTTCATATATGGATAATTTAAGGAAGAGATTAAGGTTGTTTGAATTTTTCTTCTTGAATTCTAGTCAAATTAGCTATCTTTGTCCAAGAAATATATTGGTTGTTTAGTTTTGCAAGTTTTTAGAGTTAATGTTCCTTTGATCAAATCAGGTACATTACAGCGGTATCACAACATGGTCCTCTGAACCTGCTCCTGATTATTGGTGATGATTCCCAAGATAATTCCACCTCCCAAAGGGAAAGGTTCAGAAGAACCTCTTGTTGAAGAGGAGGTTGATTCAACTAGAGGGAAGCTTCAAGGAGGAAAGTATATGTCTGACATGGATGACAATACATATCCCAGAACATCATCAAGTCAGGTCAAGAAACTCGAGAGTGTCATGCGAAGATTTTGGTGAGCAGAGATGGAGAAGGGAGCAGTAGTGGCTCCCAACATGAAGGGAATAAGATCCTTGGCAAGATTCTGTTCTAAAAAATTGGGCCTCACAATAGGCCACATGAATTCAAGGATTTTCCTAGGCCTACTATGCTCAAGTTCCTTGCACCCAGAATAGAGGAACCTGAGATGCAGTTTGAAGTAGTTGAATCCTTGAAGGTTCGACTAGCAGAATACATGGCTTTGGGAGGTGATGGCAAGATACATTTTAAATTCAAGGAGTATTGTGACTACCAAGACAAAGCTAAGCCAAGATGAGGTTACATACCTCCCAATCAATCCACTCAAAATTTTGAGTTGCGGAGAACCATTGGTAAGATATCCCTCCCCTACTTTGATGGATCCTCTAAATGCACTGCTAGCTCTTCAGTGCATAAGCTAGATAATTACTTTCAATTAAATCCTATGGTTGAAAGGGATGCCATTAGGAGTACCACCTTGAATTTAGAAGGGGAATATAATGATTGGTGGTTTCATGGATTGAGAACTTTGGGGCATGATACTATGACCACTTATGGGGAGTTCACAAGAAGGTTGTTGAATATGTTTGATAGGAGAGATCCTAAAATGTCATTTAGAGATATTTCCCAATTGAAGCAATCTAGAACTCTTAAGGCTTACATTTCAGAATTTCAAAATCTTGCAGTTATGGTGGATGATATATATGAAGCTCTCTTAGTTATTTTGTTTACAGAAGGACTAATAGAGCCACTCAAGGGACTGGTTAAACATCATCAACCTACAACATTGCAAGATTCCATTGACAAGACTAGAGATCTACAAGATGCTATTCCAAGAACCAAATTCCCACCTAAGACTATTTTTCCTCCTAATCTGAAGGATAATAGATCCTTTCAAAAGGGTCCAAGTAGAAATTTCAAGAAGGACAATTTTTCCAAAGACCAAGATGATCTAAGGAGAAATAAGTTGTGCTTCTCATGCCAGGATCCATGGGTTCTAGGCCATAAATGTGCTAAGGGGAAAGCACACTATAGAGAGGTATTTTTTCAAAGTGAATAAGAAGAAGATGGAAATGAAGGGCATCCAATAATTCAAGAAGAAGATTATGAATCAACAAAAGAAGAGAAGCCACAACCAGATTCCAGAAAGATTGGTGTTTTGTCTAGAGTGCCAAGGTTTCATACTCTCTCATTCAAGGGAGTAGTCCGCGGCCAAAAGGATACCATTTTGGTGTATGGAGGAGCCACACATAATTTTATTGATGCTGCAATGGTGGAAAGTAGAAATATCCCCATTGAATCTTTTGATGGATTCACTTTCATGTTCCTCAGAAACAATTCCATGGATTGCACAAAATGGATTCCCAAGCTGCAAGTGACTATTGGGGATTATACAGTGACAAAAAATTTCCATGTTATGAATGTGGATGACACAAATATAGTATTGGGGTTTCATTGGTTATTTTCAATTACTGAAAATACAGTGAAATCCAAAGTTCCAGAAATGAGATTCAAAAATGTTGATGGGAAACAAGTAGTTTTGAAAGGTATGAACACCTACCCAAATCAAGTGGTGTATTCCCATAACATGAGGGCTATATTGAGGCATCAAGACATAAAGTGGGTTGTTGAATGTTTTATTTTTGCACAAGGATTAGCCATAGACATTTCACAACATCCAGATGATATAAGGAAATTTCTTAATATGTATGAGAAAGTCTTTGGAGACCTTCCTCCTAGTATACCATCAGATAGAGGAGTTGAGAATGTAATAGAGTTGGAGGTAGGAACACTTCCTATCATGACTTGACCCTATAAGCATACCAAAAAAATCAAATATGAAATTACGAAGGCCATACATGAGCTTCTTGAGTTAGGACTGATTAGGATAAGTATCTGTCTTTTTGCTTCCTTAGTAGTTTTGGTGAAGAAGAAATATGGAACTCTAAGGATGTGCATAGATTACCGAGCTTTGAACAAGAAGACCGTAAAGAACCGGTATCCCATTCAAAGAATCGATGATTTTATGGATGAGATGCATGGGGCCAATTTCTTCTCCAAGATTGACCTTCATTCTGGGTACCATCAAATCAAAATGAGGGAAGAAGACATACATAAGGCATCCTTCCATTGTCATTATGGTAATTTCTAATTTTTAGTCATGCCATTTGGATTGATTAATGCACCTGCAACATTTCAATCTTGCATGAACAGAGTATTTAGTAAGCATCTCCGTAATTATTTGATTTTTTTTTTATGATATCAAGATTTATAGTAGAATGTTGGAAGACCACTTGCAACATTTAGAGGTTGTATTAACTATTCTTGTAGATCAATTATTGTATGAAAATTTATCCAAATGTGAATGTGGAATGAATGATCTGCTATATCTTGGCCATGTGATTGGACAAGACAGGGTGATGGTCCACATGGAAAAAATCCATGCCATTCTTGATTGGCCAAGCTCCAAGTCTGTCACATAATTGAGAGGGTTCCTTGGGATCTACACTTACTATTGAAATTTTTTCAACGAATTCTCTTAGCTGGAAGCTCCCTTGACTGATCTTACCAAGAAGGAAGCTTCTTGTTGGTCGTAGGAAGCTAAAAGAGTTTTCAAAAAGATGAAGGAAGTCATGAGAAGTTTCCCATTTATTGCTCTTCCAGACTTCACTCAGCCATTTGTGCTGAGTGTGATGCCTTGGGGGAAGGCATTGGAGTAGTTCTGATGCAAAATAAACACCCAATTTATTTTGAGAGTAGAAAGTTGCAGCCACAAGAAAGAAACTATTCCATCTATGATAAATAAATGTTGGCCATAGTGCATGCATTGGCCAAGTTCTGACAGTACCTGATGGGCAGCAAGTTTATGGTCAAAATTGATCACAATAGTTTGAGGTATTTCTTGACTCAAAAGGAGCTAAATGACAGGTAGCAAAAATGTGTGAGTAAATTTCAAGATTATGACCTTGATATAGAGTACAAAAAGGGAAAAACGAATGTAGTTTTGAATCCTCTTTCAAGAAATCCACCCCTCTCTACAATGGAGGCTCCTATGGGTTGGAAGGAGCAACTAGCCATAAAATACTCTAAAAATCCATTTGCATGTGAGCTGATAGATGGATTAATTAGATATGATTTGTACAAAGTGTTGGATGGAGTCATCTATTACGAAGAAATAATTTACTTGGTACCAGGATCAGAATTGAATAAGAAGATTTTGGAGCATGGGTAAATTTGATCCCAAAATTTGACGACATATATGTTTGAATTTCAACAACACTCTGTCGAAAATATGGCAAACTATTCTTTTTTTTAAATGTTGGTAAAAATTCGATGGATTTTCGACAGCAACAAGGTCTTGTCGAATTACTGACAACACAATGTCGAATAACCTAAGCATTTCTTTTATTCTAGACGTCGCATAACTGACGATAAATATGTCGAATATCCGACAACAATTACATACGCCAAGGTCGGATAGCCGACCAAAATTTAGTTGAATATCCGACATCATTTACAAAATCCAAGGTCGGAAAACCGACCAAGAAGCCATTGAATATCTGATAGCATTTGCATACACCAAGGTCAGAAAATAGGCCAAGAATACATCGAATATCCGACGTATGTGACCATAGACATAATAGAAAATCTGACTAAAATTTTTGTCGAAGGTATAGCAACGTCGTCGGATCAAGTTCAGTTTCCATTGGATTTGCGATGTAATCAAAGAATTTTTTTTTTTTAAACCCTTGGGAGGTTAATGCCAATATCTAAGGAATTATTACTGAAAAATTTCCAATATATTAATGATTACTATTAATACCAAATGAAATAATCATTTAGTCATTTCATGTTGTCAACTGAATATAGTCACAACATAAAAATAAAATGACTCAAACAATTTTAACCAGTAGGAACACCAGAATCATCCATAGAATATACAACCTTTGAAAATATTTTTTCCAAATATTGCAAAGGTTTTGTTTGTTGGAAAATAGATACAAGGTACTCCAGTAAATGTGTTGACAACTCCTTGTATTGCTTGCAAACACAATCACTTGAGACATTAGTAACCATATCCTAAAGTGTTTCCATTAAAATTTCTCCACTTGAACAAAACTCAGGCATGTTTACAAGCCCATATCAAACAGTTGTAATAATAATTTGTTCCAAACATAACATAATCAAAGCTTAACCTAGTCAAGTTGTTTGTGTGAGGGATATTATGTGTTTGTGGAAACTCATCAAAAAATGGAGCATAGTCAATCAACTGCCCCAACTTGGAGTTGACATATTCATTGTAAAGCTCATGCATGTCAAGATACAGCCAAATGCTTCATGAAAGCACAATGTGAAAAAAACAAAATATGAATTATTCCTTTTCAAAAACTTATATGCAAAATTCTGCTAATCATCAAAAACTTAAACAAAGTATTATTAACAGGTTTCAAGCAAAATAATATTTGGAAACAAACATTCTCCATTCTCTTACTTGAATGATTGAGATGATTAAAACATAATCATTGCAATTTAGCATTGATCATCAATCCAATGCCTGTAGAATTAAGCATTGGACATCAATCCAATGCAATACGAGGGAAGATAAAATGAACACCATTGAACCTAGGCCTCATAAGCTCAAGGTTGGCATCGTCTCCTTGGAATAAAAAAGCAATTCATGTTGGCTGCATCTTACAACTTTAATTCAGAATGCTACTATACATGGCACTAAGCTAGCATAAAAAACATCCTCCAACTCAGTTTGTGGATATCTATGGCATATGCATATGTATGTGGATATAGTGTGCATACTTTACAAGGGAATAAAAATATTACAACCTGCTCCATATGTGAAAGGGAGAGTGAAACAAGGTGCAACTTGCTTCCGTTTGGGAGTTGTTTGCAGGTGAAATGACTACCCATCACTACTTTTTTTCTACTTATATGGTTAAACAAACACAAGAAATGCTATCTCATGGCCCAAAATTGATTCCTAGAATTCATATCAAGAATGAATATTCACATGAAAGTTAGCAAACTACTACAATAGATGTTATGGGCCCATATGAATTGTGAATTTTGTAAAATCCCAATCAATTTGTGACAAATATTTTCCCTAAAGATAAAAATTCCAACTAAACAACAATGCATGTTAGTTTTTCAGGAAGTCTGAGATCTTTTCTCATGAACAAAATTCCCACATAGCAATTAGTGTCCACTTGGAACTCCAAAGGCTTATTCAAGCAACTTCCACATGTCAACATGTCAACTAAATTTAGCCTCCAAATACAAATATTACCTCCATAAGGTGGACAAAACATAAATGAAAAAAATCCCTACATGAGGGATGTCCTCTTCCAAGGGTGGCTCTTCCAAATAAGGACAATGAAGCAACCATCTTCTAATGCCATTTGATCCCTCAAATATTCATATAAAATACATATGGAATCAACAATTTGAGGATGCATGTTAGTGCTATTATAGGTAGGGCATGGAAATCCTCCCCCAAAGGATATCAACCTGCTCCATATGTGAAAGGATTTCTATGCACTTTGTTACTATAATCTAAATAGAGGATTTCTATGCACTTTGTTACACATATTTACTTTTGTACAATAGAAAACAACAAATCTGAATAGATGACCCAGAAGTTACAATCAAACTACTACAACCAACAAAATACATATTTTGATTAGAAGTGCCTAAAATATGGTAAGATAAACAATAAAGGATCTTCATTTTTATAGAGTTAAATCCTTTCAATTGACAGTGCTACAAGTTTGCAGAATGCTTCTTAGAATAATGATTTAGCTAAAGTTGTGAGATGGAAAAAAATATCATTAATTAGGAATACATTTCCAAAACCATTTAGAACATGTTCTGACATGGGAATATTGAATGAATCATTCCTAGTGATTTCCTACATAGGGATTTAGTGAGAGTTTAAGAAAAGAGAATGCCTCCATTTAAAAAAATAAAAATGGAAATTCTTAGAAAAAAAACAATTGGAGCACTGAGTAATTTGGATTACATTAAAACAAGTTTATCTACACCACAAGGATGCATATAGGATAAGCAGATTATCCAGACATGACTATAGGTATAGAAATACCTTTTTGGGAGCTGGATGAACAAAGAGGAAGATGAGCTATCATCTCTTTGTATGCACATCCATCTTTCTCAGACAACTGCGTTACCCCATCCAACACAAGACTTTCGCATATTTTACTGACTGCACTAGAATATCAAGAGCCATTATGAACATATTAAATGATATTTGAAGCAAATTTTAAAAAGAAAAAAAAAAGACTCAAATTTTAGTTATTATGAATTATGAAGACTGGCACAGTCCCATAATTGATAATTTGAAGACATACTTGAAATACCATCAAATCTTGAAATTTAGACTTGCTCCCAAACAATATCTTCTCCACCTTTAGTGAATGTGACTCTCCTGGCAAGGAAGAAATAAATAGCCATGAATAGAAGAGATGTTTGCTAACAATAATTTCATTTCAAGTATGAAACTTAGACCCAAAGCATTTCCAACCACAAATATTCCCAATTTAAAAATGTTAATCAAAACAAAGACATGTGAAATACAATTCCCAAGAAAAAAGTACCTAACCAACACACTAGTTGTTACAACAATAGGAACCACATGGTTAGAAAACTGTAGACACAAATAAAATTATTAGATTTGTTGTTGATGATCTGGCAATGATTTGAATGTAAAATTTCAAAAATCATTAGTTATAGAATTATCATATTGGTTCTTTAGCATCAAAACTCTGCCACTCCTCTATGACCAATGGACTAATATGTCCATTATTTATGTGAAAACACTGTTTGAAATGAATGAAATTACATGCATAATCTATTGCAAATACCAACTAAAATATTATTTGATCAACAATGTAATTAAATACAATATATACAAAAATATATATTGACATCTGTAATATACCTTTCCATATCTATTATGACAAGATGATGATGAAACCAATACATTACACAATATACTTGAAAATAAATTACTACCATAAATTGATATTGTTACTTAGTTGAGTACCATTTTGGAGATGCCTTCATATTTTCATCCATCTTTTAGGAATTGCAGGTGCATCCCAACTTAGGTGTGTGGTTCCCCCAACCCTTTTTTATCTTTATATGTGTTACTATCAATATTTGTTGTTGTGGTAGTGTTCATTTTGGTGACAGGGACATTGAAGGAGCTATTAGAGCAAGGTTTGAATCTATTTGGTAGAAAAAGTCAATATATTGTAGTTGCCATAAAATTTTATTGGAAAGGCGAATTGAGGTGATATTTTCTTGTTGGAAACTAGAGTCAAACGAATTCCAATTGAGCTGTCAATTATTTTGTTATCTTGGTTGAACCATAGTTGGACCCTTCTAATCCTGTTGATCATTCCAGCAAATACAATCAATGAGTTCATTGAGTTCTTCATAAAATCCTCTTCTCCAAGATTCTATCCATTTTAGTTCGCACAAATTATTTATCTAACAAAGGATGAAAACAATGTACAAAGAAGAAGACACATAGTTGAGCTCCTCTTTGGTCATAAGGATTTGGGAACGAGTAAATTTGAACCCAAAATCCGACGACATATATGTCTGAATTTGGAGAAAGGCATATTTCAGATATGTAACCATTCTAAATCACCACAAATATATATATTCATCTCAATGAAACCATTCAAAAAATAGAGGATATGTATAGAAAGAAGGAATGGATATAATAATAGGTGAATCGATATAGGATAAATTCATGCTATCATGGACAATGATATAGGAGGATTACCCATAGATTCAAGACCTTATAGTTCAATTAACACTATCAAAAGATCCTACATTTTATTGACCATAGGAAGGACTTTGATTCCTCATTTAGTAAGGACTATGTCAATTTTGATGCACCTATGCTCAAAAACCATGTTCAAATTGTCACTTATTTTCACAAAGATCATCTCTTTGCAAATACAAAAGTTACATCCTTAGCACAATATACATATGCAACATATAAAATGGCTCTCCTTTGAATTTGTTTATATTCACAAGGAGTATTTGAACCGAATAGGTCAATATAATGTGTTTCTAAGGATGTAAATAACAAGACATAATAGTTGTAAACAACAATGCATGCAATACCCCCATTTTGACCCTTAGGGTATTTTGGATTTTAATAAAAAAATATTGTATACATATGATGTGTGTCTTCCCTAGCATGGAGATCAAGGCAAAGGCCCCGCTACTGGATGCTCGGATTTTATTTAAAAGGAAAGTATTTGATATTTTATTAGCCATGTGCCATTAAGCCATGGAAATTGTAAGAATGCTGCAAATAAATAAATATATTGCAATAAAAATACAAAAAAAAATTGGCTATGGAAGCAACCAATAACAGGGGGCCATGTTTATCCACTAGGGAGAGGTGAGGGGGTTGTGGGATCGTGGGACAACAAGAATCAGTTTCATGCATACACAACCCAGCAGTGAAGGAAGAGGAAGAGTCATGATTCTGGAAAATCCACGTTGATAGAGGAATGCCAAAACACCCAAGAAACTAGAGGTGGAAAGGAAAATTAAAGGGGGGAACCCTCAATAAAAACGCAGAGGGAGGAAGATGCCGGGAATTTTGGAAAAAAAGAGGAAGCAAAGACGTAGATCAGACAACCAAGAATGTAGTGATGGGACAGAATGGGAGAAAGAACAAAGGTTGGAGTTGCTTGAAAAACACAGTGAACACTAGAATCTCAAAGAGTTAGCAGTTGGGACCTTTCTATGCCCACCCTGAAGGGCACTAGAGGGAAGGGGATCCTGAGAGATTGTGCAATAGATGAGGGGATATTCCTTGTGTTGGGTGTGGTAGGTATTGTGGGTGCCAAGGCTGTTTGAGTCAATTGAGGTGCCTGTAGCTCTGTGGTTGAGCTCACTCACTTACCATCCTTCCCCTTTGTCTTTTGGAATGCTTGATAAACCTCACTGTGTGCTAGCTTACCATGACTGTGGTGTGAAATCATGGTTGTGAGTGAGCCTGTTTCGATCCTCCATAGTGGATACACAACCTATCTCAAGGGTGGTCTCTCAGCTAAAAGAATATAGGCTAGACAGAGACGTATGGTTGGGTGGAACATTGCTCTCACATAACCAGTTGATTGAACAACTTAATCTTAAATATAAGTGTTCCCTGTGATCTAAATTATGTCCATTATGTGGTTCTAAATGATGTTAATTTCTTATGTTGAGTTTATAGGTTATTTCAAGTTAATGTGAATGAAATGATTACATGAATTAACCAGCAAGAAGTCTATGTATAAGTCTGAGTATGAGGAAGATTTATGCTTGATTGTTTCACTATTTCCTTGTGATTAGATGTGTTGATAACCTTGCATGTTATAGATGCATTGATCAGATTTAGTTTCACTGTTTATGTTGTTATGCATTACACACACTTATAAATGGACTGCATGGAATCACATGGACTTGGGAATGGAATTAGGAAACCCTTTGTTGTGTTTTATGACCTCTATGTGGGTTAGATGAAGGGAGAACCCATGATAGAAGGAAATCAGAGCTCCTGGAAAGGAGGAAAGGAGGCCTTGAGGAGGTTTGGGGCCTCATTTTGGGTTGGAAGATGACAAGATCATAATTATCATATGTCGATGAAGATCATTTAGGTGCATAGAGCTCACTGAAAGCTTTCCAACGGTACTGTCCTTGCCCAAATTGGACTTAGGATGTTGAAGTTATGGTCTTGAGAAGTTGTGTAGTTGGGATTCCGACTCTCTGAATCCACATTGCGGATTGCATATTGCGGAAGTCGGAGAGCAACTTTTCCGGATTGGTGATTTTTGCATCCTGATTTCCAACTCCCGCAATGCGGATTGCGGATTGCAGAATTCAAAGAAGCAAATTTTCCGGGTTGATGGCTTTGACGCTCCGATTTATGAATCCCACAAGGCGGATTTTGGATTGGGGAAGTCGGAGAGAAGATTTCTTCGGAGCGGCAATTTTGGAGTTCTGAATTTCGAGTTCCGCATTGCGGAAGTCGAGAGTGTAGTTTTCTGGAGCGGTGGAATTTGGAGTTCCTACTTTCGAGTTCCCCATCGCGGACTGCAGAAGTCAATAGTGTATTTTTCCAGAGCGGTGACATTTGATGTTCTAACTTCCGAGTTACACATTGTGGGTTGCAGAAGTCGAAGGTGCATTTCTTTGGCGCTGTACAATTGTGGATTCCTCCTTTCCGAGTTCCGCACTGTGTATTTCAAAATGCATATTTGTGGACGGAGGACAACGAATGGTTTTTGCAGTCAATGACGGTTTGAAGAAAAAAAAAATAGCAAGTTGTCTCCCATCACCTCTAAAGGGAACCAAGGTGACTAGGGACATGACAATGCATAAAAAACATATATATCTAAAATTCATATATGAAATTTGCTAAATATATGAAACATATAAACTTTATATATAATCTCAAGATGAAGTAAAGTACATACCAGAGCCTTACGTGAAGGATAGTACAAAAAATCCAACTATTGAAAAATCCCTAGGTAGGGTAAATCAACAATCCCTAGCTCCACCAACAATATCCAAGTGCTAGAATCTCTCTAATGCAACCTTTCAAGTGTAAATTTTCTATGTTTTGCAGCTTGCTGGTTTATGTCAAGTTTTTCAGTGTTTTTTCATTCCCAAGCCGGTTTTGCATTAGCTGGAAACTACTTATAAAAATGCAGACAATTAAACACGTTGTAAATACACTTCTAACAAGCAAAAAATTAATTTAACATGCACGCCATAAATATTTCAAACTCATAAATTTTGGCCAATAGCCCTGGAAAAACCCCCACAAGGAAAACCAATCAGAGAGACACAATTTGTATTTCATCAAAATAATTTCAGCACAGTAATTTTATAGTCGAAATGTACTTATCTCAACCAGCAAAATACACTCAAAAAAACTGCCTTGACTTTTGTGCCTTGCTGCCTTAGTTTCAGTGCAATAAATCACCTCAATTTTCGTGCCAAATGACCACCTCAATTTCTGTGCATAACATCACCTTGATTTTTGTGCCAAAAGACCACCTCGGTTTCTATGCCTTGCTGCATTGAAAACTGTGCAGAAATAAATGCCTTGGTTTTAGTGCAAGAAGGTATAGTCCGTACCACTTGTACGGACCTCGAAATCCGTGTGTAATGCCCGCCTTGGTGCTTTAACTGATTAGACTAATGAGGGTATGTAATGCCCCTAGAATGACTGTGGACCTTAAGGGCACCTCGAGTGACCTGACTGAACAAATTCAATACAGTGGTCTTGTTATGTCTTAAATGATTGAGGAAAACCTGAAGATGTGAATGACGACAATAATTGATAAATGAATTAAGGAATTAAATCATAATTGATAAATGAACTACGAGGATTATAACTTAAAACTGATAATTTCATAACCATTCCAATATATGTGATATTTTAAAAAAAGTATCTCCAAATTAAGGTATTAAAACATTACGACTTTTCATTATACTAAAGACATTTTAATAAAGCCAAAATAAAATACAAGACAAATATAATATAATCCTGAGTTATTCTAAGAACATTTTAATAAGTCGTTTCCCAAAATAAGGTACATATATTATGAATCTTAACTATTCCACAAACATCTAATAAAAATCATTTTCAAATAAGATATAAAACATTATGACTCTTCACTATACTAAAGGCATTTTTAAATAAGTCAT
Source organism: Larix kaempferi (assembly GCA_027924585.1). NCBI lineage: Eukaryota > Viridiplantae > Streptophyta > Pinopsida > Pinales > Pinaceae > Larix > Larix kaempferi. The sequence continues at coordinate 2,231,560 of BSBM01000537.1, forward strand.
CTTCCCATTTAAGGTATAAACATTTTATAAGTCATTCCGAAATTCAAATGTAAATAATTAATTGCAAGAGAATAATTTTTATTTTTTTTTTTAATTACTATTTTCGTCCTAACATTATGCAATTCCAAATACACATTTCAACAATCGTTCGTGTTAAGAAATGTTCACCTATAAATAATTGAAAATATATCTATATTGCTATAACTAAAAGTATTTACAATATTTATTTAAACTTCTAATAATTTCACAATTATTTGTATTTACAAAATTTATATGAAATTCTAATACTTTCACAGCTCAGTTAATCACTAACCACGAGATTGTGACACTTCTCTACAAGTCCAACCAATTAGTTAATCGGGTGTATGTGTCCAAAAGTCATGGAGGCAACAGGGTTCAAGAGGGCTTCTGGCAGAGAAACTCGGATCGACATTCTGTTTCAACACAATAATTTGATGGCATACCAAATGTTCTTCGACATGATGACTCGATGAGGATATACCCATTTTTAAAGAAATTCAGATTAATAGACCCTGTGGATCATAACATGATCTCAGGATTGATCCTACTTTATTTTATTTTCAATGGCAAACTCATTAATGTTATGCAGAGTTAGAGGCAAGGGTCATTATCGCTTGGTGTTGGAGATATTTGATCATTACGAATTTAACGAACAGACTTCTAGGTGATGGGTATTGCTATTGGTTCAGTCAAATTAAATGGATCAAATACATTTTCTGGTATGAAGCTAAAATGCCAAACCATAATTTGAATTATATCACATTGAATTTTAGAGGGATCAAATATGATGCAAACATAATACGCCATTCATGTTATAATACAGAGATACTTAATGAATTTCAACGATTCAGAAGTAAAGCTGGAAAATGCTGGTCCTTAAGATTCGATACAATTCTAATATAAACGGGACGGTGCTGATTGAGGTTACAACACAGAGGTATTTAATAGATTCAACATGAATCCCATGTAAAACTGGAAACGCCAATGGAAATTTCGACAGCTGTATGCTACGGTTTAGGAATCAATCTTAATGCATCAAATATCTTCTGGAAATATATTTGAACGGCAATCCAAAATGAAATCTAATGCAGAGAATTCAATCGAAATTCTTTTCTGAGTATGAAGATTGTAAATTTGAAATCAAATCAACGCAGAAGGTTTCAATCGAAATTCTTTTTTGAGTGTGAAGATTGTAATTTTGAAATGAGATCAACGCAAAGGGTTCCAAAAAGGCTCAACATCATTGACTTTGAAATGTAACACAGGGTTAAGTATTCGAGATCTAATCAAAATTTGAAATTATGGAAGATATACGCTGATCCAGAGATCTTGGGATGCATCGAGTACAACAATCGAGTCGGGAAGCGAAACCAGATTACAACCAAGTTTTAGATTTTAGAAACTAGATCGAATGTAACAATCGGTTCTGGAAAAGAGACCAGACATAAACAGAACAGAGTAATACAATTTTGAATTATATCATAATCCTGGAGACACTGATTTGGCTTCTTCGACAGAGTATGCCGAAAAGAAAGCTAAGGTCAAATTAAAAGGATCAAAATAATAATCGATTCTAGACATGAGATCGGATTACAACAAGTCTCAAATGACTCTTCTTCCTTCAAATCGGTTTCGGTTAAGGCTTGGAAAACGCCAAATTTGGATTGCAATACTGTGGATCTCTAAAAAAAAAAAAAAATTTGAAGAGATGGATCAAGATATTTTTAAATGACAAAATAGAAGTCAATTCGAGATTGCTGGAAACGCCCAGTCCACGCAGAGCTTTAAATAATAACACCAATTTTTTTTGTTTGTTATAAATTCGGAAAAACACCAATAGAGATATATCAACAGAGTTTTAAGTGACAAAAATATAGTTTAATTTAGGAGTGCTGGAGACGCCATGGTTTAAAAATGCAGAGGTTTTAAATACACGGGTGATAATTCAGATTCATACTATTTGGAAACGCCAAAACCTTCGATGGAGATGTAGAGTTTGAGTAACAAGGATTTCAGTCGGTTGCAGCAATAGAGAAATGCAGATATTTTCGAAGTGATCAAGATACAGTTGCTGAGTATGAACTAAAATGTCATTGCAAATTCTGAGACAGAGCTATTAATAAATAAACTACATCTTTCTTGCCGATAAGAATGGGATCATCGCAGTCTATTGAGGAGCAATCTTTTAAAGAGCAGTTTGTAAATCAGTTTATTAGATCTGATACGCCACATAAGAAATCGATCCAGCTGAAGTGAACTAGGACACAATAGGGAGTCCTTCTATATGATTTAAAAAGTAAATCATTTTTGAATAGAGAAGACAGGTGATTAACTTAGCGTTTGCACACTTGCAGATCTGGTGAATAGAGATCTAAAGAGGAATTAATTTAAAAGTTTAACCACAGGATTCGATTCTCAATAGAGAAGACAGGCGAAACTTGGCATTGGGACACCTGCTGATCCGGTAAGATACAGATCTATTGAGGAATTAGCTTAAAAAAAAAATTAAACCACAGGATTCGACCTCTGTGATCCTCCGATCTGAAAGGCAGGTCATAATTTAACTGGTCAACAATGGAATGATAAAAACGTACAGAGTTTTAAATTAATCAAATCAGGGATGTGGCCTTAGCCTGAGACCTAGAATCGCAGGAGTCAAATATCAGAGTTTCGACAAAGAAAAAGAAAGTACCTAACCTGAAGATTTTAATCTTAATATAAACTCGAAGTGTATGATTCCAAGAACTGGTATTATAAATAATTTGTACAGGAAAATCAAAATGATGCAGTGGGACGATCTTGGATTGATCTGGGGTCGAAACGAATACAGGGCTTTCTGAATACAGAGGTATTCTACTCGGGATGACCCGGAGATCCAGAGTATTTTATGAACGGCAGAGAATTCAGATGAAATACATAAAAAGGTAGATCTAGCATTTCGATCTATGCTCAGATAAAAAAATAAAAATAAAAATTAATCTTAACACAGAAATCCAATTAAAGATATGAAATAGATTTAGCATTTCAGTCTATGCTGGAATAATCATTAACACAAAATGTAATGTTGAAATGATATTGAACCTGTTTCAGCGGTTGAGCTGGGATTTGGAAGAGATGCCGAAGTAGCCGTTGCTCGAGTCCAATCCAAGCTTTTAACGATTTTACCGCAAACCCCTAAAGAATATGAGTCTGGTGCCCTCAAGGCTCGACCGGCTCTAATACCAAATGTAAGACCCCTCCTTTAGGGTCCCCTTGAACTGAACCTGAAACTTGAACAACTTCATACAACCAAATTAGCCATTATAGTTATTGGAAAAATAAAATAAAAGAGTGAATAACTTAACAAAAATAAGCGAAACCTTAACCTGTCAACCCGATCCAACTGGTCCATTGTTGTCTACGTCTTCCGTAGGATCCCTCCAGCAAAGCTCGTTTAACCATAGGCGAAGCAACCGTTAGCTTTGCCACCCAACCATAGGCTCATGCTTTCAGTCGCATGGCCTCCCCCGAGCTTTGGGTCGTAGAGCTCACACAAGTAATTCAGAAATTCAGCTTGGGATTCCCTTCCCACCAGGATTTCTAAGCCAAACCCTTAGATAGCAACAAGTCTTTGAGGCATTCAAAAATTACGACAATCGTCCAAATTATGGGCCCTTTACCCATTCCTTGAGCCTTCCTTATAAAGGAAAATCTCGTGCGACACGTGTCGCTTCATGCATAATTAAATATTTTTAATTAACTATTTAATTAAAACACTCACCCATCCAAGTGTCAGTTTCTCTGGGAAGTGCACCTACACCCCTAAGTTTGCTCTAGTTTGTCCCCCAGATATTTTAATCAACTCCTAGCTTTTAGCTGACTAGGTGTCTAATCTATTTTGCTCCTAAATAATAATTTCTATTATTTTAAATGCTCAACAAAATAACTATTCCTGTGCAAATGTCTAAGCTATTGTTATGCATTTGCTAAGTAATAATCTAGAGTTATTCTCCTAAGTTTTTATGCAGTTTAATTTAACAATCAAACTCACTAGGATCACGGTGCCGCGTCGTTGGGCTCCTAGTTCCTTAATTTTTTTATCCCCTGACATGGCACCACTCCGTCGGGTCCAGTCATCCATGGTTTCCATTCCTTGGCATGGTACCACCTCGTTGGGTCCTTGCGTCCATTCTTTCCGTTCTTGACAGGGTACCGCATCGTTGGGCCCTTCTGCCACCATCTTTCCGTTTTGACTTGCGGGAACTCTTGTAGGGATTTTAGGAATCGTTACCATCCATCCTCCGTCTACATGCTATCTAGGGACTAATGGCGCTGAGGAGTGAGTCCGTTCTCACTGCGCGCCCCTCAACTCGTACGCGACTAGCTCCGTCGTGGCCCACCTCGTACGCCCTCACGCATTCCTCTTGAGCAAGAAGATCAATGCTTATCTTCTCATGCGTGGTATTCTTGTCGGAAGTCGACATCGTCGTCGCTTCCCTTGTGTGTGATTTACCCGTACTCTACGACCCTCCATGTTCCTTTATGTGTCCGTTGGTGAACCGTCTCACTTGTTTCTACACACACTTCTCACAACAAATTATTAGTAGCACTGTTCTCAACAATCATCATCTGGTTTCTAACTCTAGCATTGTTAAACATTTATGATTTGTTCAAACTACTCATTCATCTTATTAAGTATACATTTCGTCGCCAAATACATAATCACCATACAGCTAGTCGTTAAGCATTATCCATCAACATAATTTTCCATAGTCATAGCTAATCGTTTAACATATGTAATTATTCATTTACCTCAATAGTTCAGATACACATACTCAAAAATAAGGTCAAAAGGTTATTTAATTAATGTTTCAATCAGCCGGGTCACTCAGCAGGTGCCCTCAATGTCTACACAAGTCTAGGGGCATTACACTGTGCTAGAAAATTGCAAAAAATCATGCCCATATTTTTGCCTTGAAAATCGTGACCCTGACCTCAAGATTTGTGCCCAAAGTGCTCCTAAAAAACTGTGTTGTACGAACAACAATAAATGTTGTGTACGGATTCTCAAAATCTATGCCAAAGGTTCTGCCCACTGCTTCAGGAATTGTGTTTTACTGAAAACTTTCTCTCCTCGAAATGCGTGCTGCTCAGTAAATGATCCTAGAGCTACCTCAAAATCTGTGCCCTCTCTCCTTTCTCTCTTCACTCTATTCAGCAAAAGTGAATGCAAAATGCCTCCCTTGCCCTTTTTGACTAAACCCTAGGCTTCACTCAATCCAACGGTTGAGATTAGATGAGATCCAATGGATGAGATTAAATGCTTCCATTAAATCTCATAAATATTAATTTTACTCACTCACTTAAATTTATCAAAAAGTGACTTTAAGTTATAAGGTCAATTAAATGCTCATCTCAAGTCATTTAATGCAAGGGTCACTTTTCCCCCTTTTAAGTGACTTAGGAAAAAAATCACTAGGGGAGCACTTCCGTAGGTACAAAAACTAACACTCCCTCTTATCGAGGAAGGTGTTCTGCACCACTTCCATCTTGTCTCTGAAGAAGATAAACTTGCCCCTCCCCAAAGATTTCGTCAAGATATCTGCTACCTGCTCATCAGTGGATATGTACTACAACTCAATTGCTCCTCTCTGAATGTAGTCACGGATGAAATGGTACCTGATGTCTATATGCTTTGACGTGTCATGGAACACTGGATTCTCAGAGAGCTGAATGCAACTCTGATTGTCATAGTAGATCACCGTAGGCCTAAGCTCTTGATCAAACAAATCTACCAACAACTTACAAAGCCACAGTGATTCACAAGTAGCCTAACTGGCTTCCATATACTCAGCCTCGGATAAACTCAATGCAACAGAGTTTGGTTTCCAACTGAACCACGACACTGTTGCCGAGCCCAAGCTGAAACAACAACCAAAAGTGCTCTTCTGATCCCTCACACTGCCTGCCTAGTATGAATCTATGAAACCAACCATACTAACTCCACCCGAACCCCTGTAATCCAAACCATAGTCCACTATATATCTCAACACATGTTTTGAGGCAGTCCAATGTACACTCCTAGGCTCCACCATGAACTGGCTAAGAGTGTTCACCACAAAACACAAGTCTATTCTAGTGTTGACCATATACATCAATGACCCAATGAGCTGACGGTAAAGTGTAGGGTCCACCAACTTACCCTCAGAAGCATGAAGTTGCCTCCAGTTGGTGATCATAGGTGTAGACATCGGCCTGCAGTCCTCCATCCGAAATCTCCTCAGAATATCAATTGCATACTTCCGCTGTCCCAGGAAAATATGTCTAGGCTCCTGCCAAACCTCCATCCCCATATAATAATGCACCAACCCAATGTCATTCATCTAATACTTAGTAGCAAGGTCTCTCTTGCAATGTGCAATGAAATGCTCCTCTCCAGTGATAAACAAGTCTGCATTTAGGTTTTCACAGGTAGAGTATGTTGGAGACATGTGTGGAGGACCTGCGAGTGGTAAAGTGTACTCTATGTACGTTTCGTACCTTATAGCCAAGTCCATCTTCATGAGTGAGAGTGTCTCAACACAAGTCATCAACATATAACAAAAGAATGAGAGGATCTCCACCAACCACAATGTAGTAAAGGTTGGGATCAACCTCACTCTTCTGAAAACCCATCGAAGTCAAGTATGCATCGATCTTGGAGTGCCAAGCTCTAGGAGCTTGCTTCAGTCCATACAAGGCTTTCCTCAGCCTACACACATGAGAATCTCTCCCATGAATCTCGAATCCTTGTGGCTGCTCTAAGTACACCTCCTCCTGCAGAAGACCATTGAGAAATGCGGTCTTCACATCCATCTGGTGGATCTTCCAACCCATCTTTGCTACTATAGAAATCACTGCTTTGATGGAAGAATACCGAACAACTGGCAAAAAAGTCTCATCATAGTCAACTCCCTCAACCTGTGAAAACCCCCATGCCACAAACCTAGCCTTGTACTTCTCCACACTGCCATCCGCAGCATGCTTCACCTTGTAGATCCACTTAGAAGTCACAACAAACTTCCCCTCTGGTCTCGGCACTATATCCAAAGCATCATTCTTCATGATGGAATGGTACTCTTCCATCATGGAATCTCTCCAAACCTGATGCTGAGAATCCTCCTCAAATGTGGAAGGCTTTGAATCACGAAGACTCGCAACAAGAGCCATACCCAGTCTATCCAGCATCACTACTGTCCTGATCTCCTCCTGGTTCCTACCAAATGCCTCTGCTTCCTTCAAGGTGTCTTCAAGCCATTTAGGCTTCCTCTTCCTTGAAGGCTCCTCCCATACTGGTCTATCCTCATCTAAGGAATTCCCAGAAGCAAAAGGTCCAACACCCTAAGGACCAGCGACTGATGAACCAGTCCCTGAAGAACCTATAACCTAAGAACTAGAACATGAATGTGTCCTTGAATTGCATATCACCTGAACCATTGAACCTGTAGAAGTTGTGCATGTACTCTGTGATCTAGTCACTCCAGAAACCTATGGACCTGAAATCTGTATCGAAGAATCCTGATTCACCTGAGGTATAGAATTTGGTGGCTCCCCTGCTCTATCTCTCTAGACTTCCTGAAGGCTCTCTCCTCATCAAACTTCACCTCCCGCCTAACAACAACCCTCTTCTGGCTGGGAAGGTAAATGGGGTAAGCCTTTGAAGTCTCATCATATCCCACAAAGATGCCTCTCTCTACAGTGGGATCAAAATTCATCCTCTTCCCAGAAGGGACATGAGAGTAAGTCAAAGAACAAAATATACGAAAGTGGATCACCTCAGGTTTCTTTCCTGTGTACATCTCCTCAGGAGTCTTCCTCTCCAAAGCACGATGAGAACTCATGTTCTACAGATAAACTGCAGTGCTGCATGCCTCTGTCCATAGAAAGAACGATAAATTCTAATCATGGAGCATTGCTCTCACTGCTCCCACAATCAACCTATTCTTCCTCTATGCTACTCCATTCTACTCAGGAGTGTAGGGAACTATCAGCTGTCTATGTATACCCTCCTATGTGCAAAATACATAGAACTCCTTGGAGGTATAATCACCCCCATTGTATGATCTCAACATCTGAATATTCCTCCCTGTCTGCTTCTCCACAAGGGATTTGAACCCTTGGAAGACACTTAATACTAAGGGTGACTTATTGCTCCTCAAGAAATAGATCCAGGTCTTCCTGGAGTAGTCATCAATGAAAGTGATATAGTACTCAAATTCAGTCAAAGAGACTGATGGCATAGTACCACAAATATTAGAATGGATCAAGTCAAGTACTCCTGCTGCTCTTGTGTCACTGCTTGTTTAAGAAGTCTTTGTGTACTTTCCCAAAGCACACCCCCTGCACACATCACTCTGCTCAGTTCTGAACTCAGGTAATCCTGTAACCATGCTCCTCAACAATATCAGAGCTGGGTGATGTAAGTAGGCCATCCTCCGATGCCATAGCTCACAAAGCTCACTGCTACTGCTGTGTTCTAGAGTGTGTTGTGGTTGAAACAAGATCTTGTATAGCTTTCCACATCTAACCCCAATGTCCATGGAGGTAGATAATCCTGCAGCCTTGGGGAATACCTGCACTCTCCCATCCAAGAAACATACCCCAAGACCCCTATCCTCAATGGTGGAAACTGATACAAGGTTCTTCTTCATCCCAAGGACAAATAACACATCCCTCAAAATCATGGGACTCATAGACTCCCTCTGAAATGTAATGGTCCCTCAACCAACTGCTCTAACAATGGTGTCGTCACCTAGTACAAGCTCCACATCTGTACCTATCTGTGAAAGCTCAGAGAACATCTCTCGAGCACCTGTCATGTGGCTCGAGGCTCCGCTGTCAATATACCAAGTGCTAGTGGTGGATGCACTCATCTAATGCCCTGTCAATAAGGAATACTCCATCTCCATATCCACATCAGTGGTGGTAACTAGAGAAGCTCTCTCTCTCTCAATCTATCGAGCACACAGAGAAAACTCTCTTTGAAATCTGTCTCCAAAGCCATCAACCTCTGCTGAAGCTGTCGTCTATTGTCCCTTCCTCTTCCTGTTTGGACACTGTGAAGTATAGTGCCCAAATGTTTGACAAGCATAGCACTTGATTTTACTCAAGTCCTTCTTCTTCCCACCCTACTGCTGCTGCTTGGCCCCACCCTTCTTCTTCTTCTTCCACTTTTCTATCAAACCCACGTTCTCCTCCTCTTCCCTACCCGGTAACGAACTGCCTTATACGAGACCTCTCATGGTCTCATCCTGCACAAATTCATACTACAGTCTCTCCCATGAAGGTAGGTTCTCTCTTCCCACTATAGCCTGCACAAATGCACCCCAGGGCTTGGAAGCCCCATTCATTGTTGTATGCAGAATCTTAGTAGCAGTGACCACCTCCCCAATTGTTGCTAGCTCATCTCTAACTACAGATATCCTGGTAAGGTAAGTTGTCACTCCCTCTCCACCATTCATCTTTATACTCTTCAGTTTCTCCTTGAGAACCATCTTTCGGTTCTCATTGGTACTCTCATATAAACTGGTTAAAGCACTCCACATCAAGTGTGCCCTAGCTTTACCAGAAATGTGAGGGATGATATGATCTTTAACTGCATCAAGGATTATTCTTATAGCTTTACAATCCTTCTTGTTGAAGGTTGATAATGCTGCTGCATCTGTAGCAGCGGGAATCTTAACAGGGTTTGTTGTAGTGTTTCTAACTACCTCCTCCCACATTTCATTTTCCTCTAAAACCAACAAAATCCTAGCCTTCCATGGCACAAAGTTACCTGTCCCATCCATCCTATCTTCCAAGCTAATTCATGTAACCATCTCTACTGTCAACCCAACAAGGTGTTGTTCACTAACAAAAGAAAATACCCAAATATGGAAATTTTGGTGTGTTTGTAATTTTTACTGTTTTCTGTCCCCAAGCTCTGATACCATGTAAATTTTCTGTGTTTTGCAGCTTGCTGGTTTATGTCAATTTTTAGTGTTTTTTCATTCCCAAGCTAGTTTTGCATTGGCTGGAAACTACTTATAAAAATGCAGACAATTAAACACACTATAAATACACTTCTAATAGGCAGAAAATTAATTTAACATGCATGCCATAAATATTTCAGACTCAGAAATTTTGGCCAATAGCCCTGGAAAAACCCCCACAGGGAAAACCAGTCAGAGAGAGAGCATTTGTATTCCATCAGAATAATTTCAGCATAGTAATTTTACAGTCGAAATATACTTATCTTAACTAGCAAAATACACTAAGAAAAACTTCCTTGATTTATGTGCCTTGCTGTCCTAGTTTCAGTGCAATAAATCACCTCGATTTCTGTGCTAAATGACCACCTCGATTTTTGTGCATAACAGCACCTCGATTTATGTGCCAAAAGACCACCTCAGTTTTTGAGCCTTTCTACCTTAAAAAATGTGCAGAAATAAATGCCTCAGTTTTAGTGCCAAAAGGTACAGTCCGTACCACCTGTATAGACCTCGAAATATGTGCAAGAAAACTACAGAAAATCATGCCTAGATTTTTGCCTTGAAACCCATGCCCCTTGCGTCGATATTTGTGCCCACAGTGATCCTCGAAAATCGTACTTGTTAACACCTAAAAAGTGCTCACTAGCTCATTCCCTTATTCACATGACCCATTTGTCCACTTTTCCACCATTTGAGCCTCTAAAGCCACCAAAAGGTCACCAAAAGACCTTAATACACCCCTTTTTCCACTCAAAATGAGTATTTTTCCTAAAAAAACATAAAAAAACCCTCAAAAAGGGTCCAAAATTCCCAAAAATATTAAAAAGGGAATAAAAATATTCAAAATATTCAAAAAAGGAAAAAGGAGGGAAAAGGTACCTAAACCATGTTGGTCAATACCATTGGTTTCCTCAAAACCATAATGGTATTCCCCACCACCAAAAATTATAAAAAGGTGGTAGGGGCTCCTCACTTTACATCCATCCATCATCCTATCTTCATGCTGCCAAAATCTCCCATGAGCTTTTGGCCATTGTAGCTACCTTGGAGAAGGGACCTTTGGAGTTTGGAGCTGCTCACCCTTGGATCTACTCAACAACCTTCACCATTTGGAGGTATTATCATTGCAAGCACTTGCTTGCCCTTATTTTCAATACAAAGTTATTCTTTATTCTATTTCTTGTTCTTGTTTTCAATTCAAAAATTTATTATGATATGCACATGCTAGTTTAGTTTAGTTTTAGTTTTAGATTTACAATTGTTTTTGCTTTAGTATTTGAAACTGCTGCTACTAGTTAGCAGGTGCCCATAGCACTAAGCTTGGTTGCAAAACCAAGCCAACAGTACTGTACAGACATCAATAAATGTTGTGTATAGATTCTCGAAATCTGTGCCAAAGGTTCTTCCCACTGCCTCGAGAATCATTCTGTACTGAAAACTTTCTCTCCTCGAAATGTGTGCTGCTCAGTAAATGCTCCTAGAGCCTCCTCGAAATTCATGCCCTCTCTCCTTTCTGTCTTCACTCTATTCAACAAAAGTGAATGCAAAATTCCTCCCTCGCCCTACTATACGCTAGGGTTCACTCAATCCAATGGTTGAGATTAGATGAGACCCAATGGATAAGATTAAATGCTCCCATTAAATCTCATAAATATTAATTTTACTCACCCACTTAAATTTATCAAAAAGTGACTTTAAGTTATAAATTCAATTAAATGCTCATCTCAAGTCATTTAATGCAAGGGTCACTTTTTCCCCCTTTTAAGTGACTTAGGCAAAAAATCACTAGGGTAACACTTCCCTAGGTACAAAAACTAACATCAAGTGCTTTGGAAACAAAACCAAAATACCCACGAAATAAACATACTAAGAACACATATTGTTTGTATTTAAATTGTAGAATTAGAATCAGGCATACATGTTGCCTCGAGGATGCTATCGTCTGATCAACAGTAGGGTGGTTTTTCCAATCAACACTCTACAACAAATATATAAATAACATTATCTAAACGAAACGAATATACTCATGATAAAATACAACAAACAAAAAAATTTGTTCATATTATATTTGTACAATTACAAAGATGTATACCTGCTTCCTAGAGGATGGTGTACTTCTCTGACTAGCTGACAGGGAGATGCCCCAACCACTACCCTGTGAAATAAATATAGAAAATTTTAACAAACTTATAACAATAGACTAACGAAAAATACATAAGATGTTAAATTCATTAATTAAAGGTTGGGTAAATTGTTAGATGTACCGCTCCCATAGTAACTGTTTTTGTATCTATTCGATTCAAATTGTAATTAATAAGAAACTCTTCTCCTGCAGCTATTGATTTAATGGCACATACAAAAACATAGTTTCCTTCATGCCCCTCAAATTAGCACATTTTATAGTATTAAAATTCCTGCATTTTTTTACAGCTAGAAATCTTTTTACTATTTATAATGCACCTTTAAAAAAGTATTTTTAAAAATTTTCACAAATTGAAAGAAGGTTTTATTTTGCATTTTATCTAGATTAAAAAAAATTTAATGTTTACCTCCTTGATATTTTTCCCATAGCAAATTTTAAAAGAAATCCATTTATTTCTTGAAGAAGTCATATTATTTGCTTTCCTATTTCAAAAGATCCTTTGTTTTTTTAATATTGTCTGCAAAGCATTTACATTTTCAATTTCAGTTTAAAATACCACACGTGCACCCACTCAAACACATAATTTAAACTGAGCCTTAAAATTTACCCTAACTTCAACCAACTTTTAACCCCACTTGGGGAGCACTTAAAAGAACTTTGTAGCTAGGTAGTATTGAGGGGATAGGTGTTCCAATAACACCCCTCAGTTATTACATTTGAGACATAGCTGTTGTCCATCAGGGAACCAAAATCTCCGAGTATTTTTTGGCACGGTCACAACCAGTTTATCAGAAGGCCTCTCCCCTAGGAGGGTTGAAGTCGTGAGGATGGTTTCGGAAGCCTGAGTGGAATACCGAAATCCATTCAGTAACCGAAGGCTACCATTCGCAGTTCTCGGGATATCCCTGTATGGGGGTATTGCGGTAAAAGGACCAAACGACAGATTCACCTTTTCTAAACGTGTCATGAACGGAGTATCCTAGTTGCCATTCTTTAGGATTGATTACCCGGTGTCCCTCCCAGTAGGGGGATATCTAGCCATTGATTCAACACTCAATATTGTCTGACTTGGATTTCATCACCTTGTAGAGAATATCGTTTGTTGACTCACAATACTTCTAGTTAGGTGTTTGCATGATACAATCCACCTTTGGTCTAGTAGCACCTCTTTTTTCTAGAAGTTGTTTGACTGTTGGTATTTTGACCATTTTTGTTGCATCCCTCCACTTATTATAGCACAACTGCTATAATAAGTGCTTTTTGAGGTTGATTTTTGGCCTGAGAGCCTTTATTTTCACTCCCCTTTTTGCACTCATTGTTGCATTAGGATTTCGAGTTTTTTTTTTTTTACATCACCACCATATATTGAAAATTTTTAAACAAAAAACATATTTCTCACCATTGAGAATTTTAGACGATCTCGTCGTCTTAGTTCAGTCTAATTGGCTCTCCATGTCACCGACGTCGAGCCTTATCCCTTGACTTGACACGTCATCGGCCAAACATACAGTCATCTGATTCTGACACGCCTCACTTCACATCTGATTCTGAGGCTGAATCCGAAAACACTACTGAATTATTACCAACCAACCTCATGGCTGGAACACAATACGACCCACTTTTTACCAGTACTATTGGAGATACATCCACAAACCCTTCTATTGTTGTGCCATCCATGGTAACAACAACCCCTCTAGGCATGCCTAATGTGGGGGACACTCCACATTTAGGAATGCCCAACACAGGACTACCTCCTATTATGGGTATGCCAAATATAGGAATCACACCACCTGCCATTACCACAACCCAGATCCCAGGAATTCTGGGTACTATTCTTAACCCTAGTGTAACCCATGTTGCACTTGTAAACGTTAGCCCATACCAAACCACAGCAGTTGGAGGACACATACCTTCAATACCTAGCATACTCTTAGGGGCTACTGGACCACTACATAATGCTACCATTAACAGTTATGTCGCAGCCACTACATCCCACCCCTTGGCCAGTCTAACATTTCTGGCAAGTTTGAATTTGCCAGACTTGATAAGACTAACTAATGATCCTATTAGGAACAACCCTACATGGCCACCCATGCCTACGAAGATCCCCTCGGACATACCCAAGTTTGAAGGAAAACCTGGGGAGGAGCCTCAAAACCACATAATGTCTTTTCACCTATGGTGTTCATCTAACTCCATAGTGGATGACTCCATTCATCTAAGACTATTGCAACGAACGTTCACTAGCTCTGCAGCCAAGTGGTACATCGAACAACCACATGGGACCCATCAGACTTTTACGTCTCTCGCCTCCACTTTCCTTCAATTTTTTCAGCTGCCTGTACGTTACGATGCAGGAGTTGAAATACTGTTGTCTTGCAGACAAAACACAGCTACCCACATCACGAACCACATCCATGAGTGGCGCAAGCATTGTAGCCTCTGTAAGATTAAACTGGATGACCGTATATTTTTGGACTGGTTCCTTAAATCACTCCTACCCCTCATAGCAAAAGACATCGCTTTCGAACGACCCCAGTCAGAGGAAGAAGCTATTCTAAAAGCTCAGGAATTCGACCTAATTTATGCCCAATCAGGCTATCTCTGCACCATCATACAAGACACCCCACGAGGCGATTCTTCACGTACTGACGCTCCGGGGGCATCACATGCCGCTGATGGTATTATCGGCCAAGTCACACCGCAAATTAAACCTTTTAGCATGGTGAGCACTATAAATGCCCCAGACCTCTCTAGGGCTACATCTAATTCTGGAGTGACAACTTCGTACGCTCCAACGAATCAGACTCATCACACTCATGGACCCTCTTGTCCACAATATTGCTATGGGCAAGCGCCATCGGCATATGTACCACCCACATACTATAACCAACCTGCCACCCAAAACCCGATTCAGTTCCCGCCACAACCAATGTATTACCCATAGCAAGCTGCAACAGCTAACCCAACACCTCTAATAGCTCAGGGTTACCAACAACCCCAACAGGTAACTGGACCACCTCCAGCCCCACCAGCTTATTATCCACCACAACCTGCTCCCGCACCTGCGGCAAACCAAAATCCTCCCGCTGCTCACGGGAAAGTGTACACACAACACAATCAGCCCCAACATCAAAACAACAACAACAATACCCCCGCCAACCAAAACCCTGATCGACCACCGAAACAGGGTAAGAACCCCAATTTACGAACAAATCACCCATGTTCCATATGCGGGGTATACGGCCATTATACACACACTTGCCGACATTTGGGGCGAGCACGCCAACTGTGGTTTGATGACGTCCAACGCCAAGGGTACGTAGCACAACCAGCGCCACCTCCTCAACCACAACCCATGGTGCTGCAGAATCATTTTCCCACACAAGGAGTGGTGAACACTCGTCTGTTGGATCCTCTTCAAGGAACCACAGCACCTGAACAGCAAATCACATATGCTGCACACACAAACCAACCAATGGATTCAAATACTCATCATCTCCTTATGATGTCATCGTCCGACATGAATCTCCAAACGCGTCGAAACCCATACGCTCCCATTGCACCTACAAATGTTCTCCCTATGATTGAACAACCAATTCAGAATGCACCTACATCGTTCGTCTCCACAGTAAGACCCGGATTATACTCGGAATCACCTATGACTTCCACATTCCAATCCATCCAAACCCCTTTGAAGATAACCAAGATATCTAATTTGTGTACCCTCTCGCATAACACACAGGTACCAATCCAACAACCCCCTTTACTCCCGCAACCACCCTCAGTGCCAACTCACGTAGGAGCCACACCAATTCATACAATCCCATTTTTATTTCCCCCTTCAGGCACCATCAGCACACCAGTCATGGCTACACTTAATCTCCCAGGATTAACATTAGGACTACCTGTGTGGTACCTACCTGCCCCAACCTCCCCTCCGACACCGAATGTCATTTTACAACCGGTGGAACCCATCAATACTTCTAATCATCCACCCCCTAGTGTAGCAAACATCCAGAATCAACCACCTCCCGGTGTCACTAACCCTTCATCTTCTATGAATCCCC
Organism: Larix kaempferi; assembly: GCA_027924585.1. Taxonomy (NCBI): domain Eukaryota; kingdom Viridiplantae; phylum Streptophyta; class Pinopsida; order Pinales; family Pinaceae; genus Larix; species Larix kaempferi. Next base: position 2,247,783 of record BSBM01000537.1, read on the forward strand.
CTCCTCTTATCAAGCCCACTGGGGGCAGAGGCCCACAACCATACACTGCGGTACCTCCTCCCAAAGTAGTTAAACCTCCCCCCGTGTTTCGTGCTCCTCCTAAATGCTCATTGTGTGATGAGTTAGGCCATCCAACTCATCAATGTCCACAATTACCCGCATTACAGGAACACATGCAAATGCTTGACGACGACCCCAACATCCCGGTTGTCAAAATCGACCCAAACACCAAGCCTCGTGATAAATCACTGCGTACCAACCACCCTTGTGCGATATGCGGTATTTACGACCATTACTCACATCACTGTCCTGATATCCCAGATTACAGAGCAGCTCTCTACGAGATGAATAATTTGGACCTTGAGACGGCGCCCCCCACAATTGAGGAAATTCATCCCCCACCATCTTCCTCCTTGGAAGAAATTAACACCATTTACACGGTTTCCACTGGATACCCCTCTGTTTGGTCGGCCCCTTCCGTTGATCCCTTTGACACACATGTTCAACCCTTTCAAATCGACGAGGAAACCACATGTCCACAACATGGTGGCAGGCCCAAAACCTTGCCTACTCATCATCATCGTGATTCTCGTCGGAGATATTGGGGGCATCCACCCCACAAAGGGAATCCCCCATCATCAGATCATCACTTCAGTATGCCACCACAGCCCACAGCCTCATGGTATAACACCCCGCCAGCAGTTGCTCAATGCCCTATTGATCTCTCTCTGAGACAACATCTACACCACATTGACACCTCTGAGTTAGGGGGAATAATAGATTACCTCGACCTTAGGATAGGGGGCATGAACAATCATTTTGAACCTTCCCCATCATCTCTATCTCAAAACCTCAATGAGCCCATTGTTCAAACCAACACATATGTGATCCACAATCACAAACCCCATGCACATAGCATGGGGGCAGGTCATTAACCCTGCTGACTTCTTCACATGCGTGATCTCAACCATTTTTTGAGGTCACATATCACTTGTATATTCAATTTGATTTGATACACCTAGTATTCTCCCCCCGCGGGTCATCATTTCTCCCCACCACTGCATCCTTGGCTTGGTGGGCTCACCTTTATTTATAGCCATTTTTTAACCTAGTTATTTGCTTTAACTATTCCAGAGTCCTTATGACCTCCGTTTTTTGCACCATTTGCACTGCCAGATTCATATTTTCGCGCTCGTGATGACGCTTGAGATCATTTCTCGCTCTCATGCCCAGTGTTTTCGGGCATTTTTCCCATGCCCCCTCATCGCCTCGGTTTGCATGCCACATCGGCCGTCATCCGTTTTTGACGAACCTTATACTGTCGGATTCAGTTTTCCGCGCTCGTGATGATGCTTGAGATCATTTCTCGCTCTCACGCCTAGATTTTTTGGGCAATTTTTCCCATGCCCCCTCATCGCCTCGGTTTTCATGCCACATCAATCGTCATCCGTTTTTTACGAGTCTTATATCGCTGGATTTAGTTTTCCGCACTCGTGATGATGCTTGAGATCATTTCTCGCTCTCACCCCATAATTTTTGGGCAGTTTCTTAAAGTGCCACTCATCACCTCGGTTTGCTTGCCACATTGGCCGTTTCCCCTTTTTGACAATCTTTATGTCACCGGATTCAGTTTTCAGCACTCATGATGATGCTTGAGACATTTTCTCGCTTTCATCAATCCCTTTTTGTTTGGTATAATTTTACCCCTTTTTCTGGACGAGCAATCACTTTTACGAAGAAGGCACTTAGGGAGTTTCTGTTAAGCTCTTTTCTGACTCCTAAAACAATGAAAAGATCGCCGAGCAACCTTGCTTCCTTTCATGCTCGCTAAACGTATCTGAAAGGGCGTCTACCTGGTATAAGTTTACCCCTTTTCCGGACCTTGTAGACTAATTACGAAAAATGAATACTCTAGTCACATCGGCTAGAAGAGTTCTCCATTTGCATCATTTTATGTTTTTTCGGGCCTTGGAGACTAACTTACGAAAAAGAACACCAATGGAGTCAACTTACTGCTTTCAGACTCTCTACATATGAAAGCGACCATGAGCAATCACCATCCTGGGCTCGTAAAACCAACAGGACAGTAGTCATAACCACTGCAGAGTCTTCTTATCGTTTTCAGACTCCTTAAAAATGAAAGCACCAATGAGCACGAATAGTCCTGGGCTCACAAAATCCACAGGACAGTACCATTTCAGAGCACACTTTTATCCCTTCTTGGAGCTCATTAAAACTACGAAGAAGGACCCAATGGTGCTTCTCGGTGCCACAATAGATCACGTCTACTCATATAGCAGCTTCCCCATTTTGGTCGCCTTTGTTGAGAGTATTCTGCAGTATGTCACCCTGAGAACCCCTTGACAGCACCCATCAGCTTGACCCCCCCAAAGTTAATACATACCCTTCAGTCCCTAAAAGCTATGATCCCCACACCTGCAAGTCAGTTCCATCCACTGCTAGGTCAACCATGTCATCATGCTCTGAACAAAGGAAGTTTGAGTCTACCCATATATGACCCCAGTTACATCCCATCCCCACAAGTATGTCAGTCCTACCATCAGTACTACCGCACTTCAGTTCTACACCTCGCGCTCCTATCAAGGAAACATCATTGCCTTGTTAGTTGCTGGTCTCCCTCTGTCGACGACAACCAAATTTATTCCAGAGGATAGACCTAGAGGTCCCTGTGTCTTGGACTCATCACCATTTATGATGAGTACCTATGAATCATTTCGAGAAGAGTCCTCAGTGCCTCTCCAAATGGTTGTTTCTCACATGCTCGACTTCAACACCTTGATCGCATCGTTGAGACTCGCACAGGGTATTGGTCCATTCAGTTATTTGTTCAAGACCCCAGATACCAACCGACTCTTCCACATTTGAGAGTCTACCTATGGATACAACCAGTTACATTTTTTCTATAGATATCCGGGTTGCGCATGGCGACAGTATTCAGATATACCTCAGTTTCAGCAGTTCATCAACCCTTCTGAAACCTTATTCAAAACAATTGATGCTTTATTCCAGTGTATCAGTTATTGAGATCATTCATGTTATGATCATGAGTACATCCCAAAATGATGTCCCCTCTAAACCATTACGATGTACCAGCAGAATTTTTTATGTATTTTCTAAGGTCCCCCTTCTTGGGACTAATTGTTTATATATGTCTTGATACGAGCATGGGTATGCCCGCCTCATCCATTATCAGAGATAATTCCTCATTCATATTGAGGCCATGTAATATTGTTTATTTTTTGCAGCTTCCAAGGGTCGTGGATCCAACCTCCAATCGGTCTCTTCTCCTCCCCAAAACCCCATAAAAAAAAGACAAAAGAACTATGATGTCTATCGGCCATACGATCAGCTCCTGCCCTCACACATCAGGGGGCAATCTGTTAACACCTAAAAAGTGCTCACTAGCTCATTCCCTTATTCACATGACCCATTTGTCCACTTTTCCACCTTTTGAGCCTCTAAAGCCACCAAAAGGTCACCAAAAGACCTTAATACACCCCTTTTTCCACTCAAAATGAGTATTTTTCCTAAAAAGGCATAAAAAACCCTCAAAAAGGGTCCAAAATTCCCAAAAATATTAAAAAGGGAATAAAAATATTCAAAATATTCAAAAAAGGAAAAAGGAGGGAAAAGGTACCTAAACCATGTTGGTCAATACCATTGGTTTCCTCAAAACCATAATGGTATTCCCCACCACCAAAAACTATAAAAAGGTGGTAGGGGCTCCTCACTTTACATCCATCCATCATCCTATCCTCATGCTGCCAAAATCTCCCATGAGCTTTTGGCCATTGTAGCTACCTTGGAGAAGGGACCTTTGGAGTTTGGAGCTGCTCACCCTTGGAGCTACTCAACAACCTTCACCATTTGGAGGTATTATCATTGCAAGCACTTGCTTGCCCTTATTTTCAATACAAAGTTATTCTTTATTCTATTTCTTGTTCTTGTTTTCAATTCAAAAATTTATTATGATATGCACATGCTAGTTTAGTTTAGTTTTAGTTTTAGATTTACAATTGTTTTTTCTTTAGTATTTGAAACTGTTGCTACTAGTTAGCAGGTTCCCATAGCACTAAGCTTGGTTGCAAAACCAAGCCAATAGTACTGTACAGACATCAATAAATGTTGTGTACAGATTCTCGAAATCTGTGCCAAAGGTTCTTCCCACTTCCTCAGGAATCATTCTGTACTGAAAACTTTCTCTCCTCGAAATGTGTGCTGCTCAGTAAATGCTCCTAGAGCTTCCTCTAAATTCATGCCCTCTCTCCTTTCTGTCTTCACTCTATTCAATAAAAGTGAATGCAAAATTCCTCCCTCGCCCTTTTTTACTATACGCTAGGGTTCACTCAATCCAATGGTTGAGATTAGATGAGACCCAATGGATGAGATTAAATGCTCCCATTAAATCTCATAAATATTAATTTTACTCACCCACTTAAATTTATCAAAAAGTGACTTTAAGTTATAAATTCAATTAAATGCTCATCTCAAGTCATTTAATGCAAGGGTCACTTTTTCCCCCTTATAAGTGACTTAGGCAAAAAATCACTAGGGGAACACTTCCCTAGGTACAAAAACTAACATCAAGTGCTTTGGAAACAAAACCAAAATACCCACGAAATAAACATACTAAGAACACATATTGATCGTATTTAAATTGTACAATTACAATCAGGCATACATGTTGCCTCGAGGATGCTATCGTCTGATCAACAGTAGGGTGGCTTTTCCAATCAACACTCTACAACAAATATATAAATAACATTATCTAAACGAAACGAATAAACTCATGATAAAATACAACAAACAAAAAAATTTGTTCATATTATATTTGTACAATTACAAAGATGTATACCTGCTTCCTAGAGGATGGTGTACTTCTCTGACTAGCTGACGGGGAGATGCCCCAACCACTACCCTGTGAAATAAATATAGAAAATTTTAACAAACTTATAACAATAGACTAACGAAAAATACATAAGATGTTAAATTCATTAATTAAAGGTTGGGTAAATTGTTAGATGTACCGCTCCCATAGTAACCGTTTTTGTATCTATTCGATTCAAATTGCAATTAATAAGAAACTCTTCTCCTGCAGCTATTGATTTAATGGCACATACAAAAACATGGTTTCCTTCATGCCCCTCAAATATGCAATTGGGTTGTTTAATTGTGGAGACTGGTTGGGTATTGTTTATAAACCCCGGAATATTCCCTGTAGCTTTTGGCCTTCCATCAATGTACATCGTTACTCCTTTATTTTGATCCTTGTCTTTCAAATCTGTAAATAATTTGCAAACAATCCATATCTATGCATACTTCGTGTATATTAGACCAGTCACATCCAATCTTTGTAGTTGTAACAAGGTCCAACATACTCCATCAATTCAGTACATTTGTTGTAACCCACCTGTAGATGCCCAGATAATACCAGCATCGACAGTAAGGATTCTCCTCGGTAAGTAATCCCAATTAGATCACTCACCATTTGGTGTGGGGAATTCGTCCGGTTAACAGTCTGGATACCGTAAGTGTGTTTGTTTGGGTTTTACCAGTTGTGGCCCGGTCCCCCATTTATGCAATTTTAGTTTTAAAATATCAGATGCAAGTGCTTTCTAACTAGTAAATGCATTTAACCTAGAACTGGCAGGCAAAATCCTCAAAAAGTGATGTGAAGGTTCTTCCCTCCGTCTTATCACTTCTACCCAATCAATTCACTAACCCTATTTTATATTAATCTAACCTATCCCTGCAGGGAGAAAACTTGAAGTAAGAGTAATAAGCTGGAATGTTCAGGTAAACCTAACAAATAGCCATTAAGCTAAACATTCACGATTATAGCAGAAAAATACCAAAGATAGCTCTGATATCATTAAAACAATTTATTACTCTATTTACACATACACATTTGCATAGAAAATGAAACCATTCATCACCATTTGAAATAATTCAATAAAGTTAGAACAATCTCATAGTATGAGCTAAGAATGACATAAGAAGCAGTTCCACATTTGACATTCCACACATTCCATGCAAAACATTTATGTGCATGCTTTTCCTAGCAAATAGTTCCTTTCTTATAGAAGAAAAATAGTTATTTTACAAGAAGTCCACCTTCGATTATGCTAGAAAATGTCCTTTATGCAGTATCCATTTCCTATATTTATATTACAATTTTTTTTTCATCACATGACTATTCGTTTAAACTCTTCCAATCTTTGGGATTCCCCAAATTTGTCCTCTAGTGTTTGCACAAAAAAAAATACAATTAATTACAATTAAGAAATTAATTTCCAGTTGGCCTCTCTAGACTAGAGAGATAATTAGCCCACACGTCAACCTCTTCAAAAATAATATTACATTGTACAGGTTCTAAAAATTTCAAAGATATTTCATGATATGATAGCTTCTTTTCTACACTTTTCACTTCTTCTGTTGTTGCCTTGTAGTTGTCCTCGAGGAAACAAACATTCTCCATTCCTTTACTTGATTGATTGAGATGATTAAAACATAATTATTGCAATTTAACATTGATCATCAATCCTGTGCCTGTAGAATTAAGCAACTCCACAAACAACCTTATGGGGGAAGATAAAATGAACAACATTGAACCTTGGCCTCATAAGCTCAAGGTTGGCATCGTCTCCTTGGAATAAAAAAGTAATTCATGTTGGTTGCATCTTACAACTTTAATTCAGAATGCTACTATACATGGCACTAAGCTAGCATAAAAAACATCCTCCAACTCAGTTTGTGGATATCTATGGCATGTGCATATGTATGTGGATATGGTGTGCATACTTTACAAGGGAATAAAAATATAACAACCTGCTCAATATATGAAAGGAAGTGTGAAACAAGGTGCAAATTGCTTCCGTTTGGGAGTTGTTTGCAGGTGAAATGACTACCCATCACTACTTTTTTGCTACTTAGATGGTTAAACAAACACAAGAAATGCTATCTCATGGCCCAAAATTTATTCCTAGAAGTCATATCAAGAATGTATATTGTTGTTTTAGGACAATTGTAATGCATAATGTCACAAAGAACTTGGACAGGTTGTTTTTGTGGTTTAGACAACCCATAAACATATGCACCCATATTTTCTATTTGTAGCTAATGGTTATGGTGGAAAAGATCCCAGACTTGTGATTATTTTATATTGATGTATATGTAACTTTGGAATGTATTTCATATATGTATGTTGTACTCATATAGAGATGGTATTATTCCTCTATACGGAAGTGTTTGTATTCCTATAGAGATGTTATTATTCCTCTATACGGAAGTGTCGTCATTTATATTGTAAGTGTTGTAACATATACTTGATGGGTTATTAGACCACCTTGTTGGGGTCGGCCCTGTATAAGTCATGTGGGTCGAAGGGTTATTAGACCACCCTATTGGGGGTCGGCCATGTGGGTCAAAGGGTTATTAGACCACCTTATTGGGTGTCATCCCAGTCAGCATTATGTTATGTGGTTAAGTTAAGGCCGACCTAGTAAAGGTTATTAGGCAAGTCAAGTCAAGTATAAATAGAGTGCGGGAGGCACTCTATTGGAGGCACTCTATTGGATCATTCTATTCTCTCTCACACTCTCGAGATAGTGGCGCACTTGTGGAGGAGGAGAATTTGCTACTAGGAGATGTCTATCTCTTATGCTTGGGTTGTATCATTGCTCTATCTATCTCTGAGGAAGTTATTGGGGTTTTTCACCTTTATGGTTTTCCCCAAGTAAACTCTGTGTCTCTTGTGTGCTTGCATTATTGTGTTCATGATTGATATGCTGTAGATATGTTGTACATGTTATTCTCTCAGTTAAGATCCTAGATTAGATTAAAGTAAATTCTGAAAAATTAACATGGTATTAGAGCTAGCCTGAAAGAAGGCATGGTATGGCATGTATGACACTTGTTGCACTTACGATGCTAGGGCTTGATATAGAAAAAATAATTCATCGTAGAACTTTCGCTAAAAATAAATTTTGGAGAGGTTTTAGGGTATGAAAATCGTACAGGGAGAAGCTAAGATCCCCATGTACCTTGTTTCCAAAGGACAACCTCTAATTCATTGTACTGTGTGATTTATGATCTGTACAATATAGGGTTTTTGCCTCTTCCAGATCTCAGTAAAAAACAGGTGACCTTGGATAAAAGGTCATAACTTGGGCTAGGAAGCTCCAAATGAAATTTCATAAATAGTGATAGGTAGTGCACGGACTGAAATCTCTCAGGTAATGTTTTCAGAGGCCGAAACTAAACCTATGACACGTGGCACGCTGTACAAGTTCGCTCTCTTGTTTTATCCCATAAACAAGTCACGTTGCGACACTTGGCATAAATCTCTTTCAGAGAATCCATTTTAGGTCAAACCTGTGGGGTTGGAAATATGATAGGTCAGGCTATTCCAAGAAAAAATTTTAGACCCTTTGGATCAAAAATTTCGGAGTTACACTAGAAACAATCAGGTACATATTTCTGTCAAAACAGAATTATTTTTTAACACCTTCATTCATGGCTTCCGGAATTTAGGGTTTCGGAGAAAGTTGGAATTTTTGTAATCGGAGACTACGGCTGAATGCTACTCATCAAAATCGAAATTTAGAGACAAAGATCAGAATTGTTTGTTGGGAAGAAGGCCAGGTTTGATCAGACCCTAGTTTGGGACTTTGATCAGAAAAGTGGAAAATTAGGGCTTTTGCAAAATGGGAATTTTTTAAATCTGTGACCACGGCTGGAAGCTCCTCAGAAAACTAGAAGGTTAGAGCTTTGGATCGAGCCTTTTGATTGGGCAGAAGGGTGGGCTTTATCAAACCCTAGTTTGGGGTCATGTCTAGTGAATCCAAAAGTTTCAAAGGCAAATTTGAGGGATGAAACTTTGCAGTTTTCAAATTATGAGTATACCAGCTTGATCAGCTCATCAAGGCGCATATTTCTATCCTTTAGGAAGTTTGAAATTCAAAGTTTGAATTTTTAGGGTTTCTCTAGCAAACCCTAATCCAGCTCCATATCCAGTTCCTGCAAATCAAGTGGATTGGGTTAATCCTAGAAGAGAATGCATTGGTCACCTGCATAAGTGAAGAAGTTCCTGTTTCAGAGGGAGATGAGGCTAAGGCCTTACATAAGAAGATTACAAGCAATCTCGACAGGTATGACTCATCCAGGTATGTTTCGAGATTTGTTCATGATTAAGTTTATGGTATGTTTGTCTTCATGTTATTATGGTTAGTACAATCTTGTTTAAATTTAGACTTGTCGTATCACCTTAATAAAATTATGAATGCTTGATAGAAGATATTCATTGATTAGGGTGTTGACACCTATGATTGTACTAATGCATTATGGTGTTGTATGAGGTTTATGTTGTCCGCTAACATGAAAGGTACACCAAGAAAGACAAATCATGTTCTAGTTCAAGAACATATGATCATGATGACATGAGGACAAAGATTCATCCATTGTCATGAATCAGTTAGAAGATCTATTTTGCGAGGTATGTATAACTTGGTTCTATAAATGGTTAACCTATGAGATATGCAGGTTACTAGCACAAGCCATTGAAGAGAACAAGAAGACATCATGTGGGTATGTTAGACATAACTAGCTAACATACCAATCCAGGTATGTTTTTCCTATATCAAGTTAGAATCCTACCTTGTGTTAGGATCCCTTATATAAGTATATTTGGTAGGATTGGTTATGATTATTCATAAAGTTAGAAATGTAAGTAATCAAGGGTTTATGCATATTATGTCGCTTATCTTGATTGATGATTTAACTAACTGGAAGAGTCCTATGATCAAATAAGAATATGCATGAGTAAAAGAAGACTTTCCTGAAACCTTGAATACTAATGTTTATTATCTTTGTTTGAAATGATCATGACTATACATGTTTAAGATTATTGTGTTTTGATAGTATTAAGATTATACTAATGAATGTGTGATTATGTATTAGACCTCGAGGATAACACAATGATGATAATAATAAGCATGCATAGTGATGGATATAAGTTCAAGGACAGGTAATCCAGGAAGCAAATATCAAGAGGGAGCACACTCCAGTTGTTCTTGCAAGGAAGCAAAGATCAAGAGGGAGCACACTCCAGTTGTTCTCGCAAGGAAGCAAAGATCAAGAGGGAGCACACTCCAGTTGTTCCTGCAAGGAAGCAAAGATAAAGAGAGAGCACACTTCAGTAGTTTCTGCAAGGATGTAGATATTCAGAGGGAGTTGACCACTTCTCACAATCCACATTAGAATGGAGTTGCAGAAAAGAAGCAAAGACTGAGAGGGAGTCAACCCAACAAACAAACAAAGATAAGTATTTGAATTGTCATTTCTTGCATATTTGATTGTTTAAATAATACTGTTCAATGATGTATATACTGATGTCCCTAGAATTAGGTTGTGTATTATGCATATTAGAATAGTTGCATTGATGAACAGTATACTACTAATATGCATGTGATGGGTAAGTGGCCTATGGCACTGTACAACATTCCATTACTAGTTATATAGAATGAAACCTCTTTGCTGACATGCTAGGAGTAGTGCAAACTCTTAACAATGTTCTGGTAGAGATTGGAAGGCATCTAGAAAGTTATAGGATATGGATAAATGTTGTATTGAAGCATTGGCTAAGATAATTGCATGACTGTATGACATATTTCTTTATGTGTAAGAATTTGTTCTGAAAACTATGAGATGTTTTCTAATCATGCAATTTAACTTGTTGTGTGGGAAAGATCGTATACCATCACCTACAAAAGAAGGACTACAACATTTGTTCAGCAACAAAGTTATCTATTGAAAATATTGAAGTTCCCAGTATCTGGGAAGAATTCCATGATTGAGGAGTACCAGTCGATCATGAAGATGTTTGGGATGCAGTCCCAAGACCTAAAGGGGAGTCTGTAGTGACTTCCAAGAGGATCTACAAGATCAAGCATGCTACAGGTGGTAGCATAGAGACTTTTGCTCCTGTAGCCAGATACACTTCCATTAGATCCATACTTGCTCTGGCTATAGTGATGAAAGGGAAGATACACCAGATGGATTTCAAGATAGCTTTCTTGAATGGTGTAGTTGAAGAAGAAGTGTATGTGGAGAAACCACTTGGTTCTGAGACACATGACATGGATTCATATATGTGCAGAACTTGGTATGGTAGGATAGACAACTTTCTATCCAGTTTGGGCTTTACCAAGAGTAAAGCGGATTCCAACCTTTACTACAAGGTTGAGGAAGGCAATCCAGTGATACTACTTTTGTATGACCTATTTGTTACAGGTGAGGATAGATTGATTGTCAACATGCAGCGGAAGCTTGCTGTCGAGTTCGAAATGAAGAACTTGGAGATGATGCACTATTTTCTAGGCATGGAGGTGTGGCAAAGTACAGATGGAATCTTCCTTGGACAAGGGAAGTATGCAGTAGAGATCCTAAAGAGGTTCGGGATGATGGAATGTAAGGCCATGGCCACACCTATGGCATCGAACCTGAAGCTTCTGTGTGATGCTTCATTTGATCTGGTTGATGTCACTGTGTATCATCAGATGATTTGGTCCTTGATGTTCCTGATGAACACGATACCAGATGTTTGTTTTGCGGTGAACACATTGAGCCAGTTCCTGATGGATCCGAGAGGTGTTCACCTGGTTGCTGTAAAGCATATTCTGAGGTACCTGAAAGGTACAGTTAACTATGGGCTCAAGTATGATGCGAATCAAAAGTTTAATCTATAGGGTTATGTTGATTCAGATTGGGCAGGTAGTGTTGCAGATAGGAAGAGCACTTCTGGGTGTTGCTTCAGTATGGGATCAGGTATGATCTCTTGGTTTAGCAGGAAGCAGTCCTGCATAGCACTGAGTACAACCGAAGCAGAGTATGTTGTGATGGATGAGCAGGTTGCAGATGTATTCACCAAGCCGTTGGCCAGAGTGCAGTTTTGAGTACTTCAGGGAGAGGCTTGGTGCACTTCAGATCGAGGTTCCTTTCAAAAGGGAAGTGATGAGTTCAGAAGATGCAGATGCACATGAGCTTTTCTGACATGGTTGATGTGTTCTTCCATGGCTGTGATGTAATTGCTGAGCCATTCTCACATGGTGGTAGATGTGTTCTCCCATGGTGTAGATGTAAGGGCTGAAGCCATTTTTCACATGGTGGTAGATGTGTTCTCCCATGGTAAAAAAGTAAGGGCTGGAGCCTTCCCCGAATGATGATAGATTTGTTCTCCCATGTTGATGGTGTAAGTATTGGATGATGTGCATCTGGGTTGTGCTTTGTGGACGATGAGCTGATCTGAAGAAGACGATGTTATGATGATCAGGAGGATCATGGATGATGAGCATTAGGACAATGCTCCAGTTACTGCTCTATGTATATGCATCATGTTGGATGCTGGATATGATCAGTTGGATCATCTATGTATGTATGCATCATGTTGGATGTTGGATATGATCAGTTGGATCATTTGTATGTATTTGGTATATGCATCATGTTGGATGCTTGGACCATGTATCTGTATATGTATCAGGTGGATACTTTGTATGATCAAGTAGATCATGTATGTTGATATGTATCAGGTAGATACATTGTGTGATCAGGTGGATCATGTATCTATGTATGTATCAGGAGGATACATTGTATGATCAGGTGGATCATGTATGATGATATGTATCAGGTAGATACTTGGTATGCATCACGTAGATGCATTGTATGATTAGGATGATCATGGTTGACGAGCTTCAGGATGTTTCTCCAGATGACATGCATCAAGATGATGCAGTGATGATGATTAGGATGATCATGTGTACATCAAAATGATGTATGGTGATTATCAGGTTGATACTCTGTGGTCGTGGAATAGGTTGTGCGAATGAGCATGTCTGGGAGATCCTATAGGTCGGAGTTGTGTACCCGTAATAGCCTGGGATGCTCTTTCAAGACATTGCTCTAGGAGGACATATAATAGCGCCTTGGGAGATCCTTCAAGTTAGAGTTTTGTACCTGTAACATCTTGGGATGCTCTTTTGAGGTTTTGTCCTATGGCATATAATAGTGCCCTGGGAGATCCTTTAGGTCGGAGTTGTGTACCCGTAACATCCTGGGATGCTCTTTCGAGGTTTTTCCATGACCACATGTAATTTGTGCCCTAGGAGATCCTACAGGTCGGAGTTGTGTACCTGTAACATTTTGGGATGCTCTTGCGAGGTTTTGTGGTGACCACATGTAATTTGTGCCTTGGGAGATCCTATGGGTCGGAGTTGTGTACCCGTAACATCTTGGGATGATCTTTCGAGGTTTTGTGGTGGGGTCACATGTAATAGCGCCCTGGGAGATCCTACAGGTCGGAGTTGTGTACTTGTAACATCCCGGGATGCTCTTTCAAGGTTTTGTGACGCACGTAATAAGTCCTAAGGATTCCACAGTATGGCCAGTGATGATGAAGACCTACAGGTGGTGGGTCTACATCCAGTATGAAAAAGGACCGGCTCTTTATAACTTCCTATGACAAGTAGATTCTGAGATTGATTGAGATAACAGCAGCAGTGACGCTGATGATGACTTGATGATGATTATCCAGTAAAGATGATCCAGAGAAGAAGACTTGTGCTTGAAGACCTATGTCAAGAAATACCTTCCTAGTTAAGAGGGAGTGTTGATGTATATGTAACTTTGGAATGTATTTCATATATGTATGTTGTACTCCTCTAGAGATGGTATTATTCCTCTATATGGAAGTGTTTGTATTCCTATAGAGATGTTATTATTCCTCTATACGGAAGTGTCGTCATTTATATCGTAAGTGTCGTAACTTATACTTGATGGGTTATTAGACCACCTTGTTGGGGTCGGCCTTGTATAAGTCATGTGGGTCGAAGGGTTATTAGACCACCCTATTGAGGGTTGGCCATGTGGGTCAAAGGGTTATTAGACCACCCTATTGGGTGTCATCCCAGTCAGCATTATGTTATGTGGTTAAGTTAAGGCCGACCTAGTAAAGGTTATTAGGCAAGTCAAGTCAAGTATAAATAGAGTGCGGGAGGCACTCTATTTGATCATTCTATTCTCTCTCACACTCGGGAGAGTGGTGCACTTCTGGAGGAGGAGAAGCTGCTGCTAGGAGATGTCTATCTCTTATGCTTGGGTTGTATCATTGCTCTATCTATCTCTGAGGAAGTTATTGGGGTTTTTCACCTTTATGGTTTTCCCCACGTAAACTCTATATCTCTTGTGTGCTTGCATTATTGTGTTCATGATTGATATGCTATACATGTTGTTCTTTCAGTTAAGATCCTAGATCAGATTGAAGTAAATTCTGAAAATTTAACATTTTCCCACATCTTTATGTTGATAGATGATTTGATGCATATGAACCTAAATATTTTTGTTATTGTTGGAATGAGGATATAACAGTGCTAAGTCGTGCCCATATTTTTTATTCCATAGTTTACTAATGCTATAACACCTAGAATATTGATTTGGTATCTCCATGGGAAATTTTCACATGAAAGTTACAAACTGCTACAATAGAGGTTATGGGCCCATATGACTTGTGAATTTTGTAAAATCCCAATCAATTTGTGACAAATATTTTCTATAAAGATAAAAATTCCAACAAAACAATAATGCATGTTAGTATTACAGGAAGTCTGAGATCTTTTCTCATGAAGGAAATGCCCACATAGCAAGTAGTGTCCACTTGGAAATCCAAAGGGTTATTCAAGCAAATTCCACATGTCAGCATGCCAACTAAATTTATCCTCCAAATACAAACATGACCTCCATAAGGTGGACAAATCATAAATGAAAAAAATCCCTACATGAGGGATGTCCTCTTCCAAGGGTGGCTCCTCCAAACAAGGGCAATGAAGCAACCATCATCTGATGCCATTTGATCCCTCAAATATCCATATAAAATATATATGGAATCAACAATTTGAGGACGAATGCTAGTGCTATTATAGGTAGGGCATGGAAATCCTCCCCCAAAGGATATCAACTTGCTCCATATGTGAAAGGAAAAGTGAAACAAGGTGTAGATTTCTCCCAAATACCAATCAAGATTTCTATGCACTTTGTTACTATAATCTAAAAAGAGGATTTCTATGCACTTTGTTAAACGTATTTACCTTTGCACAATAGAAAACAACAGATCTAAATAGATGACCCAAAAGTGACAATCAAACTACTACAACCAACAACATACATTTTTTTATTAGAAGTGCCTAAAATATGGGAATATAAACAATAACGAATCTTCATTTTTATAGAATTACATCCTTTCACTTGACAGTGCTACAAGTTTGCAGAATGCTTCTTAGAATAATGATTTAGCTAAAGTTGTGAGATGGAAAAAAAATTCTTAATTAGGAATACATTTCCAAAACAATTTAGAACATGTCCTGGCATGGGAATATTGACTGAATCATTCCTAGTGATTTCCTACATAGGAATTCAGTGAGAGTTTAAAAAAAGATAATGTCTCCATTTTTCAGAAAAAATGGAAATTCTTAGAAAAAAAACAATTGGAGCACTGAGTAATCTGTATTACAATAAAAAATGATTATCTACACCACAAGGATGCATATAGGATAAGCAGATTATCCAGACATGATTACATGTATAGAGATACCTTTTTGGCAGTTGGATGAACAAAGAGGAAGATGAGTTGTCATCTCTTGGTATGCACATCCAGCTTTCTCAAACAACTGAGTTACCCCATCCAGCACAAGACTCTCCCATATGTTACTGACTGCACGAGAATATCAAGAGCCATTATGAACATATTAAATGATATTTGAAGAAAATTTTAAAAAGAAAAAAAAATAAAAAGACTCAAATTTAAGTTATTATGAATTATGAAGATCGGCACAGTCCCATAATTGATAATTTGAAGACATACCTGAAATACCATCAAATCTTGAAATTCAGACTTGCTCTCAAACAATATCTTCTCCACCTTTAGATAATGTGACTCTCCTGATGAGGAAGAAATAAATAGCCATGAATAGAAGATATGTTTGCTAGCAATAATTTAATTTCAAGTATGAAACTTAGAACCTATGCATTTCCAACCCGAAATATTCCCAATTTAAAAATGTTTATCAAAACAAAGACATGTGAAATATAATTGCCAAGAAAAAAGTACCTAACCAACACACTAGTTATTACAGCAATAGGAACCACATGGTTAGAAAACTGCAGACACAAATAAAATTATTAGATTTGTTATTGATGATCTAGCAATGATTTGAATGCGAAATTTCAAAAACCATTAGTTATAGAGTTATCATATTGGTTCTTTAGCATCAAAACTCCGCCACTCCACTATGACCAATGGACTAATATGTCCATTATTTATGTGAAAACAATGTTTGAAATGAATGAAATTACATGCATAATCTATTGCAACTACAAACTAAAATATTATTTGACAAACAATGTACTTAAATATAATATTTACAGAAACACATATTGACATTTATAATATACCTTGCCATATCTATTATGAGAAGATGATGATGAAACCAATACCTTACATAATATACTTCAAAATGAATTACTACCATAAATTGATATTGATACTCAGTTGAGTACCATTTTGGAGATGTCTTCATATTTTCATCCATCTTTTATGAATTGCAGGTGCATCCCAACTTAGGTGTGTGGTTCCCCCAACCCTTTTTTTTCTCTTTATATTTGTTACTATCAATATTTGTTGTTGCGGTAGTATTTATTTTGGTGATAGGGACATTGAAGGAGCTATTACAGCAAGGTTTGAATCTATTTCGTAGAAAAAGTCAATATATTGTAGTTTCCATAATTTTTTATTGGAAAGTTGAATTGAGGTGATATTTTCTTGTTGGAAACTAGATTCAAAGGAGCTCCAATTGAGCTGTCAATTATTTTGTTATCTTGGTTGAACCATAGTTGGACCCTTCTAACCCTGTTGATCATTTCCAGCAGAGTGCAATCAATGAGTTCATTGAGTTCTTCATAAAATACTCTTCTCCAAGATTCTATCCATTTTAGTTCACACAAATTATTTATCTAGCAAATGATGAAAACAATGTAGAAAGAAGAAGACGCATAGTTGAGCTCCTCTTTGGTCATAAAGATTTGGGAAAGGGTAAATTTGAACCCAAAATATGACAACATATATGTATGAATTTCGACAAAGGCATATTTCAGATATGTAACCATTTTGAATCACCACAAATATATATATTCATCTCAATGAAACCATTCAAAAAATAGAGCATATGTATAGAAAGAAGGAATGGATACAATAATAGGTTGAATCGGTATAGGAAAAATTCATGCTCTCATGGACAACAATATAGGAGGATTACCCATAGATTCAAGATCTTATAGTTCAATTAACACTATCAAAAGATCCTACCTTTTACTGACCATAGGAAGGACTTTGATTCCTCATTTAGTAAGGACTATGTCAATTTTGATGCACTTATGCTCAAAAACCATGTTCAAATTGTCACTTATTTTCACAAAGATCATCTCTTTGCAAATACAAAAGTTACATCCTTCGCACAATGTACATATGTAACATATAAAATGGCTCTCCTTTGGATTTTTTTATATTAACAAGGGTTATTTGAAAAAAATAGGTAAATCTAATGTGTTTCTAAGGATGTAAATAACAAGACATAATAGTTGTAAACAACAATGCATGTAATACCCCCATTTTGACCCTTAGGGTATTTAGGCTTTTAATAAAAACATATTGTATACATGTGATGTGTGTCTTCCCTAGCATGGAGATCAAGGCGAAGGCCCCGCTACTGGATGCTCGGATTTTATTTAAAAGGAAAGTATTTGATATTTTACTAGGCATGTGCCATTAAGCCATGGAAATTGTAAGAATGCTGCAAATAAATAAATATATTGCAATAAAAATACAAAAACAAATAGGCTATGGAAGCAACCAATAAGAGGGGGGCATGTGTATCCACTAGGGAGAGGTGAGGGGGTTGTGGGATCGTGGGACAACAATAATCATTTTCATGCGTACACAACCCAACAGTTAAGAAAGAGGAAGAGTCATGATTTTGGAAAAGCCACGTTCACAAAGGAATGCCTAAACTCCCAAGAAATTGGAGGTGGAAAGGAAAATCGAAGGGGGGGGCCCTCAATAAAATCACAGAGGGAGGAAAATGACAAGACTTTTGGAAAAAAGATGAAGAAAAGACACAGACCGGACAACTGAGAATGCAGTGAGGGAAAAGAATGGGAGAAAGAACAAAGGTTGGAGTTTCTTGACAAACCTAGTGAAGGCTAGAATCTCGAGTCAGCAGCTTGGACCTTTCTATGCCCACCCTGAAGAGCACTGGAGGGAAGGGGCGCCTGAGGGACTGTGCAACAGAGAATGGGGGCTTCCTTCTATTGGGTGTGGTAGGTATTGTGGGTGCCAAGGATGTTTGAGTCAATTGAGGTGCTTGTAGCTCTATGGTTGAGCTCACTCGCTTAGCTTCCTTCCCCTTTGTCTCTTGGCATGCTTGTTAAACCTAGCTGTGTGTTGGATTACCATGACTGTGGTGTGAAATCATGCATGTGAGTGAGCCTGTTTCCATTCTCCTTAGTGGATACACAACCCAACTCGGTGGTGATCTATCATCTGAAATAATATAGGCTAGACATAGACCAATGGTTGGGTGGAACGTTGCTCTCACATAACCAGTTGCTTGAACAACTTTATCTTAAAGATAAGTGTTCTCTATGATCTAAATTATGTCCATTCTATGGTTCTAAATGATGTTAATTTCCTATGTTGTGTTTATAGGTTATTTCAAGTTAATGTGAATGAAATGATTACATGAATTAACCAAAAAGAAGTCTGTGTATAAGTCTATGTATGAGGAATATTTATGCTTGATTGTTTTACCATTTCCTTGTGATTAGATGTGCTGATAACCTTGCATGTTATAGATGCATTGATCAGATTCGACTTCATTGTTTATGTTGTTATGCATTGCTCACTCTTCTAAATGGACTGCATGGAATCACATGGACTTGGGAATGGAATTAGGAAACCCCCTGTTGTGTTTCATGACCCCTCTGTGGGTTAGATGAAGGGAGAACCCATGACCTAAGGAAATCATAGCTCCTAGCAAGGAGGAAAGGAGGCCTTGGGGCCTCACTTTGGGTTGGAATACAACATGATCAGAATTCTCAGATGTGGCTGAAGATCATTCAGGTGAATAGAGCTCATTGAGATATTTCCAACAGTATCAGCCTTGCCCAAATTGGACTTAGGATGAAGAAGTTATGGTCTTGAGAAGTTGCGTAGTTGGGATTCCAACTTTCCGAATCCACATTGCGGATTGCAGATTGCGGATGAGAAAATTTTCCAGATTGGTGATTTTGGCATTCTGGTTTCCGACTCTCGCAATGCAGATTGCGGATTGCGGAATTCAGAGGAGCAACTTTTTCGGTTTGATGGCTTTGGCACTCCGATTTCTGAATCCCGCAAGGCAGATTGCGGAAGTTGGAGAGAAGATTTATTCGGAGTGGATATTTTGGTGTTCCGACTTTTGAGTTATGCATTACAGATTGCGGAAGTCAGGAGTGGAGTTTTCTAGAGTGGTGGAGTTTTGAGTTCCGACTTCCGAGTTCTGCATTGCAGATTGTGGAAGTTGGGAGAGGATTTTTCTGTAGCGGTGGAATTTGATGTTCTGACTTCCGAGTTCCGCATTGCAGGGTGCAGAAGTCGGAGGGGCATTTCTTTGGCATTGTACAATTGTGGATTTTTCCTTTTTGAGTTCCGGACTATGGATTGCAGATGAAGGAAAATGAATGGTTTTTGAAGCAATGACGGTTTGAAGAAAAAAAATAGAAATTTGTCTCCCATTGCCTCTAAAGGGCACCGAGGTGTCTAGGGACATGAAAATGCATAAAAAACATATATATATATATATATAATTCATATATGGAAATTGCTAAATATATGAAAGATATAAACTTTATATATAATCTCAAGATGAAGTAAAGTACATACTAGAGCCTTACGTCAAGGATAGTACAAAAACTCCAACAATCCAAAAATCCCTAGGCAAGGTAAATCAACAAGCCCTAGCTCCACCAAGAATATCCAAGTGCTAGAATCTGTCTAATGCAACCTTTCAAGTGCTTTGAAAACAAAACCAAAATACTCACGAAATAAACATAATAAGAACACATATTGATCGTATTTAAATTGTACAATTACAATCAGGTCTACATGTTGCCTCGAGGTTGCTATCATCTGATCAACAGTCGGGTGGTTTCTGCGATCAACACTCGGCAAGAAATATATAAATAACATTATCTAAATGTAACGAATATACTCATGATAAAACACAACAAAAAACATTTTTGTTCATATTACATTTGTACAATTACAAAGATGTATACCTGCTTCATAGAGGATGGTGTACTCCTCTAACCAGCTGTGGGGAGATGCCCCGACCACTACCATGCGAAATAAATATAGAAAATTTTAACCAACTTATAACAATGGACTAACGAAAAATACATAATATGTTAAATTCATTAATTAAAGGTTGGGTAAATTATTAGATGTGTCGCTCCCATAGTAACCATTTTTGTATCTATTCGATTCAAATTGTAATTAATAAGCAACTCTTCCCCTGTAGCTATTGATTTAATGGCACATACAAAAACACGGTTTCCTTCATGCCCCTCAAATATGCAATTGGGTTGTTTAATTGTAGAGACTGGTTGTGTACTATTTAGAAACCCTGCAATATTCCATATAGCTTTTGGCCTTCCATCAATGTACATCGTTTCTCCTTTATTTAGATCCTTGTCTTTCATCTGTAAATAATTTGCAAACAATCCATATCTGTGCATACTTCATGTATATTGGACCAGTCACATCCAATATTTGTAGTTGTAACAGGGTCCAACATACTCCATCAATTCAGTAGATCTGTCGTAACCCACCTGTAGATGCCCAAAAAATCCCAGCATCAACAATAAGGATTCTCCCCAGTAAATAATTCCAATTAGATCACTCAATGTTTGGTGTGGGGAATCCATACGGTTAACGGTCCGGCTACCATAAGTGTGTTTGTTTTCATTTTACTAGTTGTGGCCCAGTCCACCATTTATGCAATTTTAGTTTTAAAATATGAGATGCAAGTGCTTTCTAACTAAATGTATTTAACCTAGAACTAACAGGAAGAAGCCTCAAAAAGTGATGCGAAGGTTCTTCCCTCTGTCTTATCACTTATACCCAATCAATTTGCTAATCCTATTCTATATTAATCTAACCTATCCCTGCAGGGAGAAAATTTGAAGTAAGAGTAATAACTGGAATGTTCAGGTAAACCTAACAGATAGCAATTAAGATAAACATTCACATTTATAGCAGAAAGATACCAAATATAGCTCTGATATCATTAAAACAATTTATTACTCTATTTACACATAAACATTTGCATAGAAAATGAAGCCATTCATCACCATTTGAAATAATTCAATAAAGTTAGAACAATCTCACAGTATGAGCTAAGAATGACAGAAGAAGTAGTTCCACATTTTGCATTTCACACATTCCACGCAAAACATTTATGTGTACACTTTTCTCAGCAAACATTTCCTTTCTTATACCAGAAAAAACAGTTCTCTTACAAGAAGTCCAGCTTCTATTATGCTAGCAAAAGTCCTTTATGCAGTATCCATGTCCTATATTTATATTACAAAAGTTCTTTCATCACATGACTGTTCGTTTCAACTCCTCCAACCTTTGGGATTCCCCAAATTTGTCCTCTAGTGTTTGCACAAAAAAAAATACAATTAATTACAATTAAGAAATTAATTTCCAGCTGGCCTCTCTAGAATAGAGAGATAATTAGCCCACACGTCATCCTCTTCAAAACTAATATTACTATGTACAGGTTCTAAAAATTTCAAAGATATTTCATGATATGATAGCTCATTTTCTACACTTTTCACTCCTTCTGCTGCTGCCTTGTAAATGTCCTCCAGGAAATAAGAATTTATGGATGCTTGTCCAATATAATGATGGAGATATTATTCTGTCAGCATGTCTAGTTTTCTAATATAGTCCATGTCCTCCCTCAACCCATTCTGCAACTCCATTAAACGTAGATCCTTGGTAGGCAACCCGTCCATAAATCGGGTCGTAGCGAGATGACATTTTTCATGGATATGATGAATCCTCTTGTATAATCCTACACATTTCTCAATAGGTTTAGGGACTTCAACATTCATTAGGGAGTTTTGATGTAAAAAATGGGCCTCAAAACAAACAATGTACAATAAAAATTCACTTTATAATAACCAATAGGATTCAAGATGATGATGTCAACCATAAGGGTAAAATGTGTAAAACAAATTGGAGGGGAAAAGAAAAAACGACTTTTTCTTATCGTATATTTCGCATATCTCCTCAACAGTTTGCCCAAATTTGATGTTTGGGAACTCGTTGGATGCGGATTTTAATTATGCATCCAACCCATACCCACACTGCATACTTTTGAGGCACCCACCACATGAAAAAAAATGAAAATTTCAATAAAAAAACATATTTTAAATACACACTGCATACTTCTGAGGCACCCAGGACATGAACAAACGAAAAT
This sequence comes from Larix kaempferi, assembly GCA_027924585.1. Lineage (NCBI taxonomy): Eukaryota > Viridiplantae > Streptophyta > Pinopsida > Pinales > Pinaceae > Larix > Larix kaempferi. The sequence goes on from BSBM01000537.1 coordinate 2,270,435, forward strand.
TTCAATAAAAAAACGTATTTTTTATTTAAAATACGTTTTTATTGAAATTTTCATTTTTTCATGTTGTGGGTGCCTCATAATTATGAAGTGTGGGTATGGGTTGGATGCATATTTAAAATCTGAATCCAACGAGTGCCCAAACTTGAAATTTGGGCAAACCATTAAGGAGATATGCCAAAAATACGATAAGAAAAAGTAGTTTTTCTTTTTCCTCTCTAAAATTTAGAACTCGTATTTTATTATTATAACTCTTATTTTATTATTTCCCTTAGGAGGCCCATTTTAAACCTCAAAACTCCTCTAATGTATTCTCCTTCCATATTTTCAGCAATATTCAAGGGGGCCATGTCTAAATTAAGGTCTATAATCGTCTTTTGGGGAAAGTGATCAGGGAACTCTGTTTTTGCTTCTCTCCACGCCATCTGCCTCTTAATATTATTTGCAGTGTTAAACAATATTTGTTTAATCATTAGTGATTCTGCAACAATCACATTCATCCTTGCTATCATTTGTTTCATTTTGTATATTTATTCAGTTAGCAATTCTTGCAAGCGACATATCTTCTCCTGAATTTTACATGCCTATTCATGGAAAGGAGACATGTCTTGTTTCTTATTATTTTCTGGCTCCACCTGTTCTGACAGAGACTCCTTCTCTTTAAGAAGCCCCTCTATCTAAATTTTCAATCCTTCCACCTACTGAGTCGTTGTTGACTCTTTTGTCTCCAACTCGCTTATGCAGTCGTCAAAAACGCTTATTTTTCCCTCCGGTATCATTAGTTGTACAGTCAACACCTCCTTATCAGTGTCCAGATTTTGATAGTTAGTCATTAATCTATCCTTTTCATCCTCCATATCATCGTGCTTCCTTTTCAATTCTATCCCCTCTCCTCGTGCTTTTACTAAGCTATCTTTTAACTTCAGCATTCTCTCCTTGTTGCACTCAATGTCGTTCAACAACTTATCGATGTTATCTGCAATTGCTTGTGCAGTTGCTATGCTTACAAATGTTGTGAACTTAGGGTCTTTGTGAGTGCCCTCCATGATAGTGCTTTCTTGGATAGTGACTATATCAGGCTGGGTGCCCATCTTCAATCTCTTCTCTAACCTTTTTGTGATGGTTTTCCTGATCCTCGAATAAAAAATTATTGTGTCCAATTTGGCCATTGTGTGCTATTTGGACGGGGTAAAAGGTGTGAGTCCGAGATCTACAAATGGGAGGTTCCCTCTAGTAAGTGTGACCCCTGACACTTATGGTGGGTCTGTTTCCATGTCTTGTGGGCTCGTGCTTCCACCTTGGGTTCCTTCTACTTCCACAGCTTCCTTGGACTTGTATTCTTCATCCTTTCTTCTTTGTTTCTCAGCTGCTTCCCTTCCTTCTCTTTCTCTTCTTTCTTCTTCCGCTTGTATTTTATCTTCCTCTTCTTTTCTTTGTTTATCTACTTCACAGGTGTATCATATGTGGTTCCAGTTGTTACTCTTCCGATTTGATTCATCATATTCTAAGGGACAGCGCATCTTTCCACATGAAGCTGTAACAGGTCTTCGCTGAAACAGAGCATTGCTGCAACAGACAGGATGCCTCCCAATTGATTAAACCATTGATCCATTGACTTCTAGAGTAACAACATCCTTCATGTTTAACAACCTCTTTTATTACGGCTGTAATAGTTTAGCTGTAACTCTACAACATGGAGATCAGAGATCTTCATTGCTGCGCGAAATTAGTGGATCACAAACTGTATTCCTCATGTATAAATATGGGAAGGCTTTCAGAGTCTGGGGTTGGTTAATTATCATTTTGTACGGGCTAAAACAGAGAACTGAGACTATGGATTACCATCTTTAATGAAGAGCAGAGTTATTTCTATTTCTGTGTCTTAATTTGTGGTAGTTCACAGCATCTCTGTTAGAAGGCCAGGGCCCGCCCTTTCACAGAGATTGCCGAGTTAAGTAGGTAGATGGATTTATTCATTTCTTGTTGTGTGTTGTGGAATTGCATTAGGTGTATTACCGATAGCTCCAACAGAGAATTTGTAATTGCATTCTTTCTTGGTAGTTTATTCTTTGCATTATGAATAGCTGCAACTGTGTGGTGTGACAGTCGACTGTGTAGGTTAGTTTGATTAATGCATGTGTTCAATTTAGCTGTTATAGCCAAGCTCAGCTCCAATTCTTTTCAGTCATTTATGCTTTCTAGGATTTCCAATATTTATCAATTCAGAGTTCAAGCTTACTTTCTAATTCTGGTTGTCGTTGTATCTTTATTGAATTCATAGATTAGGCAGATTGTGATTGAGTTACAGTAGTTGCTGGATGAACAATTTTGGTAAAGATTGAATACTATAGTTTGATAATTATAGGATTTAACTTCTTGCAAAATTAATCTAGTTCATTTTCATTCTTAGATCAGTAACTGCTAGGTTGATTTCTGTAGGAAGGTAGTTGTGCTTTGAATTCCTAGATGTGTGAATTAGATTAGCTTTCTTTATGGAATGAGTTTGGCTTAGCAGATAGGTAGGATTATTATCTCCATTTAGTTAATCAACTACTTGAAATGTTTATGCATAGATTGTTCTTATTGCCATTGAGATAAAAGACTTCCCTGCGTTGACAATTTATATTGAGCATCATGTGTGTTAGTTGTAATTAATTAGCATATAGGGTCACCAACAGGTCCACAATTGAACTTTAGTACTACCCACCATACACAAACAGATGGAAAACGATAAACAATAAATCAGGTAATTGAAGACATGCTTCACATGTATGTGATGGACATACCATACAAGTGGGAAGATTATCTACACTTGGTAGATTTTTCATATAACAATGGGAATCAAGAATTGTCAGGGATGATTCCATTTGGATATTTGTATGGTAGAAGGTGCAAGAGATTAGTGAGTTACTATAATCAAATGAAAAAATTGTGTTTGGGCCAGAAATTCTTAAGGAAATGGAACACCAGGATGAAAATATTAGGAAAAATCGAAAGGAAACACAAGACAGATAGAAAGGATAGGTAGATAAGAATTAAGTGCATACGGAATTCAATGTAATTGGGCGTCATGTTTATCTATGATTGAGGCCAAGGAAGAGTTCCTTGAAGCTTGTAAGTTGTGCCAATCTATCATCACGATATTCTGGGTCATTTGAAGTGGTTGAGAGGATAGGAACAATTGCATATAAAATTGCATTTCATACTAACACTAGAGATCATAATTTTTTTCATGTTTTCTTTCTTAAGAAATATATACATGATCCTAACCATGTCATTGATTAGGATGTGATCCAAGCAGAACCTGATGGAGAGTCCCAAGCAGAGCCACTATGCATCCTCAACAAGAAGGTAACATTGCTCCAGAACCAAGCCATCAGATAAGTAAAGGTGTAGTGGAAGCACTTTGGTCCTAACAAGGCTATATGGGAGCTATAGGATTCCATGAGAGATTGATATCCATTTTCGTTTTGATTTTCGAGAAAACATCGAGGAAAATGTTATTCCAAGGGGGAGGGGATTATAATACCCTCAGTTTTGACTTGGAATGTATTAAATCAAGTAATGTAAATGATGTAAATATGCTAGTATGGATTCCTAGTGTAGAGATTAAGGCCAAAGCCTCACTAGTGAATGGATATGCATGTATAATGTAAATATCTCTATATAGGTCATTTGGTTGGATTGTCATGCTAAATAAAATCGTATGTAAATATTATGTTGGGAAAATAATAAAATGGTTCAATAACATGGTTGTGTAAACAAAAATAAAGGGATTATGATTCCAATAGAGGGGAAGAGTAGAGGGGGCCTATGGGCTAGAATCCTCTATTCCCAAGTGTCAACCTTAGAATTCATCATTTTACTTCCATTTTCCTTAAATGAGACAATTAATTCATTTTGACTATTAAATCCAATCATTAAATGCATTTGTGAGGTTGGTGGGAAAGTTATCCTCATGTAGTTATGGAAGCATGGGATGAATATACTTATATGATAGTTGTGAGAGTCCTTTATTCTATGGCCATAAGTTATTTTAGTTGTCTTTTCACCATCCTCTCATCTCCTTTGAAGTCTACCATCCATTTTGTCATCCATATTTTGGAGAGTTTTCTGTTGTTGTTCATTCCATTGCCAATATCATTACCAGAGCATGAAATAACCAAAAATTCAAAAATTGAAGGAGAAATGCAAACATTAGAGAAAAATGATGGATATAGGTGAGCATAGAAGTTGGGAAAGATAGGAACCTTAACCCATTGTGAATTATATTCTTGAATGCTTAAGAAGCCATGAATTAAGGATACAAGAGGTTCTCCAACAACACACAACATGTTGGACTCATTATCCACACATTGGTAAGAACTATTAGGGTTGGATTTCCTTAGGGAACTATGGAGCAGTGAAGGTAAATTCCTACCTTGTCTTGTGTCGGGTAGTAGAAAAGTGTTCCATGGATGGAATGGCTAAGTGAGATCCTTCTAAATGGTCAGAGGTGGGAAGTTCGACTAAGCATGAGATTGAATGGGTTGTGGGATGAGAGACAGAATCTTGTAGGTGTTTCTTTCATCCTGGTGGCCTCATAGCCTAGCTTGGGGATGGTATCTACAATATTAGATACCTACAATTGGGTGGAAACTAAGTCTTACACAACTAGTTGCTTGGATCTTATTTGTTAAAATACAAGTATTCTCTTTCTATATGAATGTGAAATGATTTTAGTTTCTTCCAAGTTTGACAACTATGATTGCTTATGCATGATGTATGTGTGTATAGAATTTTATTTATGTTTTGTTTTTCATTTTTGTATTTGCACATGCATTTATTACTTATGAATCCGTATTATATCCCATCGAGCGAAATTTATAAGTTGTAAATTCATAAATACCCCCTCCTATGGTTAGAATGATGGATGGGGCATGAAAATTCATAGCATATTTCCAAAATTTTCCCAAAAGAATATTATAATACATTGGTTAATCGACCTCCTCTACATCAACGTTAAATTTATTCCCTCCCAACTTGATGAGAAAATGGGAATGATCCTGTTAGGATGCAATGCATTCCCATCGAAGACTTGCAACATAGTTTGGGAGGGGGCCAAAGTGGGAGAACCAAACTCCTCCAATAGGAAATCAACATGACACAGGTCGAATCTCTGTCATCAATGATGCAATAATAGATATTGACACAACATGAATTAACATAAATATAGAAAGTTACACGAGATGGAATCCGAGGGGAAGGTTGATCAAGATTTAAATCTATGACATTGGAGTAAGGCAGGTCGACGCCACTGATCACATTCAATAATGATTTCTTTTTGAGGGGAAAAATTTTGAGGACTTCTAAGGAAAACTGAGCATAAGGTGCTTGAGAGAAGTCCTCAACAATGTTGTAGGTTTGAGCCAATCTTGCATGAATATTGTGAGCATAATTTTTAGAATCCCCTTCGGAAAGCAAGGTAGGAACTTGATGAGTGGTTTGTCAATGTGAATGGAGCCATCAATTTGTGTCATGGATGGATCGGGGGTGACTAGGATTTTTTTTGAAGCATCATATTTTCAAGCATGGGTTTGAAAAATAACATTGTGTTCACACATGAAAATGGTTGCATGACCCCTTGATTGGGACTTGCCCCCTGATCTCCTTGTGGGGGGTGATTTAGAAGCTACCAACTATTTTTGTGGGAAATGATTGTTCAACAACTGGTTGTAATTTGTACCCCCTAATCCATATAGTAATGAATTTCTTCCATGTGTAGAAACTGATGAGTGGAATGGTCTCCTTAACAATTATTGCAAGGAAAATGAAGGGTTTGTTTTTGTCTCCCTTCTTGGGTAGTATAATTTGTCTATGGATAGGTATGTTTCCTATCATTAGTCTTATTCTTGTGATGTTTTTATTCTTACCCCTCTTCTGATTACCATTGTTAGTCAGTGTAGTTTGCATTGTATTGACTTGGGAGGTTTGGAAAGTGGTTGAAAATGATGGTGCTATGAGCTGTCTAGGATATGGGGATGAATTGATGGTCACTCATCCCATTTTATCAACAAAATAATTCATTGGAGTGTTCATAACAACACATAAAATCCCATTGACATGCATATCAAGAGTATTTTTGGGTTGTCAGTTCAAAGGATGTGGGGCATGGGGAATGATGTCATATAAGGTGCTAGATTGAGAATACATCAAATATATCCATTGTGCCTTCATGATGACCTACTCCTATGTGAGTGCACTTGACATAGCAACATCCTTGGCTATAGGTGGTGATAAATACTTGACAAACCAATCTACTATAAATAGATCTAGGATTTTAGAATGAATGAAGCATCACCTTATTTTCCACTCATAAATATGAGTACAGGTACTTTGATGTAGTGACATCAACATTTTGGTCCCAAACTCATAGTGGATGGGAAAATGAAAATGTGTCAAAAATGCCATAGATAAGGATGAAAAATAATGGTAAGTAGCACTAGAAAACTCAATATATCAAGGTGCATTGGAACAACATCAAGTGAATAGTTTCATACACCAAGGAGTTGGTGAGCACAACGAGTGAAAAATAATGACATGGTTTGATGGATCCTCACCTAGTTTTCCATTAAAATTTGGAATGTCTTCAATGGAATTTCGGTCCATATGGATGGCCATAATAGTTGGTGGCACACCAAATGATTACTTAACCATGATATATATATAAGATTCAATGTCACCAAAAATGACAACTAGGTGTTGGAAAAGGAATCATGAGCATAAAGAGAAGAACCTAAGGTAATCCCTTGTGAGAGATGACTCCCAACCACTACATTCCCTATATTTTTTTGAAACCCAGGCATAATGTTTTACCCCATTGTTGGTTCGATGTTGGTAGGAGGTCCAACCATACTAGTGAAAGTACACCCATTGGAAACCAACATTTAGAGAAACCAAAGTACCAATGGGAATTTGAGGCATAACATGGCTTCTAGGAAAACTAACACTACTAGTAAGACTAGCATTGACAAGTAAATTCCACCCAACAGGAATAACTGAAGAAGGGATAGTATAATTCCGTGGCAACATACTACTGAAAGATGAAAAACCACCACTAGCACCCACACCAAGTAGAATTTATTGGACAACAATAAAATATAGTCATATTGGGAGTATTGGGTGTCGGTATTGAACTGTGGATCATCAGGGAATAAAAGAATGAGAAAGTAGAAGAAAAAAGGTTAAATGGTCGTGGAGACATTTCCCATAAAGAAAGACTTGTTATGGGGGGTGTTGTTCCTAAGGTTGTACCCCTTCAATCTAATAGTTGTTTTCTCTTCTCGAGACAGGAATAGGTCTCAAACAAGCACAATTGGTACTCTAGGAGGGTTATAAGGCCAAGGAGGGTTATGCAATATGTACTACTCCTACGCCACTTTAGGGACATTGAGTTAGTCCATGGGCCAAGGGAGGGTACCCTAATTTAGAATGTAGTGAATCCTATTATGTCACCCTAGGTTCCTGTGGATATACTTGAAAACCTTGACTATGTTTACAACCAAGGTCTACAATGTAGGAAAATGACCTCAGTTGTTTTTGAACATAATTTTGATTGTTATTTATAAAGGGGAGGAACCAACATATATTTAAGCATGGAAATCAATGAATAACATATAACATGGGTGCCTTAATCATAAATTTTATATCCAAAATTGGAACTTCTCCGTCCGTGACGATAGTTACATCTTTTGGTCGCGTGACGACACTTCATGAGATTATTGTGAGTCACACAAAAGGAAATTTGTGGATGGAAGAGATATATTTAGTAGTTTAGATGGTTGTAATTACCTAAATCATGGCCCATTTGATAGGTAGCAACCTTAGGAATATTTTTGGAGACCAAAAATTCTCCTGAAAACCCTCAGAAAATGTTGTTTTTTACCATTTTCCACAAAAACACACGTTGAAGGAACATACACCTGTAGGTTTGCCCAAAAAACAAAGATTGCACATGGTAAAAGTCGCCGGCACCCGTTAGTTGTCTATTGCAAATTTGTGGGTACCTCAGAAATACTAAAAATATATAACTAATCGCGAAAAATGGTTGGTTTGGGTAGTTTTCGAACCTCCTCTTCAGTTGTAACTACTTCCTCCTCGACCCTATCTTCTCCATTTTCTAAATAGGAGAGGGAGAGGGACCATGAAATATTATCAAGCCCATTATAGTGTTATGTAGAAGGAATTTAGATTCACATCCCCCGTCACTTGTGGCCTTGTTTCTTATAAACCCTAGCACATCTAATAAGAGGTTGGGATTCTTGGAGAAGAAAAGCATAATACCTTGAATCTTGGTTTCATGAAGTTCCATGATTGAAGGAAGGTAATTTGATGTACTTTCTTCATTCATTAATAAAGATCAGACATTATTCCTTTCCCAAATATGATTTGTTCATGTATGTTTAATATCTTATTACAATTTTATATTTTATTCTCTTATAAATATCAATATTTTATTTGTAGTCAAATTGGTTTGAGGATGTTTTTGCAGGTTGTTGCATTGGAGAGCAAGAAGAGAGGCCTAGATCAACCTTCTGAATAAGGTACGTATCCTTCTAACCCTAATCTCTTTGCTTAATAATTGTACTTGTAGAACCTTGTATGTCAATATTTTACCCCAGTATGTTGGTAGTCTCACCCCTGCTATAGGAACACTTTCCCTAGAAACAATAATTTGTTCCTCTAAAAGAAGGTGCAACATCATAAACACATTCATTAATAAAGCAATAATAAGTTTCCCATTAAGTACATTAAGAGTACATACAAATAACCACATGGGCATATTAAAATGAGTAATGGGATCAAGGGATTTTTCACCTTCGTCTTGTGTTTATTCTTCACATTTATCTAATATATATCAGAGACTTTGCAGAGGAACGATATATTATTAAATACCTTCTTTATCCTTCTCAGCTTCTAATGTATCTTCCTGGGCCTTCTTACTTTCAAACTCGTCTATAGTTAAGTCATTTTTCTTCCCCTTCTTAATTTATGAAGATTCAATGGCTAACTCCAAGAAGGATTGATTGATCTCTTCACTCTCTTTTTGTAATATCTCCTTTAAATATTATGAGATTTAAATTATGTGGGATTTTTTGATGACATTGTTTGAACCCCACCTTCTTCTCTTACTGGAGACTAAATAGTAATAAAAACTCGGGTGATAAATGATGTACCTTTCATATATATCCCAGTAGGTATGGGATCATTTGTCCCTTCTCCTATAATATTTTCTTTCTCTTATTTGGATTTCTATATGATCTCACAATTTCGTTCCATTGTTGCTTCTTTCTATTCAAAACTTGGAGGTATCTTAGGAGTAGGGGACCCTATTGTCACAAATTCTTCTTGGAGTGTTTGAGGAGGCATTTATTGAAATGTCTCCTACAAACCTTTTCTCTTATCCATGGGAGTATTAACATTAGCTTCCAACCCTAGTCTATGAGGTCTCTTCTCAAGCTGAATAGGTTGAGTACTTCCCTGATTATCTTTTTCTCGGCCTTGAGCTTGTACATAGCCATGGAATTAATAATTGAAGGGATTTTCCATAGGGGACTACTTTCATAGGAGAAGGAGGGAGCTTATCAACATCCATGGGTTTGATACCACTTCCTTCTACTACATATACAATTTTAGAGATGCGTTTGACCTCTCCTTGTCCTTATTGTGTTCCCCAACTCATCACTTTGGTTCCCTCATCTTCATCGCTATGCATATCATCATACAATCTGTCAAAATATGAATCTTTAGGAATGTTGAGATAAGGGGCCTCCCTTTTTCCAAGGAATGTATGCATCCTCGACCAATACCCTCTCTTGCACTTGTTGTATTTATGTTTCATTAGCTAATCACATCTTACCTGAGTGGGAACTTCAAAATGCATGTATGCTTTTGTAACCACAACCCCCTTTGGCCTATAGAAAGTGAAATAGGATTGGTAATATAAAGGATAATGGGTAGGATATGGAAATGCTTGGACAATTATCATGCTTGGATCTTCCTATCCTATGATGATCCTCTCAACCTCCTCAAATGTTTCCTTGTTAGCCATCTTCTCAATATCAAGTCTTGATTCATGATCTTGAGGGTTAGGGAGTTTCCTCCATTTTTCTTTCCCTGTCAGGAGATAAATATCACATCTCCAAATTAGTGTATATAAAGTCAAATTCATCTCCTTCATAATCCTCAAAACCTCTTCAAGGCCCCTCGTGTCTCTTACTACATACCCCCTATGGCTATGGGGAAATTGGTCCTCCCTTTCTTTTTTGATTGATAAAATGGAGGTTGTCAACTTCTAGCATCTTCCTTACATATTATAGGACAAATGTTTTGGGAGTAAGAATCTTAGGTAGTTTATAAGGGAGATAGTTGGTAGCATACAATATGATTACTATGTATTCATATACCAAGCACTAGTCCCCTCTTTCCATTGCCTCTCCTTGTTGCAAGAACAGTCTAATCTATTTTGGCATTCACTCTAGTTCTCTCCTAGTTATAACAGATAAATCTATGTACATAAATTCATATACAAACCAAGACCAGGATGAATCCTCTTCTCCATTTTTTAACTTGTGCAATCTAGTCATATATCCTGTTTGGGGTATCTCCTTTATCCTTTTGAATACCTAAGGCCTCAAAATGCTTGGTTTGGTTGAATACTAAAATATAAACAAGATAAGAGTAATATCTAAAAACCCCTATGTAATACCCGAGTTGTTAAGCCCTGGATTTACGATCTTTTATTTGTTAATGTGACTATGCACTTTGGCATTGTTAATATCATTGATGGTTGTTTCTATTAAACAAACAATTGGATTAGAAAACGAAACTAAAAGAGTATGGGGGACCATGGATTCCATAGAGTGAGGAGGAATGGGGACATCCTTAGCACCTTAAAACTTGTTGTTGGATTGAGTTTGTCCATCCTAGTTCTTAATTGCACCTTGGTGACATTAATAATGTTGGTAATCCAAACATTGTATGACACACCCTATTTTTTATTTTATGTACTATAGAGTTACTATTGCACCCTATGCATACATTAGTGTGCCTCTCTTTCCTATTTATCCCTCCTTGAGTGAAATAGTCACTTTTATGGACCCCACTTGCACTAAGGCACCCTCTCCTTAGATTCTAGGATCTGTCAGCTAGAATTTAGCTTCCACCTACACAAGTGCGCCCCACTCCTCCATTCATTCCTATTTTTGTGCTTCTAGGATATTTATGAACCTCTTGGATCCTATATCTCACCTAATGCATCCCCCTTCATGTTTTGTAACCCTCTTATTCATCAGTGCACCTCCTTGTGCTCTTCATGGCTCCACTCCTTAGTTTTTGGTAACTCCTCTCCATGGTGCTAATCCGAGAATGGGAATTTCCAAAACTAAGCCACTAATTCATCAATTTGAGTTAAGTCTCCATGATGAAGTCTAAGCTTACCACTGTATAATTCGATTTGATTCCCTTGGGTTAGGATTTAAAAGTTAAAGGAGGGGGGTAATTTTTGGGTTATACATAGTTTTTACCTCTCTCTATTTTACCCATTGTTACACATCCCCCCTTGTCATTAATTTCATGGAATATCTTTTGTGAACATTTCCCTATCATGCGAGGACACTTGGATTAAGATGAACTAGGCTGACATGGTTCTGCAGCTAACCAATATCTCCCACCTATCAATGAACCACCATGTAGGCACTCTCCTTGCTTGAATTCTCTCTTTAGTTTGAAAATAGATCATCTGTGTCTTTTGGAAATTGTTTGACACCCCAGGGAAAATGAGTGAGTTACGTTTTGGGATATCCTTAGGATATGGGTAGCATTGATAAAATAATTTTTGTTTGTTCCTAGGATGAACCATCTCCATTGCAATTCTTGGTTTACTCGATGGAAGAGCCAAACCCTAGTTTCCAAGCCATGTTTTCATTATTTCATGCAAGGCTAATACACATTGGTTTTTTTCATTTTTTTCCCTTGATGGTTCTCTCATCTTACTCAAGGGGTTGAGTTCGCTCTAGAATTTTCATGTTTCCCTCGTAGAGGTTGTTATGGCCATAATTGGTGGTGTATATTTACCATGTGTGCTTCATCATTGGCCCTAGAATACTTGCAGTCCCTCTATTGCACCTATCATATAATTTTTAGGACCCCATGCCTCTCAAAGATGATAGCATTGGTTGAGTATTATTCCTTCCTTGGTATTGGAAGTTGCATGGAAGGAAGTTTGAATGTTGAACTTCGATGCTTGAAATACTAACTACTCGTGATTGTCAAGATTTATTTTTAGTTCTGAGATACTTGAGAGCCACTATAAATTTAACTATTCTCATGAAGGGAGTTTCTTAAGACTATTTCTTTTATTTTTAATTGCATTAACTAATCCTAGTCTAGTTCATTTGTATATGCTATTGATTTGTATCCCATGGAAATTGAAGCTATGGGTGTTGGATTACAGGAAACCACCATGTCATAGCGAACCATAAGACAACAATCTAAAGTTATACATGAGATACCATTAGATGAATAATAAGCTAAGGAAGTTCGTTGCAAATCTAGTATGATGAAACTTAGAGCACCACTGGTATCGAGCTAGAGTACAAATGGGGATAAATATATCAGCTTTTAAATAATGAAGACTATCAAGGTCCCCATATAGAAGAAGTCTTTATATATCATAATATCAAAAGTTCCAAGATCCATAAAGTAGTAGCAAGAGCCAAGTTATTCCCTTGTGGAGAGTTAATAGGCTAGATTATACCTCATATTGACAAAAAGGCCCGCATGGTAAAGGACGCTTCAAGTAAAGGTATCGTTTCATATCATCCGAACCACCTCACAAAATACTGCAAATTTCCAATGGTTGAAATATACATGACTATGGAATTCTGCATCTACATTCTCCATCACTTTCCAAGCATGGCATGAAAAATGGAACCCTAATGAAGTGCATATACGTATGTGTTACTAGGTACTATGGGCACAAAAACATGCCATCCATTACAAGTAGATTTGCAAGGAATTCATTATTCCTCTATACAAAATTATATATGGTAATCCACCCAACTACATGTCTGAAGATTTTATTCAAACAATTACCCAACTAGGTGATTGGTACTTAATAGATGAAGGTACATATTTGTGCATCTATGGAGGATACAAAGCTCCATACATCTAACCCAAGTATGTCACAGAATCATAGTCCTTAACAAGATACCAAGGAAAACCTTCCTTAATGGTATTGGGAATTTCTTAAACATTAATAAAAAGGCATCATGACCTCCCCTACTTGAAACGGTTGGGGTGTACAAAATGTCTAAGTTGAAGGAGGATACTAAGTTGACCAAATACTTTGAATCCTTTCACTTTGGGGAAAGGACAACTTTCATAAAAAATAGTCACGGAAAGGTAGCCAATCATTGTGCAGCTATCAAAATGTATTATGTTTATGCTGGCTAATTGTGTTCCCATGAGGAAGTATATCAAAGAGCCCACAATTTTAAAGAGTTAGATAAGAGGAGAAAGGGAGTGAAAATCACTAAAGAGGAAGGCACTAGTAAACAAACTGGGAAACAGTGGAAGAAGTACAACAAAAATTACTACAAGAGGCTACTCAGAAGAAAGCTTAATTATAAGCTTTATTAATACATAAAAACAGGAAACTATAAGAGGAGGAGCAAGCAAAGAAATATAAATAGGAGGAGCAAGCAAGGAAATATGAAGAAGAAAAAATAAGGAAAACATAATTTCTCAAGGAGAAAGAAAAGGCTCGAGAAAGGGAAGAACAAACTTTGCAAGAAGAACTTAAGAAAAAAGAGTAGGAGGAAGCTCAAAAGAATGTCATGGAAAAAAAACAAGGGTAGGTCAAATAAGTGTAGGGTAGCGGTGCTCAAGACATGGACACCAATAATGCCACCACAACCATTGATATCCCACTCACTAGAGGCCATTTTCCTTTCAAGGAATTAGGCCCTACCCCATACATGCCATCTAAAGAACATGATGTGGCCATGTTGGACACTATAATATTTGACCCCAAGAGGAAGAAGACCATCAAAAGAACAAAAAAGAGACTCAAGTTTTCATCAAGACCAGATATCATCACCACTCAAGAAGTCCTAGTATTTGAGGGAATAGATCAGAACCAGAAATAATTGCATCCAAAAATGTGGTTGCCTCTGTGGAGAGCCAAGATAATATCCAAAATGTATTGCAATACATTGATAAAGGTAAGACGGATATTGGTAAAATTGAAGGAACTCCTCTTGCAGGATAGAAGTTAAAGGATTGATTTGAACACCAGCACGACGACATGGAGGGAAAAAATGGAACACACCAGAACTGGATCAAGTCTTACGAACAAAAAAGGATACTCTAAACACTCAATTTGAATCTCTTGAGGAAAATAAAACAACCATGGATGCATATATAAGGGAGCTACAAGACAAAGAAGCCAATTGGGAAAAGTGGATCGATATTTTGATAGCAGGGAATTTGGATTTCAAGGATCAAGTATAAACTATTCAATGGGAAAAGGACTCATTAACAACTGAGTTAACGATTCCAGAGAAGAGAGGGAAGGTCTAGCTCAATTCCATAGTTATGCAACTACTCTTCAAGAACAACTATTTCATTCTTAGGAATTGCTTACAAAGCAATTGTTCGAGGTTCAAAAGATAGATTCTAATCTCAAAGAGGTATTAGAGGCATCCCATAGTAGATCCCTCAAGATCAATGATGTAAATGGGAAATTGAAAAAGGTGGCAATATGGAACAAACAACGTACAAAAATCCCACCCAATTTACCCAAGCGAACGATAGAAGAAATGCAACTCAACTATGCCACTTTGGATAATTTCCAAATATCTGAGAAAAAGTTACAGAAAAAGCTTACAGCCTCGATGGAGAAGTTTAAGGAGGGGCACTAGAACATAGCCAAAGTATTCGAAAGGTTCCATGTACCACCTTTTGGAACATTTGAATAACCCATTCCAAAAGAACAGAGGATCAGAGAACTCGGGACGATTAGAGATGAAGACTTGGAAACCATTCATGGTGCAAACCAAATCACTTCACATGTCTTACAAGAGAAGATTGGGAAACCCACGTTGAAGGCTCAACCCCTAACTACAAGACACAACTCAACAACCAAAGGATTAATTACTTTAATTAAGGAAGTATTCCTTTAGGGAATAGCTTTATGTTTATTAGAGCCTCAACAATTAAATGTAGTTTCTAATGATTGTGAACTTTGGGACAAATTTATTCAGGCACAAGGAAGTGCCCCATATTGATTATGTAACTTTAATTTCCTTTTCTCATATTTTATGTTGAAAATGTAAATATAAAGTGACATGTGGTTGGTAATTTAAAGAGTTGTAACTTCCTTGAAGAAAGTCGAATGGTCACCTAGAGTATTAGGGAAAACTATAAAAGAATAGTTGAGAAAAGAGAGGAATTTTAGGCCTAGAAAGTTTTGGCTACTCACTCTTTGTATGAAACTATTTGTATGAACTATTTTTGAAGCTAAATAAACAACTTCTCGACTCGATCTTGGCATTGGAATTGTTTTTGTTGTATGGATGGATTCTATGAAACTGATTTCCTATTCTCATGTGTTTCATATGCATTAAGATTGTTCTTTTTTTTGTTGGATTATTCAATGGTACACAGTTGTGTATTGCATATTCTTTTCATATAGTTTTCTTTTGCTTTGTATGAGCTGTAAATGCAAATTAGTTTTATGTTGTACCTATTTGAGTATTTAATCTCACTTTATAGCTATGATATATTTCATGCTTGGTGATTATATGATGTTGAATGTATCTTGCTTCATTTGTTGCTCATTTATGTAACTTTATATCCTTGCAAGGATAGGTTATGTTAGTTTAGCTTGCACCATAGATTAAAGCATTATGCATTTCATATAATAAGAATAAAATCCTAAACAACGTACTAGGACAAAACTAGTAAAATCCTTAACTAGTGAATGGTAGCCGAGAAAGAACTCAGATGGGTTCTCTATTCCAAATGGTAAGAAGTCTAATTGGAAGTTATCATCGGGGAGAACCCCTACTGCCGACGCAAGGATTTTTCCAAGCATCAACAAAACCTCCAATATATTGGAAAAATCTAATAAATTATTGATTCGGATTACTGGTCTTTCAAATGTTGTATTTTTATGTCGATTGTATGAAGAATTTGAGAGTACATGAAGACATGATACCCATAGTGAATTTTTTTCTATAGATTCCTCAAAGTACCTAATAGTAGATAAGGAGCCTTATGTTCTACCAATTCATTGTGCGTAGGTATTTGTTTAACACTCAAACATGAATTTATAAATATAAGAAATAATGTTCATCTATAATCTGTTAATTCAAAGTTGATTATATATGTGTGTGTGTGTGTGTGTGTGTGTGTTTATTAATTAAAAAAAATGTAATAATAGAGTTATAATATATGTAACTAGTTCACACGTAGGTATTTTACCATGAATATATTTTGGATATGAAAAGGATATTTGTCATACATAATGATCCAATATTATGGCATGTATTTGATGGTTCCTTAATGAATATGGATTAAAAAAATATAGCCAACAAAATATAGATGAGCGATTAGGGAATAGAAAAGAAACATACACCCATGATGATGTTGAAGATGAAGATGTCCTTGTACATGAAATAAAAAATGAAAATGTTTAGGCACAACATGACAACATTTTTCATGAAAATCAAATGATTTAGATATAGATGACAATCAACATTATGATCCAAGGTTAGATGAATTTGAAGATGAAGATGATTATAATACCACTTTAGCAAGATGGTGTAGAAAGAATAACATAAATAACTTGTAATAACATATGAACATTGATATGGAAGCATTGGATGACATAGATGCATATAATCATGTAAATAAAGACTTCTAAATTTACAAGATTTGTAATTCATAATTAAATAATGATTATTTTTATCCCCAAAATTTTTAAATGCTTTATCATTATTTGGCTATAATAATTATTCAATTACTACGTTTAGAAGTCACAATCTAAAATAATGTCTTTACTATTTTCTATATACTCATTACATGTTGCAATATCCTTCACGTGTTTGATACGTAATATGACTTGGAAGCATAAAATGGTATCAATTAGTTTACATACGAGTTATCCTTGTTAGTGGTCCTCTACTAGTTGAAAATGGGGCAAGTTGTTATCAAATTATTGGTTGAGAGAGAATTAAATTAAGTAATGTATGTACAAGCAATCATATGCACCCACGCACAAATATAACATGTGTAGTAAATGGAATTAATTAGCACAAATACAGCCTACATTAAAACAAAAACCCTTGGATTAAGTACTTTATTTTTTAGCTCAACATTAAAAAATATTGCAATCAAAACAAATATGATTCACCTACACACAAATTTAACTCATGACAATTTCATCATTGTTGTCATCTCCATTTTCATTGTCATCGTTATCATCTTATAATCAAATCATCATCGATGTCATTACCATTGCGATGATGCATCATCATCATCATCACCATCATATTCAATTGATTTATTAATGTTTGATTTAATTTAATTTCCATTTCCATCACCACCACCATGACCACCACCATCATCATCATATATAACATCCCAAACTTACACATTTCGTATCCTAATGTTTTCAAGGTACAATTTCATGGACGATGATATTTAGTAATATTATTTCATTTAGCACTTCATGAGGATGGCATGCGATACTTAACATATGCTTCTTAACCATTCCATGATGGTATACCATGTGATTTTAGCTTATGATGCCTATTTATTTCATGATGGTATTTCATGAGGATGACATGTGATACCCAGTTTGATACTTACCATTTCATGTTGATATTTAGTATGGTACTTTATTGCATAGTATGTTGTTAATTCATGATGGCTTTTCATGGCATATTAGTTTATTGAGATTCTTAATTATTTTATGATGGTATCATGTGTTGTTATTTTATGACGGTATTGCATATCATATGGTATTCAGTCAAAATATTAACTAAACATAGTTATGAAACATGTTAATCCGTGATGATGGCTTATGATGCGATCTATTGAAAAACATTAACCTGTGACAATGCATTCTTTGTGATCACATATGAGAACCCATTATAGTGATTTATTATTCATAATGGATTCCATGATATCTTTTTATCTTGAGGAGATAACTACTAATCATTGCTCACTTGTGGTGAGTGGAAGTTTGTTTTAGGTGATCCACTCAAAGAGCCTAAAGAGTCTAATCATTCTAGGATTTCATGGGGACCCATAATCATGAATTAGAATGGCTACTACAAAAACCTTATGGAATAGGGGACAAACTCAACAATTAACTCTATTCCAAATGGTTCTTAATTCTTCTACCAAACTTCCATAGCTCGAGTTATTCTCGCCAAGGGAGAGGCATATGGAGAAGGAATTTCAATGCCTAGGGCTTGTTCCCTAAGGGTACATACAAAAGGATTATAGGCCAGCCTTTCAAGATGCATAGAGTATCATGATACCAAAGTTGGGATCAAGCTATTGGTATCCAAGTGTCGGTTAATTCCGATGAGGCTCATATTTTGATTGATTTCGATGAGGCCTCACATTTACCAGAAATTGGGAAGGTGGCAAAGGCATGCAAATTTCCCAAGAAAATTATGATGTCTAGTATATGATCTATGAACATGTTATATAGAGTTCCATGGTGAATGGGACCATCTGGATTATTGGTAAAGAGGATTATGGAAGTGGCGAATGGTATGATTCTCATAAAAAACGTAAGTAAGAAATGAGGGAGTTTAATGAGTGTTGTACTTTTATTTATTTTGAATCCTTGATTGATTCTTGAGTGTATAATAATATTGATGCATAATTGTATGATTGATTACATATTAGACAGCTAGGGAATTAATAAAGAATATTTTGTAATTTAGGGAGGCATAATTGTATTAGTGTAGGTGGGATATTTCTACACAATGGCCACGCGTATAAATCTCTTGACTTCAAAATAGTACTAACTACCTATATTAACTATTGTCTACATAATTGATATGGGGTTATAACTTCGAGACAAAGTTTTCTTAAGGGAGGGAGTATGTAACACTCCAAACTTAGGCATTTGTATAAGTATAATAATTTATATGGTAGTAGTAAAAAGGATCAAGAAATATATAAAAATAAAAAATAAAGTGTGCTTTTGTAATTCAATTTAGGTGTGTCATCCATGCAAAATTAAGAAATTGAGTGAAATTTGAAAATTAAGTAATTATATAAGGGGACAAAACCAAGAGTTAGGGGATCTAATGTTTGTAATTGATTTTGGGGGTTTCTTACTTCTTGTGTTTGTTTTTTGGTTTTTGTACAATTGTTAAGATGGAGGATAAGGAGGAGGAGAGGGTGAAACAAAGGTTGATAGAGAAAACAATTAAGGTTTGACTTGGTCTAGCATAGTGTTGAATGTTGAGGGATTGGGGGCCTCATCTTTTCTTCAGGGTTGGTTGAGTGGAGATATCCCACCAATTGTTGTTGCAGATAGGGAATATGGTGATTGAAAGGATAAGGTGTGCATCAAAAAAATTTAAGTTGGTCATTGATTAGCTAAGTAGAGATTCTTCTCATTGGAATATAATTCTTAGATTATGCTAGTTATCAAAGAGTTATTTATTCATTAATGAATAGACACATGATAGATTAGTTATTTTTTAATTTTTTCTCAGTAAATTTTCCATTTAATTAGACTTAAAACCTACTATCAAATTGGGTTGTTACAACATCACTATGATTGTAATTTTCATCGTCATCATTATCATCGTCATCAACATCACCAATGTCATCATCATTTCCATCATCATCATTGGCATCATTCTTCTCATTGTCACAACAATGATCATTATCATCATCATTTTCATTGCAATCTTCATCGTTTGCATCATGCTCATCCTCATCTTCGTCATATTCATTATGATTATCATTGGAAATGCCATTTTCATAGATATCATCGTCATAATCATTGTCATCATCATAATTTTCTATTCTTCAAATTCTATTTTTGATTGAAGAAATGGATTGAGCATCCTCGACACCCCCATTGCACCTAGATTTTTGTAATTTCAATAGCTTATATTTGAATTTTTAAAAATCCAACCAAATTTCAAGAAAAAATAATAGGAAAAAGGTGATCAAAATATTTGATTGTTTAGACTACTCTTATTACAACCTAAAAACATTGAAAAAATTGTTCCATTTTCGGTTCCAACATATTACTTGCGGTAATGTATTTGCGTAAAGTAGAGAACCCTTTTACTTGTGCATTTTCCTCACAAATTTGGCAGTGATTTTGTTGCAATTTTGAAATTGTAGATATGAAATGTAGAGATAGATATTGTAATACTGAGCTAGCTCACTCAAGGGAGGGTGGAGAATCTTGCTACTATAAGGAAAAAATCATCCAACATGTTTTTAGTCCATAAAGATTCATATTGAACATTAATATTATACCATTTTAATTCTATTCAAAGGGAGTTAGTTAATAATGACCACTTTCATTCTTTATTTTTAAAAATTTAATTTTTTTTATTTTTTTAAATTAAATTATTTTCCTTCATAATTTAAAAAAATAATAATAAAGTTTTCCTTATCATAAAATTTAATAAAATTAAATTTATATAATGATGATGATTATTATTATGATGATTGACTTCCATAATTATTATTATTATGTGTAATGTCCCCATTCAAATTCTCAAGAAGAGAAAATCCCACCAATCTACTAGTTTCCTAGGTTGGGGTGGAGACATTAAATTTGTGATAAGGAGACTAATAAACCCCAAATGGACTTTAGCTTGACATAAATATATTAAGAGGGGATAAATAAATAGTTATGATGAGAAAATAAGATGGCACTTGTTCATGGAGACACATTGGTGGTGTGGGACCCACACAAAGCTAGATTCCCCATGCCACATGGCATTCCACTCTCACCCATTCGAATCCAAGGTGGGTTCCAATATTCTTGGGGGATTTGGAAGGGAATAATTCTTGGCATGAATCAATGAGGTCGAAATGTAGAGGAAGAGTAACTCCCATGGAAGAGGAAGAGGAATTTTGGAGCTAGTGGGACACTTGGGCTAAATTCCCTAGCTTTTATGACACCAATGATGAAGATGCCTATGACACTTATGAAAAAATCAGACCCGATGGATGAAATATGATATACATGACATGTCAGGGATAAAAATATCCTCCAAGAATTCTCACAAGGGAGTTAGGGAAGCCAAAGATACACCTATTCGAATTGAGTAAAGGAGAAGGCTAGAATTGGAGGGACAAGTGGCATACTTTGGAATCTCTTCCCAATTCGAGTTGGCATGAAGCTCATGGATGGAATTCGAGTTAAGGAATCCTTAGGAAGTTTATAAAATTTAGGAACAAATAAAGAGAGAAGGTTTTTATCATGTTACATTTTTCATTTGGAGAGGAGAGCTGGTAGAGTGTTATTCTACTTGCCTTAGCACCAATTTCAAGGGTGAAAGATTCCCATTCTAATTGGAAATTGGAGAGGCCATACAGACCTTTCATTTGGAGATACAATGGAGTCTCTTTTTATAGGTTGAATCTATAGGGTATCTTGTGGTCACATCTCCTTCAACTTGCTTCTACAACCATTCTTCCATTTCTTGTCATATTCTTGCTCCTTGAGGAGAGGTGCACTTGGTGAGGTGATGATATCTTTGGGATAGTTATTGAGGCCCCATATATTTCTATTATGCTACATATAATCTATATTTACTTCTCATGATACTTTTAGATTGAAACTCCAAGATGTTTTATGTACAAATGCTAAACTATAAATAAATGGTGTCATTTCCCCAATACCTTGTTGTTTTCTCTTGAAGTGGTATAAAATTCGAATGGTTCAATAAAATATGATATATTATTGTTCTATGGAGTGCCATTAATATGATGAATAAGTTTCATATTCATTATAGAAACATTGGGAGCAATATTCTTAAGTTTCATAACCATTTGTGAAAATTTACTATCATTTCCCCCTATGTTAAAAGTAGTATACAAACATCTGATTTATGGAAGTTGCAGAAGCCTATAGAAACTAATTTAATATGAAATGGGGAGCCCACTGAAGTCCTTTATAAATACCATGTATTTGTTCTAAAATTTGGGAAGGTATTACATTGTTTGGGAAGCCATCCTTGTCCCCTACCCTTGGGGGTTTTGAACCTCAATTTGACTAGTAAAGTTCCCTATTTTTCCCTGATTATAAATGAATGTTTCAGAAGTGTTTTAAGAGTTTCCAAGCATCCATCAAAATCATTTACATGTCTGAATACCTTCCAAAATCATTCAGACCCAATTCAGAACCATTTGGAGTCATTTGGAAGCAGTTGAGTCAATACTAGTCTAAGGGTCAAATTGATCAAAATTTGCAAATTTCCCTAGTTTTTGAAAATTATTAAAAGGGGAAAATACAAGTGGTATCAGAGCATGATCCTTGCACCTGTTGTGGATGATATTTTATGAGGACAATAATCCAAAGAAATCAGCTCCCACCCTTAGAACCTAAAACTGAAAGTGTTTTTGTTGAAGAGGAAGAAGTAGGAAAAGAAGTGCATTTTGTTGAAACTATGGCTAGGGATGAGAAGGGAACCTCAGAGGATAAGGAGTATTTTACTAAATTCATGAACAAATTCTCTGAATACGTGACACAACAGATCATGAAAGGGTTCGAATTGTTGGCTGGTCAACTTGGAAGTAAAGGAGCAATAGGAGGCAATAGCAGTTCTATTTTCGAGGAAAAGAAGACAATGGGTGAAAGTCTTTTCTCAATAACATGACCTCATAATAGGCCTAATGAATTTCAGAGTACGCCAAGGCCTACTATACCTAAATTTCTTGAGGTCAAAGAAGAACCTAACGCCCAATTTGATATGCAGGAAGTTGTAAAAGAATGGGAAAAGTTGAGTGAAGATTGTAGAAGGACTCTACCCTTTGAGAAATACTTTAATGTTTCAAACAAAATCAAAATGAGGGAAGGTAATAGGACTCCATTTCATAATAAACAATTGAATTATGCCATTGGAAAAATTCCCCTTCCCACTTTTGATGGTTCATCTCAAAGTTCTTCAAATACTTGGGTACAAAAAGTAGATGTGTATTTTCAGCTGAATCCAATGGTGGAAGAGGATGCTTTAAAAATGGATATTTTACATCTTGAAGGAGAAGCCAATGATTGGTGGTTACATGTTCTGAAAACATTGGGACATGATCAGGTTACAACATATGGAGAATTTGTTGACAAGGTATTAGAAATATTTGAGCAAAAATACCTAGAATTGCCTTTCAAAGAACTAGCCCAAGTGAAGCAAGTTGGAACCCCTGCTGAGTATATGTTAGAATTCCAAAAATTATCATTTAAGGTGGCTGATATATCTATGGTAAGATTAGTATTTATTTTTACTGAATATTTGGATGAACCCTTAAAAGGTGAATTTCAGGCCCACAAACCTAATTCATTGAAGGATGCCATGAACTTGACAAGAGATCTACAAAATGTGCTACCTAGGACAAGGTTTCCTCCCAAGCCTAACTTCCCTTCCAAGTTCAAATTTGAAAAGAAGCAATGGCAAAGAGATGCATTTGGAAAGGATAATAAAGAGGGACTAAATAGGGAATAACTCAGAAGAAATAAATTGTGTTACACATGCTTCCAACCATGAGTACCAGGGCATAAATGTGCTAAGGGGAAAGCACAATACATTGAAATATTTTCTGATAATGATGAGTATGAAGGGGATATGGAGGAAGAAGGACATATTTCAGAACAAGAAGAGGGATATGATACAGCATAAGAAGGGAAACAAGAAGAAAAGCATCCTTCACTTGACAAAGGAAGGATGGCAGTACTTTCAGCAGTGCCTCTTTTTCACACTATTCGAAGCGAGGAAGTGTTACACGGACAAAGGGTCTCAGTATTGGTAGATGGAGGAGTCACACATAACTTCATTGATGCAAACATGGTGGAGAGGAGGAAACTACTTACTGAACCATTCGATGGCTTCAGAGTCATCATTCTAGGTCACAATACTATGGAGTGCAAAACATGGATTCCAAAGCTAGAAATCACCATAGGTAATGACACTTTTTTTGATGGCTTTTATGTGGTTGATGTTTCTGATACTAATCTGGTCTTGGGAGTTCAATGGATGTACTCTATAGGGGAGCATACATTGAACTATCAAATTCCTAAAATGATATTCAAATATTCGGAAGGAAAACAAAGGGTTGTGATAGGGAAACACACCTATCTGAATCAAGTAGTGACTTCCCACAGTATGAGGTTTATATTGAGGCATGGAGATATTGAATGGGATGATGAATATTGAATCACTACACCCAAACCCAAAATAAATATCTTAGAACATCCAAAGGATATAAGGAAGCTACTACACAAATATGAAAATGTTTTTGGAGACCTCCCTTCTGGAAGGCCACCTAATAGAGGAGTTGAGCACAACATTGTGTTGGAAGTGGGCACTTCACTTATCCAAATCCCACCATATAGACATCCCAAAACGTTCATAGAGGATATTGAAAAGTATATTCAAGAACTCTTGGAGTTGGGACTCATTAGACCAAGCTCTAGTCACTATGCTTCTTCACTGGTTTTGGTGAAGAAGAAGGATGGGACCTTGAGAATGTGCATTGATTTTAGAGCCCTCAACAAAAAGACAATAAAAAATAGATATCCCATCCCAAGAATAGATGACCTCATGGATGAGCTACATGGAGAAAAATTCTTCTCAAAAATTGATCTTAGATCTGGTTACCATCAAATTCAAATGAAGGAGGAGGATGTGCATAAAACAACTTTGAGGTATCACTATGGCCATTTTGAGTTTCTTGTCATTCCTTTTGGGTTGACCAATGCTATAGCCACATTTCAATCATGCATGAATCAGATATTTTGCAAACAGCTCCGTAATTTTGTTTTGGTTTTCTTTGATGACATTCTAATTTACAACAAAACATGGGAGGAACACTTTCACCATCTAGAAGTTGTTTTGAAAATTTTGCATGAACAGTCTTTGTTTGCTAAGTTGTCTGAGTGTGAATTTGAGTTGAAAGAAGTTTTATATCTTGGGAACATCATTGGGAAATATAGATTGAAGGTGCACTTGGAAAAAATAAGATCTATTCTTGAATGGCCATCGCCCAAAAACATCACATCATTGAGAGGCTTCATTGGAATATGCACTTACTATAGAAAAATTGTGAAAGGGTTCTCTAAATTGACTGCTCCCCTTACTGATTTGACCAAGAAGGATGATTTAAAGTGGGATGAAGAGGCTGAAAATGATTTCCAAAAAATGAAAGAGGTAATGAGTAGTTGTCCAGTACTTGCACTACCTGATTTTACTAAACCATTTGTCTAGGAATGTGATGCATTAGGAGAAGGGATAGGGGTTGTCCTAAAACAAATTCAACACCCCATAGCTTTTGAGAGCAAAAAGTTGCAGCCACATGAGAAGCTCTATTCTATTTATGACAAATAAATGTTAGCCATAATGCATGCCTTGGCCAAGTTTATACAATACTTGGTCGGAAACAAGTTTGTGGTCAAAACTAACCATAACAGTTTGAAGCATTTTCTCACACAAAAGGACCTCAATGAAAGGCAACAAAAGTGGGTAAGCAAAGTCCAAGATTTTGATTTTGACATTGAATATGTTAAGGGAAGAAAATCATATTGTAGCAGATGCATTATCTAGAAGACCATCATTTTCTCTTATGGACATTTCAAAAGATTGGAAAAATATGCTAATAGTTGAATATGCCAATGATAGTTTTTCTTGTGGTGTGTTAGATGGGGTCAAAGGTGATGATAGGTACAAGGTTTTGGATGGTATCATCTACTACAAGGATAGAATATACTTGGTTCATGGTTCGAATCTTAAGCACAATATTTTGAAGGAAGCTCATGACTCTCCTGTAGCAGGCCATCTTGGTTTTTTCAAAACATATAGGGAACTAAGGGAAAGGTTCTTTTGGAAAGGGATAAAAGAGGATGTTCTAAAATATGTGAATGAATGCATGCAATGTCAGCAAAACAAATCTAAACATACACATCCTGCTAGTCTAATGCAACCATTGCCCATTCCACAACAAAAATGGGAAAATGTCTCCATGGATTTCATCACAGGTTTTCCCAAGGCTTTAGGTAAGGATTGAATTTATGTTGTGGTGGATAGACTCACTAAATTTGCTCATTTATTTTCTGTTACATCATCTTTTACTGCTACACAAGTGGCTGATCTATTCTTCAGAGAAATTTTTAAATTGCATGGACTTCCCAAGAACATTGTGAGTGATAGAGATAGCAGATTTACAAGTGCATTTTGACAAGAAATTTTCAAGTTGGTTGGCACTCAATTGACTCCAAGAACAAGCTATAATCCTCAAAATGATGTCCAAACAGAAAGAGTGAATCAATGGTTGGAAGGGTACTTGAGGAGCTATGTCGGTGAGCAGCAGAAAACATGGGTGAAATGGCTACATTTGGGTGAGTTTTGCTACAACACTACTTTCCATATGTCCATTGGCACGTCCCCTTTCAAAGAACTATATGGTTATGAAGCACTTACATTTGTTGAGAACATATTTGGTGATATTAGAGCCCCAAAATCTAAATATGGGTGGAGGAAATTCAAGAGATTTTGAAACTCCTAAAAGACAATTTGCAGGTTGCCCAAAATCAACAAAAATTGTATGTGGATAAATATAGAGTGGAAAGAAATTTTCAAGTAAATGATTTGGTCTATTTGAGGCTATGGCCATATAAAAAAACATCCTTGAAGGTGAAAGGGTCAGAAAATCTCAAACCAAGATACTATGGTCCCTATAAGATAGCTCGAAAAGTTGGGGAGGTGGCTTATGAGTTGGAGCTTCCGGAAGGGAGAAAAATTCACAATGTATTTCATGTTTCATGCCTTAAGAAGGCTATAGGTCATAAAATATCTATTTCAGAAACCCTCCCTCCATTAGATGATGAAGGACAACTCATACTTATCCCAGAAAAAATTTTGAAGGCAAGAGAAAGAAAATTGAGGAGCAGGACCATAAGGGAGTATTTGGTACAATGGAAAGATTTTCCAAGTGAGGATGCCACATGGGAGGAGGAAAAAATTTTGCAGCCTCCTAATTTAGAATTTCTTGAGGGCAAGCAATCTTGGGTGC
The DNA here is from genome assembly GCA_027924585.1 of Larix kaempferi. NCBI lineage: Eukaryota > Viridiplantae > Streptophyta > Pinopsida > Pinales > Pinaceae > Larix > Larix kaempferi. Next base: position 2,297,756 of record BSBM01000537.1, read on the forward strand.
AGAGGACTATAGTGTCCCCATTCAAATAAATCTCAAAGAAGATAAAATCCCACCAATCTACTAGTTTCCTAGGTTGGGGTGGAGACATTAAATTTGGAATAAGGAGATTAATAAAAACAAAAATGGAATTTATCTTGACATAAATATATTAAGAGGTGATAAATAAATAGTTATGATGAGAAAATAAGATGGCACTTGGTCATGGGAACACATTGGTGGTGTCAGACCCACACAAAGCTAGATTCCCCATGCCACATGGCATTCCACTCTCACCCATTCGAATCCAAGGTGGAGTCCACTATTATTGGGGGAGTTGGAAGGGAATAATACTTGGCATGACTCAATGAGGTTGAATTGTCGAGGAAGAGGCATTTTGGATCTAGTGGGACACTTGGGCTAGATTCCCTAGCTTCTATGAAACCAATGATGAAGATGCCTATGACACTTATGACAAAATCAGACATGATGGCTGAAAACTGACATACATGACATGTCATGTCTAAAACTAGCCTCCAAGAAGGCGCACAAGGGATTTAGGGAAGCCAAAGAGACACCTATTCGAATTGAGTGAAGGAGGAGTCTAGAATTGGAGGGACAAGTGGCAAAAATTGGAATCTCTTCCCAATTCAAGGTTGCATGAATCTCATGGATGGAATTCGAGTCAAGGAATCCTTAGGAAGTTTATAAAAGTCAGGAACAAATAAAGAGAGCAGCTTTTGATCAGTTTACATTTTGCATTTGGAGAGGAGAGCTAGTAGAGTGTTATTCTACTTGCCTTAGCACCAATTTCGAGGGTGAAAGATTCCCATCCTAATTGGAAATTGGAGAGGCCATTCACACATTTCATTTGGATATACAATGGAGTCCTTTGTTATAGGTTGAATATATAGGGAAACTCATGGTCACATCTCCTTCAGCTTGCTTCTACAACCATTCTTCCATTTCTTGTCATATTCTTGCTCATTGAGGAGAGGCACACTTGGTGAGGTGATGCTCTCTTTGGAATAGTTCTTGAGGCCCCATATATTTGTAATATGATATATATACTCTATATTTACTACTCATAATACTTTCAGATTGAAAATCCAATACATTTTATGTACAAATTTTAAACTATGAATAAATGGTGTCATTTCCCCAATACCTTGTTATTTGCACTTGAAGTGGTATCAAATTCGAATGGTTTAGTCAAAATATGATATATTATTTTTGTATGGAGTGCCATTAATATGTTGAAGGATTTTCATATTCATTATAGAAGCATTGGGAGCAATATTATTAAGTTGCATAACCATTTGTGAAGATTTACTATCATTTCCCCCTATGTTAAAGCTAGTATACGAACATATGATTGATGGAAGTTGTAGAATCCTATAGAAACTAATTGATGATGAATTGGGGATCCCACTAAATTCCTTTATAAACACCATGTATCTGTTCTGAAATTTGGGAAGTTCTTACAATGTTTGGGAAGCCATCATTGTCCCCTACCCTTGGGGGTTTTGAACCTCGATTTGACTAGTAAAGTTCCCTATTTCTCCCTGATTATAAATGAATGTTGTAGAAGTGTTTTAAGAGTTTCCAAGAATCCATCAGTCCATCAGCCTCATTTACATGTCTGAATACCTTCCAAACTCATTCAGACCCAATTCAAAACCATTTGGAGTCATTTGGAAGCAATTGAGTCAATACTAGTCTAAGGGTCAAATTGATCAAAATTTGCAATTTTTCCTAGTTTTTGCAAATTCTTAAAAAGGGACGGTACATTATTATGATGGACTTATACATATTATAATATTTTTGATGATGATGATGAAATTCCAAATATTATAATTTTTTTTATGACATCTGATGATTATGATGATGATCCTCCAAATATTACAATATTTGTTGATGATGATGATGAATGGGTATATGATACCTTCTTTTTTGTGGGATACGGTACACCTTGATTGAAATATCACAATGTAAAGGAAATAATTCCAAATATTAGAATTTTTTTTAATGATGATGATGATGATGAAACAATTCCAAATATTATAATATTTTTTGATGATGGTGATGATGATGATGGACTCAAAATATTACAATATTTCATGATGATGATGAAATAATTGGTATATGAGACCTTTTTTTCGTGGGTTAAGGGATTCTCTCCACTCAAATATTTGATTGCTAAAATTTATAAAGGTGTACATATCCTACCATTCAAATTTATTATCCAAGAATAACAGCTTTTTTTACCAAAACAAAACGTCCATAAACAAGTACCGAGTGAATCCATGAAGATCAATAATACTTTTTGGCCAAAAGTGACGGTGGAAATTCGATTTTTTACTTGTTTCTTAAATTGAATCCCTCAAAACTCATATATTCCTTGTGAATTCTAGCATGCAACAAAAAAAAAATTGTAGGGAATTATGTTGTCCTTATACCTATATATATATATATATATATATATATATATAAAATAATAATATTATTTAATATGCCAAAATTGCATTTAATGATAGGTTTGTTCTTGTAAATTTTAGAAAACAGTTAATCAGTGGCTTGTGTGCATGTAAAATAGTTTAATTGTAAATGCATAATTTTTGGAAAATAAAGATATGAACAAAATCTACACAAAATACTCTAGGGCACACATATTTGTTTTTAAATTTATATTCAAAAATTATATTTTTTAATCATTTTTGAAACTTAACGTTGAAAATTTTAATCACATTTCTTACACATGTGTGCATGTATAAAAAAATACTGGTTACAAAAATTGAAAAATAAAAATTACCCTTTTGAAGAGGATGCATTGATGTGGGGCATATATATATATTTTTAAACTGTATTATTTACTTGTTATGTTATTGATTTTTCTTTGTGTTGATTCAAAGTTGTGGACATCGTTTCGTAAGTGTAAGTTTGAAAAGAAAAAAAATATATATCATATGAACTCAGAAAGATTAGTTGACTAATCCATGGATATGAAATCTGCCACCTAAGGTGCATCCCATGTCATGTTTAGACCTAGTAAAGAGGCCAACAAAATTAAATTTGTAGAAAAGGGGGTTAAAAGCCTATATTAAATTCCTCAATAGACTTATTAGCTCAATCGAGGTTTTACGTGCATTTTTTAATTACCTCGATTGATGGTTTAAGTGTAGTTAAAATAAAAGCTCAATTGAGTTAATTAATTTTAAAAAGTTTAAATTTAACATGTAAAATATAAAATATATTAATTTATATAACTCAATTGAGCAATTAGCTCGATGAAGCTATTTGAGTTAACATTATTTCTTTTACATATAAAATTTAAACTTTTTACATAAATTATGATGGTTTTTATTAATTTTGTTTAAACATTAAATAATAACATAATATTTACAAATAAAGCTATTTCAAATCTTTTTGAATCACTCTAAGTGATTTATGTCCCATGGTTTCATTATTTTCCATGGTAAATTTTCCTATGGTATCACATCACATCAAATACCATTGGTTACCAAAACCCAAATAGTAATTAGCTTAATGTGATACCACTTTAAGCTAATTACTATTTGGGTTTTGGTAACCCATGGTAAATTTTCCCATGGTATTTGATGTGTTGTGATACCATGGGTTAGCAAAACCATGGGCCATCTAATTTCTAGCTCAATTGAAGGATTAAAAAGATTTGAAATAGTTAAGTTTTAATTGTTATGTATTATTATGATCATGTTTAAATGGAATTAAAAGTATAACAATTATATTAAAACTAAATTTTATATGTAAAAAATAATATTAATTCAAATAGCTCGATCGAACTATTGAGCTAATAGCTGGATCGAGGGTTTATCTAACATTCCATTGAGCTCTAAAGCTCAAATGAGGGTTATTTAAACCCTCGATCAAGTGATTGAAAAAGCATCAATCGAGGGCTTGTTTAAACCCTCGATCGATCTTTTGAAATCTCGATCAAGGGATTAAATAACGATCGATCAAGCTCATGTTTCAAGCAATATCTGCATGCGTCTTTCCAAAAAGTGTTACTAATGTTCATGGAAACACCCTACCCTTAACCTATGTTTGAAGAAATTTTTAAATAAAAAAAGAAAACAAATTGATACTATTTCAAATGCTACATGGGACAACTGTGGTTCACCATTTTTGGCGGATTGCATGGCAAAAATTCATTTTTCGAAACCTCGATCGAGATAATTTCAAGCCCTCAATCAAGGTTTTATATGCTCGATCGAGGGTTTAAAAATACCTCGATCGAGGGCTTTAACATACCTCGATCGAGGATATTTTAAACCCTCGATCGAGGGTATAACCAAACCCTCGATCGAGGGTTTGTTCAAACCGTCAGAAAAAAAAGTGTATGTGCAGTTGTGCATTGACAAACCCTCGATCGAGGTTTTAACCCTCGATCGGGGTTTTAACCCTCTATCGACGGTTTGCTCAATCGAGGGAATGCGATAGAGGAAAAAAAAAAAAAACAGGGCCCGACCGGCCCGACCGGCCCTGTTTTCGTGTTGGATAGAGACAGAGACAAAGCACAGTGAGATGGGACCTCGACCGAGCACACGCTCGACCCACAATGATGCCATAGTGACGTGACCTCCCCCACAGCAACGCCATGTCATCTCTTCCACCAGGTGGGTGTAAATCCTACCATTCATTTTGTTATTAAAAAAAATATCTATTTCTTATTTTATGTATAAATTTGTGTATTTTTATCAAATCTAGGTTTATTTTAGTTTTTTAGAAATGGTTAGGATGTAGGCAATTAAACTAAACCACCATTGAAACCGAAAACCGCCATTGAAACCAAACTTATTGAAAAAAAAAATCATTTGATTTAACTAAAACAAAAACCTATTTCAAACCAAAACAAAAACCCATTTCAAACAAAAACAAAAACCAAATCTGAAATAGATTTAGGGTTTTAGATATTTGTCACTTATTTGTTTAAATTATTTAATTTAATTTTGTTTTTATATCAATCGGTAGCATTTCACCTCGTAAATGCTACCGGTTTTATTTTAAAATGTGATTTTACAAGCTGAAATGCTGCCCATTTTTTTCAATCCTCCGAGAACGCCAAGAGGATTGAAAAAAAAAAACATTTGAACCTAAAACAGAAAACCATTTCAAAACAAAAACCAAAACTATTTTAAATTTGAAATACTTTTAGGATTTTAAATTTATTTTGCATTTATTTGTTTAAAAATTATTTGGTATGTGAATTTGCAAGCAGAAATGCTACCAATTTTTTTTCAATCCTCCGAGAACGCCAAAAAGATTCAAAAAAAAATTATATATTAATATTAATATTATAATATAAAAAATTTAAAAATAAATATTAATAATATATATAATCATATATTGTTTATTGATTTTTACTTAATTTATTTAAAAAAAAATATTTAATAAATTAATAATATAATATAAAAAATTAATATTAATAATATATATTCATATATTATTAATCATAACCATAACCATAACCAACTTGCCAAATTATCCTAAATAGGATCCCCTCTCAGGCCATGAAAAGTATGTCCACAATGTGAGCATCAATGAAGATAAATTGGCGTGGAACCATAATGGATAGCTTGGAAAAATTCCCAACATCAGGTAGCCTAACGTCATTAGACGATCATGTGGCCTAACATAACATTATTAATATTAAAATTGGAAACATTTTATAAATATGATAATATTAATATTGTCTACATTATTAAAAAAAACTATCAATAATTATTTATAAAAATAAAAATAAAATAAAGACATATTGTGGAGAGAAATTCTCTTGTAGACAAGAAAATATCATAAAAAAAATTAACATATAGTAAATTAAATTATTATTATTAAAATAAAATAATAAATAATTTAAATTTATAATAAACTATAATGGTTTATATTTCAAATAATTACTTTAATTAAAGTTCATTGTATTTAATAATGATTGCTTACGAATAGACTATGGTAAAATATTGTTAAGAGTTATTATAATTAATCACAATTAATTATAATTAAATATGGTCTATGTGTTGATTATATGATTTTTATGATTAACTATAATATTATGACTTTTATTTGACGTAAATATTCCATCCATGTCTAGGTTGGATATTTTGTGTCATAATTAAATATTTCTATGTGTTGATTATATGATTTTTATGATTAACTATTATATTATGACTTTTATTTGACGTAAATATTCCATCCATGTCTAGGTTTGATATTTTGTGTCAATCGTATATAATATTGAGATCTTTTACCTATTATATATAGATGAAATTAATAAAAAAAATTAATCATAAAAACAATAACATTTCTTTAAATGTAATTAGTAAAAAAACTATTATATATAGATGAAATTAATGAAAAAAATTAATCATAAAAACAATAACATTTCTTTAAATGAAATTAGTAAAATAAAAAACTAAACATAAGATAATAACATTTTTTTTTAATTCTTTACATAATCCTAATTTATATAGATTTAATAATAATAATAGTAATAATATAATAATTAAAAATTGTATTTATAATATTTTTTAATTTTCATTATAAATAAAAATGATATTAATCTAGTTTTGTTTTTTTTAATAAAATATCATATTATTATATCAAAAAGAGTACATAGCTTCATTCAATTGGGCTTTTTTAGTGTTTAGACGGCACAACAATCAGATTTTCAATAACTTCCCTTCCCCCACCATACATCAACTTGAGAAAAAGGATGAATTTACTACAGACACATAAAAACTGCCATTTGTTCTTCATACACCGATTCCTTAAACTGAAACCTATACTATTATTAGACAAGGAACAACCAAGACAAAGATAAGCCTAACCCAAATTACAAAAAGATTGAGGAACCATAGGAGCTATTCAGACGACCTTTGATGAACTCGCACCGATGGAAGGATGCAACCCTCGCAACTCCTTAATATTGCCTTCTCCCACACATTCCCTATCTCCAGAGGTGTCATCTGCCATAGCCTGGCCTCCCTTTCCCGTGATCTTCACCAAACCAGTCGCACCCATAGAGGTAATACCAGATCACCAGATCCTAGAGCAGGGGGTCAATAGAAATGTATCCCCATCTTGCTATCCATTGTGTCGATTTTCTTGTACATTAGTTAACAATCTCTATTATGTTCTTTCCAAGCCCGCACTAGCTCCTTGTCACCAATTTCCTTGTTCGCAACTTCACTCATTCCATGAGGACATGGGAGAGAAGCCCCTTTGTAGCCCAGTAGGTCACCATGAGCCTGCCATGGGATGCCATCCCACCAACAGTTGTCCTTGAGTCTTGCACCCATTCTATCACCTCCTCTCTAACGTACTCAATCTTGAGGGATTTAACTTGTTCCCATAAATTCTTCTCGACCTTCTCGATATCCCCGCAGATAATTTGGGGGATTCTTTCTCGAAAGAAACAAGCCACTTGACAGACCCGCCTTTGCTCCCGAGTCACCCTCGATGGATTTTCTTCCTTAACCTTCCTTCCTCTCTTCATAGCCTTATTCCCCCTAGGAGCCATGACGACCTTCCAAGAGGTTTCTCGATATTCCTTACATAGGAATTCCAAAACTAAGCACCGTAAAAGATTTAGGACGTCAAATAAGCTAGGAAATTTGCATGTCGATCCCATCTTTCCTTCCTCATGTATAGCCTTGTCACCACTTTGATCCTTAATTTCTTTCATTATAGTTATGTCCTGTCCATCAAGTCGCATATTATCCCTGGCTTCAATGCACTACTTATATTAGATTGCGTCCTCTGGATGAGGATGCGGTTGTATTCCTTCCTCCTCATTATTCTCGCAGCAGGGTAAATGCTCATTCAATTAAGCATTGATTTCCTTAGTACTTGTATCATCAACATGAGTGGGGCTATTTTATTCCAGGAACCTTCCTTTCACTCGATGGTTGAGGATCAATAGGAGCAAACTCTATTCCAGTGGTGGCCTTGAATTTGAATTGGAATTGAAATTGAATTTGGAATTGCATTTGAAATTTGAAATTGAAATTGAAATTTGAATTTGAATTTGAATTGAATTTGAATTTGAATTTGAAATGTGAAATTTGAAATAGAATTTGAAATTTGAATTGAATTTGAATTTGAAATTGAAATGTGAAATTTGGAATAGAATTTGAATTTGAAATTGAAATGTGAAATTTGGAATAGAATTTGAAATTTGAATTGAATTTGAATTTGAAATTGAAATGTGAAATTTGGAATAGGATTTTAAATTGAAATGAGAAAATTTGAAATTGAAATGTGAAATTTGGAATAGAATTTGAAAGAAAATTAGAATTAGAAATTAAAATGTGATGCAGAGAGTCCTGAAGAGATATATTCGGTGCTTCGTGCTCCGCGAAGCATGAGAGGATTTGACATCGTCCGACAGGGCAGCCATCGGCAATGCTCCCGTTCACCGAGGAGTGAATCCAGGCCGGGGTCGGCTGCCACTGGTGGCGACAGCAGGAGAGATAGTGTGTCGGTTCATCCCGACGACATACATGCGGATCCCCAGGAGGAGGATGTGCAACAAGACACAAGTGCATCAGGTGCGTATTTTTTGTTAGCACATTTTCAGTAAATTTTTAGTATATAATGCATTGAATTTCAGCTGCAAGTTATAATATATATTTTTAGTAACATTTGTGTTTTGGTTTGGATCGCAGGTGCCCCATCAGAGGGATCGTATGATGATGAGGTTGCACAGATCACTCTCGCTGACATCATTTCCCAGCGAGAGTGGGTGAGCTCATGTGTGAGCACTTTGAGCGAGGATTCTCCCACACAGCAATCTTTGTCGATGATGTTATCGACGATTGATGAGATGTTGACCCTCTACAGGAGGGTAGGACCTCTCAGTGACATTTGGCGACATTCATGCAAGAGGAGGAGAGATGGTGTCATTGGGATCCATAAATGGGAGGATGTCAAAGTCACCATAAGAGGGCATGACATCAAGGGTGCTTTATTCGACATCCCTCATGACTGCGCCCCCAGTCAACCGCTTAGACTCAGGGAGTTTAAGTTGGAGGTCGCTCCACCACATATATATGATAGATTCGTGGGAGCGTGGGGCATGTTCCCCCACCATGACCAGGTCCCATTGTACTTTGCAAAACATGTTTATGCAGATTTTATTCTGGACATGCACCCGGATTACACTAGCATAGGGTCCCAGTTCTATGGGGCTGGTAGGGGACGCTCCTACCAACGTCCTGGAGCTCAGAGAGACCCTTCCTTCGTGCCACCCGCTCCGAGGTTGATACTGCTTCCAGACAGGGAGGTTATCAGGTCGGGGGATGTGGCACAATCATCCTAGCTTGCTACAGAGGCTAGAGCTGACCTTGCAGACTTGTTGTTCACTGCCTTGGGCAGTGTTGCTGTTGTTGCGCATGGAGAGGCATCTAGACCACCCCCTCCACCTGCAGAGCCAGAGATAGAGCATGTCCTAGTGACATGCTCAGGAGTTTCGATCGCGAGACCCTACTGCGGTATGTTGAGTCAGCGCGAGATGTATACTTTCAGTTATATCGTAGATGCGTCACTACACGACAGGTATACTTTTGTACAATTATGTATATATGTTCTTCATGTTACATCATATCAATGTCGCAAATTGAATGGTCAATAATACTTAAGGGAGTTGTATTCTATTGATCCATGTAGGGGACCCCATTCATGGATCAACTCTTTGCTAACAAGCAATCTATTGGTCCGCCAGTCGGGGTAAGTTATAATTTATGTTCCAATTTAATTTGTTTTTGAATATTATTTCTCAGTTTAAATAATTTGTGTTTTATTTCTTAATTTTTGAGATTTATGTTGTAGATCTTAACTTCAAATGAATTTCAAATTGTACAGGGCAACGGAAAGGCAGTAGATCCTGATTATGTATATGAGGATTGCAAAGGTTCTAACGAGCTAGGTCCAGAGACACATGTGAGTTTTAATTTATGTTCCAATTCATGTTATTTATTCACATTTAGTAATTGATTTTTGTACTTTATGTTTCAATTTTTTACGGATAGCTTTTAAATTATGTTAAATTTAGTTTTAATTTTTAATAAATCTAACTTATTACATGTAATGGCATACTACATAGGCATCGCAACAGGCGGGTTTCAGTGCTGCATTGGATTTCACACGTAGTTGGGATGTACCTCGAGTACATTATCTTGATGAAGGGCCATCTACCCATATTCCTACCTAGATCCCGGATATCACCATTGACACGGTGGATATGGCACAATTCCTTGAGGGTTTAGAGTCTCAGAGATAGCAGCGGGTTGCTGCATAGGAGGGCAGTCAGAGGGATGATCATAGGCCTCGTGGGGGGTAGTGGCCGATGAGTTGATGATCTATACATTTCCATGTTTTGGATATTTTCATATTTGATATATTTTCATGTTTTGGATGATCTATATATACGTTATCATGTTTTGGATATGGATTCATATCATTTATACATGGACTTTTATCATATATGGACTTTGGATATGGACTTTTGGATATTTTGTATATTTTATCATATTGATGTTTTCATGTGTATTTTGTATATGATTTGAAATCGATTGTTTTTTATATTAGATCTAGACATAGTTATTACAGTTACAAATTTATGTTTTGTTGTTTCAAATGCAAATTTAATGTGTAGTTACAATTTAGTTCAATTTAAAATGCAAATTTCGACTACATTAGAGTTCACATCTTCCAAAATTTAGAATTGAATACATACATTACGTTTTAAAATTGAAATTCCAATTCCAATTCAATTACAATGTAAAATTTTCAATTTAATGTGTAATTTCAATTCCAATTCAATTGCAATTTAAAAGCTCGTTTTTAACTACATTACAATTGCAGAAATGGAATTAGCATGTAAAATTAGAATACAATTGAAAATAATAATTGAAATTTTGATTACATTATGTTGTCTACACATTACAATTCAATTACAATTTACACATTCCAATTCAATTACAATTTAAAATTAAAATCTCAAATTTAATGTGTAATTTCAATTGAGAATACAATGTGTTGTTCCAATTTACAAGTTCAATTTCAATTACATTACAATTGCATTTGAAATAAAAATTTTAAATTATGATACATTGTACAATCTAAAATTTAAATTTTACAATTTTACCTTGTATATAGATGTATTTTAAATTCTCAATTTTGTATTTAAAATCAAAATTTAAAATTAGAATACATTTCAAATTGAAAATTGAAATTGACATTTTGCATTATGTTGTCTACACATTACAATTCACTTACAGTTTCCAGATTCCAATTCAATTCCAATTTAAAATTAAAATCTCAAATTTAATGTGTAATTTCAATTGAGAATACAATGTGTTGTTCCAATGTACAAGTTCAATTTCAATTACATTCCAATTGCATTTAAAATAAAAATTTTAAATTATGATACATTGTACAATCTAAAATTTAAAATTTACAATTTACATTGTATATAGATGTATTTTAAATTCTCAATTTTGTATTTGAAATCAAAAATTAAAATTGGAATACATTTGAAATTGAAAATTGAAATTGACATTTTGCATTATGTTGTCTACACATTACAATTCACTTACAGTTTCCACATTCCAATTCAATTACATGGAAAATTCAATGTGTAATTTCAATTGAAAATTCAATGTGTTGTTGTACATAAGAATGTTTTTGTCCATTGAGAGTGTGAAATATCCCTTGAGACAAAATTATATAATTACAAGTTATATAGTATGTAGGTAATCTTTGTGTTATTTTGTTTTAAGTGTGTGCTCTAATCTAAAGTCATAAATGTATGGTTTGTTTTCTTGGCAATGGGCATAACCACCTAGTTAATATAATAAATGGAAATATGTTGATAGCAGATGCTTGTACAACTATGGTAGAAACTATGCTTGTACAACTATTTCATATGATTTATGTTTTGATGACAAATGGAGATAATGACACCATTTGATCCAACTAGGTAAGTTGCATATATGAAGGAATGTACAAGTTATTACCTTTCCATGTACTATGCTTGTATGTTGAATGTTCACATCAACATGTACAAAATAACTTTTTAAATTGAATGCGAGTATGTAAAGTTAATGAATGCTTACATCAACAAACAAAATAATGTTTTGTGAGACTATGCTTCCCAAATACTTATGACAAAACCTTACAAATCATTTTCATGATATGGACGAACATTCATTATGTGAATTATAACAAGTGTCAAGCAAAGGGATTTTCAACCACCAAATCACCATAACTAAATGTCACCCACGAATGTAAAAATTCTACTAGCAAGGTCAATCTAATTATTAATAAATCACTTTGGAAGGAAACCAAATTGAAGCAGTGTTTTGGTGCCCTTCATTTCCCTTAGTAAGAAAAATTAAAAACTATGGATTGATTGCAGTCACATCACAAAAATATAGCTAAGGAAGAGTCACATATATACCACACATGGGTATGTATGAGACCTCTGGTTGAAGCTTCAATGATAGACTATGAACAATCAAGGGAAACACAACAGTCATAAATAGAAAAATTTCTAGGTTATCGATACAAGAATGTGTGGTCCAAACAATAATTATAATGCCCAAAATTTTCTAAATTCATATATTAAAGAATGTTGCACAAAATTGTAATCGATCACCAAATTCAAGTTCAAGGTAGGTGACAACATTGAGTATCTATTATATAGAGCATTGTCACATATGAATACAAGGGACATAGAACCTAAAACCTATTAATTATTTAGTGACCTAAAACCTAAAATACATAAGTTTATTGATTTTGGTTTAACCTAGAAATTATAATGTATAAAATTTTTCAAATTTGGAATCAAAATTTAAAATTAGAATACATTGTACATTTCAAAATTTAAATTTCGCCATTCCACATTGTATAGATGTATTTTAAATTCTCAATTACATTACAATTGTATTTGAAATCAAAATCTAAAATTAGAACTTGTACATGTTCAAGTGTATTCACATTGGAGCACCATGACCCAAATTTCACAAAAGCCTCTGATCTGGTATTTGTATTCTTTACATTAAGCATAGATACAAAAATACATTTATAAAACAACCTCCACAAAAATCTCCAAAAAAATATTACACAAGACAACATGAAAACTTCTGACATGTATGCAAGTGGCATACATGTAACTCATTCATCTGGCCAATGGGTTATAGGAATGCAAGTCTCCATAATACGATCATGGTCAGCTTCTGTCATCTTCCATCTCTTTGGATCACCTCTCTTCACCTTGATTTATGTTAGAGGTATCCAAGCTGCAACCACCAAATGACTGTATTGACATGATATATATCCAGGCATAAAATCTCTATAAATAATGTGAGCACCCTGTTTTTTCACTTTTTCAAAAAGGTGTCCCATTACAACCATGTCTCCAAGCTGGTATGTGAAATCCCCATCTTGGTAGGGTCGCAACAATCTACTCTTTATTTGCGTGCACCGCATCAAATAATATGCAACATTTTCTTGGTTGTGGACAAGTGCAATGACAATGAATACATCACCTGCAAGATACATTACAAATATTATTCAAATGTCCTATGTGCAAATTTGTACAACATTTGTATATGTGTAAGATATAATGAACTAATTAACTTAATGAAGACTCTTGTACCTTCCCTAACCATATCGGAAACTCGATCATGATCTAATGAGACCATTGCCTCTTCAGTGTGCATCTCTTGCCATGTTGGAATTGGATGTGGGCCCTTTGGATTAAGAGATACATATTTCCATGGTTTGAAATATAAATCATTTTCATAGTGATCAAGCCCGCATCCATTTGCATCAATGCAAAAATCGCAAAATTAGACATACTTCCTCGTTTCAATGGAAAATATGTCCCCTATATCTTTACTTCGAACATACTGCAATTCCCTCGTACCAGGGATGGTGTCACAATACCATGGAATGGATCTATTAACATCTCGAAGGGCAACATCCCAGAAGAACCTGCATGGAATTCAATTTGTCATATGTAAATTCCTATCGAGTACATGTGTTCTTTTGGAAATGTTGATATTGAATGTTATTAGCTTATTAATTGAGTTTGGAGTTTATTACCTGCACACCGGCCTTGCTTGTTCGCGACCCTGATGTCCCAAATGACGTGTGCACCAATCAACTACTTCAGTGGAGCATTTGAGTCGGGTTGCACCATGACTCATTTGGTACCTCCGAAGTGCTCGTTTCACACATGCACCTGTGCCATCATGTTCACCCTTCCCATGCCCTGTCTCAAAAAAGTTCCAGGTGTGTCGGATTCCTGTCTGTTTGTGCAGGTGACTCAACCAATAAAATGAGCATGCCGATTTGAATTTCCCTGCACACCCATCTGACCAAATCCAGTGTTCAGTAAATGATACGCCTCTCTGCCTGAATGAATCATAAATTAACCCAAAGCAGTGTTGAATGAACAATGTGTCATGCTCACGATCATCACTAACATAAAAATGGTACTCCTTGATCACTTCATGTGACTGGGGAGTGCTATCCCTACCATCAATGTTTTCCTGAGCATGTTTGTACAACACATGTACGAAGATAGACACCTGGTCGGAGTGATAGTACTCACTCTGTATCTCTCTCTGAGGAGCAAAGGTGTAGTTCTCCGCAAAGTCTACCACTGATAAGATTGTGCCTAGCTTAAATACCTCACGGGAATGTTTGAATTCTCACAAGTAGATTTGAACCCAAAATCCGATGAGCAAATCTGACTAGCAAATCCGACGAAATGGACTGTGTCATCGGATTTTTCTTTCAAAATTACTTTTTTTGTTTTTTTTTATAAATTTTGAAAGGCATCCATCGGATATCTGATGTAATTTTGAATATCTAACAAAGCTCGTAGGATATCCTACAGCTCTGCGAATATCCAATGCCTATTCGGGTATCCGACGCTTTGGATGTCAGATAACAAACGTCATTTCGAACCCGAGGAAGTCGGATATACGACGGATTTTTCCCAACGGTAACTAGATTGTTGTCGTCGGATATCCGACGCAGGTTTGACTTTTTGACTTTTAAAATCTATAAATATCTAACCATTTCGACATGTTTGCTATACCAGCGATGGTTTGCGAATGTGTTTTTTGTTCAGCGGACTATTTTTTGTTGTTTTTGTTATTCAAGTGAGCAAAGTACTGTGGAGCTTCATTTTTTAAGATCGATAATCTTCATTTAAGCTCTTTACGAGAAAATGTCAACTACGAATATTCCTGATCCAGACGAACAAAATCGAAAATTGCTTGCTAGATTGTAGGAAGGAGTTGAAAGAAGGGGTGATGGTAAATGCTATTATCCATGTAATCAATGCAGGGGCTTTAAGAGGAGAAGAATTTTGATCACAACAGCCACAAAACATTGTAGGGAGCATGGGCATGTCGAGGGGGGACATGAATACCATCCATTTGTAAGTTTTGAATTATATATTTTTTTATTTTGATTGCTTTTGTAAATTTATGTATTATTATAATATTTTTTATTTTTGACAAACAATACAATTGGTCGTTGTTCTTTTCATCCCAATAGTACAAAATTTGTTAAATTTTTAATGTATCACATAAATTTTTACATTTTGCGTTTGAATTTCTTATATTAACTTTTATCTATTGATTGTTTCATGTATTTATAAAGGAAAGACATCCTACGGCATATCGTCCGGATCAGCAAGTGCTTCCAGAACAAGTACCGGAGGAACATGGAGCTATGAATATTAGTGGAGAACAAGTTAATGATCACATTGAAGAAGATGATACTGATAACATACTTGAAGATGATGTTACAAATACTTTGATCCATGATTCATTTAATGTTGGAATGGATGATCATGATGATCATGATGATGGTCATGAAAATGATGAACATTTTGATGATATTCATGATACACCTCTTCTTGACAAGGCATACGAACCCCTTTATGACAGCTCCAAGACAAATCTTCTCTTTGCTATATTGTTGGTAATGAACTTGAAGGTTATAAATGGTCTTTCAAACATATCAATCACACGGATGTTAAGGTATGTAATATATTCCATCACAAAATACATATGATTGTCATGTATTTTATTGTTAATTCATATATAAGTCAAATTACTGCGGATGAAATTTGTTTCATTAATATTATTTCTATATTATATTAACTAGATTTTTATTTTAATTTGTTGTAGCATGATAGGTGAATATTTGTTACCACCGTCAAATATTTTACCTCACACATATCGAGATTTATCTTCCATCATGAAAGAAATTGGAATGCAGTATGAAGCAATTCATGCATGCCCTGATGATCATTTTCTTTATTACAACCAGCATGAATTTGCAACAGAATGTCCTGAATGTCATATCAGTAGATATCGCACAGATCAAGTAACTAAAAAGGTGCCTCACAAGGTTCTACGTTATATTCCCATTATTCCCCGTTTGCAACGACTGTTCAGGTGCAAAAACATAGCGCAGTTTATGGATTACCATGCACGGAAGAGAAGTCAAGACGACATTATTCGGATGCCTACAGATGGGTCTGCATTTAGAGATATGGAGGAAAAATGGCCTCACTTTAAAGACGAACCTCGTAATATTAGGATTTCTTTGGTAGCAAATGGTGTTAATCCTTTTGCAGAGATGAGATCCGTTTACTCGGTGTGGCCTATTTTTGTTATCAACAACAACATTCCTCCATGGTTGACAATAAAGAGGGAGCACATAATGTTGTCGATGATTATTCCAGGTACGAACATTGCAGTTTTTTTTTTATTGCAGTGGTATATTTTCATTTGTCGTTTTTTGTCTCATAATGTTATATATATATTTAAAGTTTTTCTATTGTGAAATATGGTTTATATATCTAAATGGTACGTCTCATAATCAGAATATTTATTTTATATGTTCAAATCAATCAGGTAAGTACCAAGTCAAAGATATGAATGTATATATCGAACCTCTTATTGACGAGCTACTGAAGTTATGGAATGGCATCACTATGTATGACTTATCTAGACCAATACAACAAAGGCAATTCCAATTCCATGCAATGCTTGTATGGACAATACATGATGCCCCGGGGTTAACCCATTTCTGTGGTATGTAATTATAAGTTCCACTTTAGTTGCATTTAATTTTACAAACTACTAGTTAATATAATACGCATGCATGTTTTTCTAAATAAATATACAGTCATTTTTATATAATTATAATAGACAATAATGATCATATTCCATCTTTTTATTTAGGTCTTCAGACAAAGGGAAAATTTGCATGTCCAGTTTGTGGTCCTAAGATCAAATCTCGTCGTTCAAAAAGCTTAGGAAAGGAGGTGTTTGATGAGTATAGGCACTTCGTCTCCAAGAATCACAGGTATCGAACTACTGAAAAACATATTTTCAATGGCAAGCAAAAGACTGCATTAAAACCAAAGAGAATGACACCTCAGCTATGGAAGTTGCAATATAATAGAAATCGTCAAGGTACATATAATCAATCATTATATATATATGATGATATTGTATTTTATTATATTGTGTGTTTTTTACTGTAATTGACATTGATTTTATATTTAATTTCATCATTGTTGTTCATGTGATCATCATGAAGGCATTAATGGGCTTCCACGAGGAATGAAAAGTTATCCTAGACAATTTAGTAGGTTGCCCTACTATGAGCACCTACAAATTGCTCATCTATTTGATACAATGCATATCGGAAAGAATGTGAATGAAACATTATGACGAATATTGGATGGAAGGAGTGACAAAGAAAAAATTGTCAAAATTTGCAAAGACATTCAAGATAACAACCATCCAATGAAAGACGTCATTCAATTTCATAGCAATGGAGAGAAAATTAATATAAACTCACTTCCATGGATGTTAACGGACCAGCAAAGTAATGTTGTAAAAGAAGTCATTCGAAAAATTAAATTTCCCACCGGATTTTGTGTGAACATGAAGAATATCATAACAAAGAAAGGTGATTTCGCGGGGGTGAAAACGCACGATTGGCATGTCTTCATGAAGGTAATAATTAATATGGTATGCATTTAATAATTTTTTTTTCTTTTTCTAGTACTCTTATTCGATATACTGAAACTATTTGTATATTATTGTTACAGTATGTTCTACCTCTCTCTATCCCAGACAACTTCGACAACAATGTCAAGCAAATAATATATAGTCTCGAGAAATACATGAGGTAAGTGGTGATGTTTCCATGTGCTTACTGTTTGTTTAATTCAACATAGAACTTATTCTTAATTTGATTTTCATTATCTACTTCATGTTACGTAATATAATGACTTTTTTTCTTTAATATCTTGATTGGGTTGTCATGTCACTTGTAGATGGTTTTCATCTAAAGAATTCCATAAAGAAGACATAAAGTATTGGAGGAGAGAAATTCCTTGTCTCATGTGTGAAATGCAGAAGCATCTACCTTCAGCATTTTTCAATGCATTGGAACACTACCTCATACACCAAGTTGAGGAGATTGAACTGTGTGGACCTGCGCACTCAAGGTCCATGTGGATGGTTGAGAGGCACTTGAAATTTATGAAGGGTTTGGTCAGACAAGGAGCATATGCTGAGGATTATATGATGGAAGGATATATGGTATACCAAAACATGATGTACATTAGTGAATATCTTCCTATATTGGCGTCAAAGTTCAATTTACGTCGCATTTGTGATCGAGACTCCAAAAAAGATTTCGAAGGGGAGTACCCGAAGGGGAAAGGTAGATCGAGGAAGGTGAAAGGTAATATAACACATTTCACTGGTTATTTTTATGTTTATATATCATACATATATATTCTATTTTTTTATTTAGTATTTTGCATCATTTTATACTGTAATTATATAGTTTTTTAAGTGACTAATATACATTTTCATTGAATTTTAATTTTATTGTCATCAAACAGTTGGTCAAGAGTGGGATGCGATTCATTTATACATCGCAAACAATATTGACTGGATGAAGGTATGGATCGAAAAATGTGAACAATCTGGTCGTGGAATATCATGGGAAGGTGTGGCTTCATTGGTTAAAGCTGCACATCTCAATGGAGACACCAATCTAACACAAAGGGAAATCGATTTAGCAAGAGGTTTAAAAGATAAGCAGGTAAGCATATTAATCAACGGCACTATTTTTTATTTATTTATAAATATTGTCATTATACATCATGCTTGTTATTTTCCTTTTATGGCATTATAATAAACATGCACTACTTTATCATAAATATGGTGTCATTATGTAATCTTTTCCTGTATGGCTTGTTGTACTAGGTAAAACACCATAAGGATATGTGGTGCAATGGATGTAGATATCGAATCAAAAAGTTGGATGAAACAAAGAAAACATCTGATTGTGGGATATCTGCAGTCTTTGAGGTGACCAATGTTTCTTCTAGAAGTGACAGACATCCAGAACTATCTAAAAATCGATACTATGGGTATCTGGAAGACATTCTTCAGTGTGAATTTAACTCCTTCAAGGTATTTCTGTTTGTTGTCAAATGGTATAGGTGTCGATTGAATTAATGTGATCCTGATAGAACAATTATTGAACATGATAATGGTTTTACCATGGTAAATACAAGGTTGTTTGAGCCAGGAACAGAGTGCTATGTTCTTCCAACCCAATGTGAACAAGTATTTTACTCTGAGGTTCTAGGTAGAGCGGGTTGGTCATTTGCTGTGAGACACGATCCAAGGGGAAGGCCGGTAAAGTATAACGTAGATGAAGGCCGTAATGAAGACGTTCTCGAAGAAGAAGATGCTGTTGAAGATGATCATGATCAACATGAGTACTTAGATGATATTCCTGTTCCAGAAGAATATGTCAAAGAACTTCTTGAATCGGATCATGACGTATATTCAGACAATGTCCATGAAGATTATATCGATGATGACATGATGATCGACATAACTGACATTGACAACGATGATGATATGGCCAATCCTTACAATGTTGAATCTGGATCATCGGATGATAGTACAGATGATCAATACTCAGATTAAGAAGATGATGAAGACCATTGAAGTCTATGATCAGGTATGCATTACTAATAATAAATTATTAATTGTTTCTTAACTAATTTCCATTTTCCTGTATGTTAAAATTAGAAACCTTTATTGTTACTTAGTATGAATGAGAAAAGACATTTAATTTTTTTGTACATAGATATTTTTTCAGGCTATATTGGGGAATTGAGAGTGATGAGAGGGGGGGGGAGGGGCCATAAGAGCTTCCACCTTCACATGGTTGGCCCTGTTTAGTAGAGAATATTAAACGATTCTCGAAACAGAGAGAAGCTTATAATTAAGGAAATGTAGTACAATTATTATGCTACCCCAAATGGCGTACTACTTGATCATCAATATCATCTTCATCATGATCACCATCTTCATCATGATCACAAAGATCATCATCATCATCATCATCATCATCATCTTCTCCATCATCGTCATCATCATCATCTTCATGATTGTCATGATCATCATCTTCATGATTGTGATCATCATCATCTTCATCATTGTCGTTGTCATCACCACCAACATCATCATCATCATCGTCATCCCCATCTTGATCATCATCATCATCATCATCGTCCCCATCTTGATCATCATCATCGTCATCTTGATCATCATCATGATCACCATCTTCATCATGATCACCAGGATCATCATCATCATCATCTTCATGATCGTCATCATCATCATCTTTATGATTGTGATCATCATCATCTTCATCATTGTCATTGTCATCACGACCAACATCATCATCATCATCATTGTCCCCATCTTGATCATCATCATCGTCATCAACATGATCATCGTAATCATCTTTGTCTTCATCATCATTCTCGTTGTCATCACCACCAACATCATCGTCATCATCATCATCATCACCATCATCTTCATCATCGTCGTCATCATCATCATCATCATCACATTCATCATGACTAACATCATCGTCGTCATCATCATCATAATGACAAAAAACACATTCTTCATCATCTTAGATAGACATTCTTCATCATCGTCTTCATCATCATCTTCTTCATCATCATCATCATCATAATCATCTTCATGATCGTCATCATCATCATCATCTTCATCATTGTCGTTGTCATCACCACCAACCCTGTACTCAGCATCATCGTCGTCCCCATCTTGATCATCATCATTGTCATCATCATGATCATGATCGTAATCATCTTCGTCTTCATCATCATTGTCATTGTCATCACAACCAACATCATTGTCATCATCATCATCATCACCATCATCTTCATCATCATCTTCATCATCATTGTCGTTGTCATCACCACCAACATCATCGTCATCATCATCATCGTCGTCATCATCATCGTCATCATCATCATAATGACAAAAAACACATTCTTCATCATCTTAGATAGACATTCTTCATCATCGTCTTCATCATCATCATCGTCATCATCTTCATGATCGTCATCATCATCATCATCTTCATCATTGTCGTTGTCATCACCACCAACCCTGTACTCACCGTCATCATCGTCCCCATCTTGATCATCATCATCGTCATCATCGTGATCATCATAATCATCTTCGTCTTCATCATCATTGTCGTTGTCATCACAACCAACATCATCATCATCATCATCATCTTCATCATCGTCTTCATCATCATTGTCATTGTCATCACCACCAACATCATCATCATCATCATCATCGTCGTCATCATCATCGTCATCGCCATCGTGCAACTTATGCCCACTTGGTAATTTGATTGAACACCTTGTAATTATGTGCTCATAAATGATAAATGATATTGGAAAGTCACTCCTTTCATAATTCATCTTTATGAGTGAGTGTGACGAAAGAGAGTGGCATAACTTATTCATGTGTTTTTAATCACTAGATAGTTCTTTACGAGTGAGTGTGACAAAAGAGAGTGGCATAACTTATTCATGTGTTTTTAATCACTAGCTTAGTTTAATTCAACATCGTGTAATCATTCTGCTAATAAATGACATTGGAAAATCACTCCTTCCACCTACAGTGAGTGTGACAAAAGGGAGTGATTAGATATTGCAAATGCATAACTTACTTAGATTTGTTTTTTAATCATTAAATATAGTTTAATTTAACATCTTGTATTCTCATGCTCATAAATGATATTGGGCATTCACTCCTTTTATCATAGAGGTAAAAATAATAATCAAAGTTTGGATTAATTTGTTTAAGGATGGAGCGGTAGCAATAGTTGTCTTGATTTCTCAACCTTAGTTTATAAAATCATACATTCTTCTTAATCATCTTTTATAAGGGTTTGAGGATTTCAATGAAGTCAAAGCCAGAACACCTTATGAAATTGATCATCCCAAAGAATGATTACATCAATGCCTTGTTGTGTGGCAATGGGATAGAATGTTATAGGTTGTATTATTTTTGAATATACCAATATCATGTATTTTGATATGATATGCCCAAGTAATTTTCCTTATGCAATAATGAAAATGGTTTTATTGGTATGTAGTGTGATCCCATATTTTCTACATCTATTAAAAATAGCTTTAATTTCCATATTGTCCATTTAGACAAGTACATTTTGATTTTATAAGGCCTATGAAAGCTATATCCATTACACATGAATTGCTCCATTTGTTGTTGAAAGTAATTTTTGATCTATCTTCATTTGAGACAAGAACTTGATTAGATCCCAAAAATACATCCTAGAGTGAGCATTTCAGATCTCATTACAAGTTTCAAAATTGACGCCATAGGTGGAACTTGATAATTATATTTCTCTCATGCTTACTTAAGGTTTCTAAAATTGACACAAGGCCTATTTTCACCACTCTTGTTCCTTAGCATGTACAAGGTTTTCAATTCATGGTTAATGGTGCATTGGAAACATAATGTTTGCATCTAGCAACTTCTTCAACTGATCCTTTTGCATCAACGGTTCTAATGATGGATGAACCTTTCACATCTTTTCTTGAAAGGGATTAGTTGTTTTCTTCAATGGTATCACCTATTGAATAATTATTGTGTCATACACCTTCAAGTCCTGGTATGTCTAAGAAAATACATCTCTATACAAGTAAAATAGCTTGATATAAGATCTTCTTTTAACCTCTAAACAAAAACAACCTAGATTGATTATATTTCGATCCTCTTGTCGTTAAATTTTTAATTATTTGTGTTATTGTTTGTATTATTTGTTGTATTTTTTTTAATTTAATATATAAATATTATATAAAAAAATGATAAAATATATATATATAAATATTGTATTGAATAAAAAAATTACAAAAAATAAATCAAAAAAAAAAAAAAAACATTATGTATAAATACTAATAAAAAAACAAAATATAATAAATATATAACAAAAATCACTATATAATAGACATATATAAAAATATAATAAATACATTGCAAATTAAAAACTTACCTCCTGCAATTGTGCTGCCGATACCTCCCGCGATTGTGCTGCTGATACCTCCCGCGACAGGTTTTTCCCTAAACCCTTTTTGCTACCTCCCCGCGATACCGTTCTTCTGTGGACCATGTTTGCTACCTCCAGCGGTGACCTTTCTGTGACCTTTGTTGAGCTGTGAGAAGAGGATATTCACCCTGCACATGGAAATTTGGATTGTGGTTCCCTGCATTTGAGTTCGGTACTAAGCTGTTAGCAGAGGATATTGAGCATGTTCATGGAAATTGGGATTGTGGCCGTGCATTTGAAACTAAGCCAGAGTGGAGCAACTCCGAGAAGAAGCAATGGCACCTCCCAAATCGGTGAGTACGATGCCCTAATTTTTATGGGGTCCAATCCAGAGTATAAATCTCTAATTTGGTATTGTAATTTTGTTTTTCTTGTGTGTGAATCAGAACCCCCGTGATGGCACTTATGTGGTCGTACCCTTCTATTATGATCTCGGCCTCCATTGAATGTAGAACTTGCCCTTTGAGAAAGGTCCAAAGAGCTCACAAGATTAGGCACCCTCACCTCTTTGTCATTTCCCATGGAAGCTATTATGCTTCTCATCAGCCAGAAAGATGGTTGAAAATGTGTAGAGATTATCATTGTTAGCAAGGTGGTCCCCGATTGTTCTATGTAGATTGAAAATGTGCAGAGATTATCATTGTTAGCCTATTCTATTCTCTGAAGCTTTGATTACTAATAATTTCCAATTGTTAGGTTTACATGATACATCGATAATTTCTAGTTGTGTATATATATTCCTTGAGCCAGTATCGATCAGATGAAACTTTACTGTGTGGAATTATTGATATGAAATTTTTCTTGTGAATCCATTTGTTATTTATCTAGATTGCCCTGTAAGTTTCTTCGTCACTCATTTTCAGGCCTAATTTGTAAGACTCCAGAGACTAATGGACACACACCGACCCTTTGTATAAACCGTTGTATATATTTTGATCTTTCAAAATTTTCATTGTTGATATCTCCATTATTATACTACATCTCTGAAATTAATTGGGATTGGAGACACCAAATAACGATACTACCCTTGAGATGGTAAAGCATTAGTGACAGAAACCCTGCTTTTAAGTTACCTTGAGTTTACCTCCATAATAAGTGCTAAGACTTTACATTTGAAAGATAAGATTTTGGTGATAACAACACCCATAGCTTCAATGCCACAGTATTTTTGACTTATGGGAAATTTACTACATACAACTAGCTATTTAAGTTTATGTAGGTTGACATATCCACATGCTGGTATGTTTATGTTTAGCCTAATATACCATCAAATGTTTATGTTTAGCCTAATATATCATCAAATTATTTTTTGTTAAGACTTTCTAAGTTTGTTATAAATAAATTTAACTTCTTCTTATAATACAACAAATAACAATGTACACTTTTATTGTTATTTTCTTTGTTATGTCAAACTCATATATGATACTCTGTGCAAATTCTAAGCTTCACATACTGGTCTTGCACATTGTGTTCACATGTTTTATGTTGTAGAGTTGGCATGTGGTATTTGTGTGTGAAGGAGGAGACACAAGTTCAAAATTATTAGCTTGTGTTTACAAAATTTCTACATTTGTCATTTTTCACAGTAAGGAAACTTTGCATTTTGCATGTAAAAGAAATTTGTATTTTTAGGATTTTGGCATTTTTATTTCAATTGATTGTATTTTAGAAGTTATTGGCATAGGTTTTGTCATAAATTATTATTGGAGTCTCCATGTTTTGTCTTGTTTGAACTGTGGTGAAGAGCATTCTGCTCTCTTTCTAATAAGAGGTTGCATGTCACCCTAATCATCTTAATTTACTTCTTTGAGATTGTTGTTTTTCTCATGGGATTAATAAATATTTGTTGATTTCTCACTTGTACATGGGTAGCTATCATGGCCTTGTTATCCAATACTCATATGGGAACTTGGATATTAGCACTCCTATTCTATGCCAAAGAACCCCTCTCTCATCTTTGGAATGAAGTAAATAGGAGGAGATCTAGCCCAGGGATAGCTGGAAGGCCAAGTGTCCCCAACCCTTTAGCTTCCTCTTTGTCTTTTCTCCCTTTCATACATATAAGGAGGAATTTTTCCTTTTATATTATTTAATACATGAGAGAAATGTTTTCCTACATGTGACTTCTATTCAACAAGTGAATGAGATAAATATCTCATTCTAACATTGGAGTGTTTTCTTTATGCAAGGCTAGACACCATTAGCAATGACATTCCTCTTTGTCTTTTCTCCTTTTCATACATTTAAGGAGCAATTTTTCCTTTTATATTATTTAATACATGACATAAATTTTTTCCTACATGTCACTTATATTCGACGAGTGAATGAGATAAATATCTCATTCTAACATTGGAGTGTTTTCTTTATGCAAGGCTAGACACCATTAGCAATGACATGGGGTCCTTCATGCCACCACTATATCTTTTTCCATGTTCTTTACTCAACATAGCCTTTCCAATCTTTGTTGAGTCTACTCCTGAAGCCATTGTTATTGGGATCCAATTTCAAATCAAACTTCCCCATTGGGAGGTTTTTGGTTCCCAAAATTTTCCAAGGATAGAAGAGGGAACTTGCTTTTAGTATGTTTCTTCTCATATAATTTCACTTTTCTTAGAGTCTATCCCTTGAGGACAATTTTCCATAGTTCTTTTCATTCTCTACAGGTTACCTATTCTTTATGTTGCAACACTATGTCTTCTTTCAACTTCACAAGTGTGTGAGGGGCAAGGTCTTCGAAAATTGGAAGAATCTGTTGATCATCATCTCCATCTGACATGGATGGCTCGAACAACTTCAATTACTCCACGTTCACCACAAAACTCATCTACATATACAAAGGAAGCCTCAACACAAAAGTATTCTCATTTATCTATTCAACAATGTCAAATGGTCCATATCTAAGAGGCTTGGGCCTCTTTGTTGGTCCTTGCAATCTTCCTTGCATAGGTGAAGCTATACCTTATCTCCAACATGGAACTTATACTATTCCTGATGTTGGTCATGTATGGCCTTTTGTTATTTGTTGGATTTTCTCAAGCTACTCCTATACCTTCATATCTATTTGTGTGATATTGTTCATAAACATGCTTTCTTTCTTGTCATCTCCTTGTAAATTTGTCTCAGAAAGCTAATTTAGAAGTTAAAACTAGCACATGTGTCCACCATAGATAGCAATTCTAATTGAACTTTCGGTCTTGGTATAAGTAGTGTGTATGTCATTTCATCATTTAAATTGCTCTCTGCATGCACATCATACCGACAAATGCTACTTAAAGTCCACGTATAACTGGGGAAAATATGTAGTTGGCTCCAGCTGTGACCTCCGCCTGTGCAATTATTGAAGAATGTTATAAGTGTTCCTAGAGAATTATGAACATGGATATGTACAATTCCTTATATTTATTATCACTTTGTTTTATGTGATGAATTCATTTGCATGACTTGAGTATATGATCTGAAGCTCTCCTTGAGGTCCCATGAATGAACTTGAACACTTGTTGGATTCATTTAATTTGAAACAGTAGTTATAGTTTGAAAGAACTCTCTCCTTACCTTAGCTAGCATTCATTGAAAGGAAAGGCTTATTTTATTCATATGCATTTGCATGGTTTGAGTCAGTCATCACACCACGAGTTTCACTTCCATCACCCGACTGAGTAATACAACCATTAAAATTTAACGCATTAACTCAACACACTTTAACCTTGCTTGAGGATAAAAAGAATTTGTTAGTTAGGTAGGACACTAGGGATAGGCATCCAAATAATTTCCCCTTTTCATTTTTCATCTGAGACATAGTCGTTGTCTTTAGGGAACTAAAATCCTCTAGTATTTATTGACACGATCACGACCAGTTTGTGGAGGGTCCTCCTGTTGTTTCAGGGGTTAAACCGCCATGATATCGAGAACCGGACGGACTCTGTGGAATGCCGCACTCCACTTAGCCCTAAGGCAACATCGATCATTGTCTTCCTTGTATTCTCCAGCCACCATACTGGTGATACAAGGGTGATAAGGAAGAAGTGCCGAAAACCTTTTCCAACGTGTCATAAACGAGGTAGCTTAGTGACTTTTCTACTAGGGCTCTTTTACCCAGGATCCCTTTCAGTAGAGGGATATCCTTCAAATTTGGTCTCTCACTTCATATTGTTCGACTTGGATTTCATCACCTTGCGAAGGATACGATTTGTTGAGCTCTCCTTCTCCTAGTTAGGAAGTTTGCTTGCATTATCACCTTTTTAGAGGGTCTTTTTCTTTTTAGTGCTACTTGTTGGCATTCTAGCCACTTTTGTTTCAGCTCGCTTATTGTGACATCGGTCCCAGTATAGTTTTTTGAGCTTGTTTTTTTGGCCTGCGAACCTTGTCTTTTCATAGCTCCCCTTCTGCACACTCGGTTGCTTTAGGGTTTTTGAGTTCATACAAGGTAGTTACCAATACTTATTTGATGATGTGTGATGTCCTCTTCTCCTAGATCTTCGAGATGGTTGAGTTAGATGGCCTTCTGAAGGGACTGAACACCCCTTCATAGATCCACTAACGCTTGACCGTAGGAGTAGTCTAGAGGACCACGTGATCACATCACCCTTGTTGACTTTTCCATTTACTATGATGATGGTATTTCAAGTTATATGGAACAATGGTACATTCGAGAGAGAGATGAATGGTTGTACCCCACCTTGGTCGATTGTCTTATGGTCCTTTCATTTTGTCGATAATATTTTTGTTATACCTTGCCTTTTACCTTTTGGGTGTTTTACTGATATTGGGATATTATTTGATTTGTACCACCTTTTATGTTTTAGGTCTTGTGGGTACTATGGTAGTTTGTCCACATTTGAGGTACACCCACTTTCTCCAAATTGTTATGTGTCTTTATACCCACTTCGTACCACCCTCCTGACCTTAGTTTGGAAGATTGCATGCTATCATACATTTTGGTGGTACTATTTGAGTTTCAAGAGGTAGTTACAAGGAGCTATTGCATATATGAGGTAGTTACAAGGAGATATTGCATATATTGATTTGGACCGCCTTTTATGTTTTTGGTTTTGTGGTTATAACTATGGTAGTTTGTCCACGTTTGAGGTAATGTACACCCCCTTAGTCCCAAGGGTTGTGATTCTTTATACCCATTCTTTTTTTTTACTTGTACCTTACTGGATACCACCCTCCTAACCCTAGTTTGGAAGATTGCATGCTATCATACCTTTTGGTGGTACTATTTGAGTTTCAAGAGGTAGTTACAAGGAGCTATTTCATATATGAGGTAGTTACAAGGAGATATTGCATATATTGATTTGGACCACCTTTTATGTTTTTGGTCGTGTGGTTATAACTATGGTAGTTTGTCCACGTTTGAGGTAGTGTACACCCCCTTAGTCCCAAGGGTTGTGAGTCTTTATACCCATTCTTTTTTTTTTTACTTGTACCTTACTGGTTGGTCTTTGTACTGAGCCTTTTTACTATCACTGAATTTCTTTGATTGACTGTACCATAGCCCAATCATCTCTCTCTCTCTGGTTTGTACTAGCCCTATCATAGGGTCACTTAGTTCCTAGAGTTGACTGGCCTCTAAGAGGCACATTCATTTCTGAAAGTAACTCTTCTGAGTATATTACAGGAAACGTCTACACTAAGGTAATCAAATATGTGGTAAGTAGTTTTCGTTAAGTAGACAGGACTTGTAGCATTAGAGGAGTTCTTGTAACGTGTATGTGTAGTGTTTCATGTGTGCTACATGTGTGTTACATGTGTGATGTAGCGTTAAATCAAATAGTAAAAAACAACTCATAAATATTGCATGACTTTCTACTCTTAAGAAAGATAAATAGGTCGTCTTCCGATCATCACTTGAATGCCTACATGTTGACAAAGGGAATGAGGATCAAGTAAAATTATAAAAGGCAATACACGTCAACTTTTAAGAGGCACTATGCCTTGCGGTCGAATCTGAACTTTTTTCCAATGGTGCAGCTAGAACCAAACAGGTATTTGTCTGATCTGTCTTCCTCGAGCAAGGGGAGTTTAGGAAGGCTAGAGGAAAGTGAGACATCCAATAGGTCTAGAATAATTGTACCAACTAGACGTCAAAAAACCAAAAGAAGATTCCATAGACGTAATGAATTTTTTCACGGTCAAGGGGGGGCATGTTCCTATGGTGATGAGACAAAAGACGACGAAGAGGTTCCCTTGAGGTACAGACATTTAGTGAAACAATGGGTACCGAAGGATCTTCCTCCACCGAACACTGATTTTTGTGTGAACAAGAGGAGATATCGAATTGCACCGTCGTCGATGCATGGTTTCGGGTTGTTTTCCATGGATTGCATCTTGGTCGGTTATGGGACATGTACAGAATTGATGGAGTATGTTGGACCCATATACAACTATAACGATTGGATGCGCCTTGTCTGATATACAAAAAGTATGCGTAGCTATGGATTGTCAACAAACTATTTACAATTGAAAGACACAAATCAAAATAAAGGAGGAATGGTGTACATGGACGGAAGGCCAAAGGCCACAGGGAATATTGCGGGGTTTATAAATAGTACACAACCAGGGTCTACAATTAAGCAACCAAACTGTGAATTTGAGGGGCGTGAAGGAAATCGTGTTTTTATAGTTGCTATTAAAACAATATCTACAGGGGACGAGTTGCTTATTAATTACCCTGTCAACCGAGTAGATACAAACAAGGTTACTATATAACATTTTACCCAACCTTTTAGTAATAAATTAAACATCATAAGGATTTTTTGTTAGTTTATTTCATTTAAATTTCCCATATTTACTTCGCAAGCCAGTGATCGGGATAAATCCCTGCCAACAAATGGTCGGAGGAGAACTTCTTCCTCGACGGAGTAGGTATACATCTTTCTAATAGTACAAATATAATAAGAGAAAAGAGTTTTTATTTGCTTTGTTTTTCCATTATTAATAACTTGGTTTGCTTTATATAATGAAATTTATATTTGATGCAGAACGTTGATCGGGAAATACACCCGTCGAATGTTGATCAGACGACAACACCCTCAGGGAAACAGGTAGACCTGATTTGAATTGTACAATTAAAATATGTCAAAATGTTTTAGCATTATATTAATTTTTCAATGAATATTTTGGTTTCGTTTACGTAATTTTTTAGTCTGTTTTTTATGCAGGTTGGTTCCGTAAGGTCGGCCACACCAGGGTCCGCGCAACGGGTATACATCTTTGTAATATTAAAAATATAATATGAATAATATTTTTTTTGATGTGTTTTCTCATGAATACTTTTGGAATCGTTTAGGTGACTTTCACTATGTTTTTTTATTAGGGTGTTGTTAGGGGCAGCTCCCAGATATTAGCAGATCAGGGCAAGTCACCTATGACCATTGATCCAATGAGTGGATTGCGATCCTTGAGGTCGCAGGTATAATTCATTTCAATTGTACCAATATAATACGTAGCATAATGTTAATTTTGTTATGTATTTTTCGTGTGATATACTGGTTTCGTTGTGATAATGTAAACCGTGTTGTAATTTTACGAATCTATCATGATAGATGTGTTATATACGTTAATATAAAATTTGGAATCTATCAGTAGAGAACTCAGTAGTGCTTTATATATGTTTGTTGCAGCCCAGTAGTGAATTGCAATATGAATCAGCATCGCAAGATTTTCCGTTAGACCCTGAAGTGGCAGAGGTGCTTCACGATTGCGAAAAAATTGGTGAAGCCGCACACCCGCTAAAGATGGCAAAGAAATTGTTGAATAGATATACTGCGGAAATATTTTCTCTAGTAATCCAGGTTCCGCAGACAAGCACAATTAAAGAAAAGATTGCATTGTTGGAACATAGATCTAATAACTTGCGAGTAAGTTGAGGAATCTTGAATCATAGAATAATTCGTTTAAATCTTTATAATGTTCTCTTTTATATTATAGTATTGAATGTATAAGACGTGGTGTGTATTTACAGAATTATCAGGGACCACACAATATTGGTGAAGGTGGTGTTGGCCCCAGTGAGGCTCGTGGAGAGACTTCGCATCACGACCAAACGACTCCACGTAGTTTGAATCTTTCGCCATTGTTGTCGACCGAACAGTCGGAAACATGTTCCGAAACACCACGGACCCCCGCTGTGAGCGCAACAACCGCTACTAACCAACACACAACGGATCCTCCACAAGAAAGGGTCGACACCAGGTCCCCTATCAATTTTGATGTCGAACAAGCTACATTTCCAGGATCTTCCCGTGTCAAAAGCACGGGATCACTGGAGACAACATTTTTGGTGGACGAAGATCTCATCCCAATAAAGATACCGATGATCCCAGGTAATTAATCATAGTTGATCATGTTAATTAGTGTTTATAATTTCATTGTAATATACCGATAAAACATTTTTTATCAACTATTTATGATCATGGCATGATCGTTGTGCAGGAAACAATGTTTTCTATAAACATATGAATGACTTTTGCTTGGAGATCTTCGGGCCCACCATCCGATCAAGGTGGAATAGACAACCAAAACATTTAAAAGATGAACTCACTAATCGGTTGGTTGGCCTGTTCGGGGAGAAAACCTTCAGTCATGCCAATGTCTTGAAAAAGGCTTGTCAACATGTGAAAGTTGTCCGAGACCAATATAGGACACACCTCGAAAGAAACCATAGGTATGAGCGCCCACCAATGATTCCAACAATGGAGTGGAGAGCTCTAGTGGAAGATGGAAAGGAGAAGGCTCTGAGAAGAGAAGGCAAGCTAACACCAGGCACAGGGACGTATGCAATACTTTCCGCAATGTAATTATAAACCTTATTATCCTTGATTTCAAACTTGGAACATCTAACATATTTCAACACTTGCATAGGCTACCAGACACATCAAAGGCCACAAAGGCAAGACTAGAAAAAGTAGGTCAGCACAAGCTTGGCCCTGGTGGTTATTCAAATTTGGTGGCACGGTTTGTAAGTTTCGAGAAACCAACAATGAATACAAATAATAAATTGAAAATTATTTTTCGTTTTATTGCACCGTAAGATGTTAATTAACGACGATAAGCAAATATGCAGGCCGATCAATTCAATAAAGTACCCATAGAGGAAGACATGAAGCTTGGCTTCCAAGAAGGCTTTGGAGCTATTGTTCAACATAGAAGAAGCTTATCTAGGCAGACATAGTCTTCATGTGGTACCAATCCATCCAGTGCACAGGTATATAGAATCTATATAGTTTAATGAAGATTCGTTGCTTGTGAATATTTTCGTTCCAAATACTTGATGTAAAATATTGACTCTGTTTTTTACAGGAAAGTAATGATCCCATTAGTGTCGAGGAGGGACAACAAGAAATCGATGATCAAGCTTCAAATCCCGGTAATGAATTTATTCATATGCTACAATTTTATGTATAGCATTGCAAATGGTGACCATCAATTGTAGTTCACCGTATTTCAACTGCAGATCATGTAGAGGGTGAAACTGTACAGGTTGAGACTGGACAAGAACATCAACAACATGATTTGGTCACACCTGGTAAAAAAACACCTTCGTAATGAATTGTTTTAAATGAAAAACTTGTCATTACAATAGCAAAATATAATGATGTAAAATTTTCACATCTTTGCAGCAAATCCGAACCCCTTGCAGCAAAATCCAGGTCTAGATCAACAACAATCAGCTAGGATATTGCAAACATCACCAAAAGAGCTTGCTAAAGAACCAAGAACTAGAAGAAAAAGTCTAGATGATGTAGATGGTCCTCTCATAGATTATATACCACTGAAGAGAAGGAAAACTTATAAAAAGAAGGACGAGAAAAACAACGACTAAATATTTTCGATAACAATATATCGTCCACTATTTTTGGTCTAATGAATGAATGAATGTTCTAATGTTTTAATGACTCAGTGTAATAAACTGTTACCTTCATTGAATTTCAACTTTTATTGAATGAATGTGTTGACTGAATGATTAATGAATGGTGTATTGAATGTTATCTTTTATTGAATGAATGTGTTGATCAACTGAAATGATGGTTTAGTGAATGTTAGCATTTATTGAATGAATAATGGATGAAAGTTCATGATGAAATATGGATGAATTTGCACATATTTGTTTTTTTCAAGTACATGCATTGGGTATGGGGAATTGAGAGTGATGTGAGGGGGGGGTAGGCATAAGAGCTTCCACCTTCACGTGGTTGGCCCTGTTCAGTAGAAGATATGAAATTATTCTTGAAACAGAGAGTAGCTCAATGAATATTCTGACAACGGTGACGATTCATTCTATATCTATGTTTCCCTTAAGCTGCAATATGGCAAACTCATACTTCACTATTAATATTTCTTTGACCGTCAGCTTTGTCAGACAAACCTTAATAGTGAACTATAAGTTTGTCATTTGCAGTCGAAGGGAAGCGTAATACCATGAATCGTCAACCATTGCCAAGCTGAAACTGAAGACTGTGGAAACTCATTGGATGGCAGAAATTCATTGAATGGTTTAATGAATTTTCTAATGTTGTAATGATTCGATGTAGTAAACTATTACCTCTATTGAATTTCAGCTTTTATTGATTGAATGTGTTAACTGAATGATTAATGAATGGTTTATTGAATGTTATCTTTTATTGAATGAATGTGTGTATCGACATAAACAATGGTTTAGTGAATGTTAGCATTTATTGAATGAATAATGGATCAAAGTTCATGATAAAATATGGATGAATTTGCACATATTTGTTTTTTTCGAGTGCATGCATTGGGTATGGGGAATTGAGAGTGATGTGAGGGGGGGGGGCATAAGAGCTTCCACCTTCATGTGGTTGGCCCTATTCAGTAGAGAATATGAAATTATTCTTGAAACAGAGAGGAGCTCAATGAATATTCTGACAACGGTGACGATTCATTGTATATTTACGTTTCCCTTAAGCTGTAGTATGGCAAACTCATAGTTCACTTGTTCGGATATCCACATCATATTTTTTAGGATCTTGCATGCAATTAGGGTTTGCATGCAAATTCTAGGGTTTGCATGCATCTCAGTCACTAGGTTGATGCCTCCAGCACCTTAGCCACCTTATTCTAGCACCCAGGAGCTTCTTACATCAGTTCATTAGCCCTCCTAGTCAGGAAGGTGCCCACTTCTCACCTACTGCCAGAGAAGGGTGCACTTCTTCACCTACCACTGCAGTTCCACTTCAGTTACACTCAGTTAGCTCTGATTCTCCCTTATTTGAGGCTAGTTTCACTCTCGACTGACTGTTTCACTCCATTGGACCTCCAGATTGACTAGATGACTTGTTCTGGCTCCAGTTATCCTCCCATGCACCCTCCACTGAGCCCACTTCCCTATATCAGTGCTACACACTTCAGTTACACATGTTACACTCAGTTAGACTTAGATTGACACCTGGATGACTGGTTCTTGTGCATTGATGACCACCACTGATTGATGATGAGGACTCCTAGTTGGAGTCAAGCTGTTAAGATTTAATATGCTAAGATAGAAAATAGCAGCATTACATTTCATTTCACAATAATAGCATATACAGGATCACTGAAGAAATAACAAGCACAGCATAAACACAAGAGACAGAGATTTATCCTGGGAAACCCTCATGGGGTAGAAAACCTAGCAAAGCTTCCTCAATATAGATGACCAGCAATATACAAAGATGAAACCCTGAGACATGATCTCCTCCTCCACAATAGCAGACCTCTCCTCCACAAGTGCGCTATCCTTAAGTGAGTGAGTGTGTATAATGAGGAACACACCTCCTCTATTTATACACTACTCTGATATGTATTTTACACAAGTACATGTAGGCTCGTATTTAACCATTAGGTTAAATACCCCATTATAACTGACTGGGCCGACCCCCACATGGTGGGTCTAATAACCCTTTGACCCATATAACACATACAGGGCCGACCCCCACTAGGGAAGTCTAATAACCCAAGTTACCACATTCCGACGGAGGAATAAACATCTCCGGATATACAATAAGATCTTCACGGAGGAATGAAACATCTCCGAAATAATAAAGTACAAATATAATATTCTTTGAAGTTACAATATCTCAACACTCCCCCTTAACGAGAAGGATATTATAACAGCATCTGCACGAGCAAGGAGTCATCAACATCATACATGATACATCTATAAATCATTGGAAGCTTTCTCAACATCATCGGTAACTCACGCAGTTACTGGAACATCAACATCTTCAGTACTGAGTCTTTATCTTCTGCAGCACTCGAACAACTACAGCAACATCAACATCTAGATCCTCACGATCATCAACATCATCATCTCACGATCATCAACATCGTCATCACATGATCATCAGCATCGTCATCAGCATCACGATCATCAGCATCGTCATCACACGATCATCAGCATCATCATCACACGATCATCAGCATCGTCATCACATGATCATCAGCATCATCATCACACGATCATCAGCATCGTCATCACACAATCATCAGCATCGTCATCACATGATCATCAGCATCGTCATCACACGATCAGCAGCATCGTCATCTAGATCATCACGATCAGCAGCATCGTCATCTAGATCATCACGATCAACATCATCGTCATCTAGATCATCACGATCAACAACATCGTCATCTAGATCATCACGATCAACAACATCATCAATACAAGTATAAATATCATTAATACAAGTATCCTCATCAATACAAGTATACACATCATCAATACAAGTATCCTCATCAATACAAGTATACACATCATCAATACAAGTATCCTCATCAATACAAGTATACACATCAGCAATACAAGTATCCTCATCAATACAAGTATACATATCATCAATACAAGTATCCTCATCAATACAAATATACATATCATCAATACAAGTATCCTCATCAATACAAGTATACACAATAGCAACATACCCTGCAACACACAAGATCCAATTACGGGATGATCAATCCCTCTCACTTTAGGACATAGGTCCAAGGATGATACAATCCTGATCTGCTTACGGGATGATCAGTCCCTCTCGGTTTAAGACAACTCTCATGTCTATGGATGATGCAATCCAGGTCAACTTACAGGATGATCAATCCTTATCACTTTAAGACACCTCACCATGTCTAGGGACGAGGCAATCCCAATCTATTTACAGGATGATTAGTCCTTATCACTTTAAGACATCTCACCATGTCTAGGGACGAGGCAATCCCAATCTATTTATAGGATGATCAGTCCTTATCACTTTAAGACATCTCACCATGTCTAGGGACGAGGCAATCCCAATCTATTTACAGGATGATTAGTCCTTGTCACTTTAACACATCTCACCATGTCTAGGGACGAGGCAATCCCACTCTATTTATAGGATGATTAGTCCTTATCACTTTAATACATCTCACCATGTCTAGGGACGAGGCAATCCCAGTCTATTTACAGGATGATTAGTCCACTAATCTCATTTAGGACTATCCTTCCTTTCGAATTACTGGATTTACTGTCCAAGGATGATTTAATCCATTCAATTCATTTAGGACTATCCTTCCTTTCGGAATTACTGGATTTACTGTCCAAGGATGATTTAATCCACTCAATTCATTTAGGACTATCCTTCCTTTCGGAATTACTGGATTTATTGTCCAAGGATGATTTAATCCACTCAATTCATTTAGGACTATCCTTCCTTTCGGAATTACTGGATTTACTGTCCAAGGATGATTTAATGCACTCAATTCATTTAGGACTATCCTTCCTTTCGGAATTACTGGATTTACTATCCAAGGATGATTTAATCCACTCAATTCATTTAGGACTATCCTTCCTTTCGGAATTATTGGATTTACTGTCCAAGGATGATTTAATCCGCTCAATTCATTTAGAACTATCCTTCCTTTTGGAATTACTGGATTTACTGTCCAAGGATGATTTAATCCACAACCATACATTTAGGACCATGTCCAAGGATGACTTAATCCTCCACCGTACATTTAGGACCACGTCCAAGGATGACTTAATCCTCAACCGTACATTTAGGACCACATCCAAGGATGACTTAATCCTGCACCGTACATTTAGGACCACGTCCAAGGATGACTTAATCCTCAACCGTACATTTAGGACCATGTCCAAGGATGACTTAATCCTCCACCGTACATTTAGGACCATGTCCAAGGATGACTTAATCCTCAACCGTCCACCAAGGACTTCATTCTCGAAGACATACGTCTACGGCTCTTCTTTCGGACTGAAGTCCAGGGATGATCCAATCCCCTCACATGTTCACCAAGAACTTCATTCACGAAGACATACGTCTACGGCTCTTCTTTCGGACTGAAGTCCAGGGATGATCCAATCCCCTCACATGTTCACCAAGAACTTCATTCACGAAGACATACGTCTACGGCTCTTCTTTCCGACTGAAGTCCAGGGATGATCCAATCCCCTCACATGTTCACCAAGAACTTCATTCTCGAAGACATACGTCTACGGCTCTTCTTTCGGACTGAAGTCCAGGGATGATCCAATCCCCTCACATGTTCACCAAGAACTTCATTCTCGAAGACATACGTCTACGGATCTTCTTTCGGACTGAAGTCCAGGGATGATCCAATCCCCTCACATGTTCACTAAGAACTTCATTCTCGAAGACATACGTCTACGGCTCTTCTTTCGGACTGAAGTCCAGGGATGATCCAATCCCCTCACATGTTCACCAAGAACTTCATTCTCGAAGACATACATCTATGGCTCTCTTTAGAACAAGTGTTCAAGGATGATACAATCCCTCTTCTTTCTCGGAGACACTTGTCTATGGCTCACTTTAGAACTTGTGTTCAAGGATGATGCAATCCTCACATGTATTCTCATCAATTACTATCGATCCTGGGAACCCATACAGAACCTGATTCACACTTCTTCTTTAATTACACCATTAAGAGAATGGCCTTATCTAGCCACTTGGAGCAAACATCTCATCGCTTGTTCAGTGTTCATCATTCATCATGATCTTTCCTACAAATCAAAATTAAGTACATGATTAGTAATACTTCATAATCATCAAATCATATTGACATGATAACCTATTATGCATACAGATATCATTTACATAGTTATGCAACTATTTTGACCAATACTTTGGCACAACACTTTCCCATATCCTGTATGCATACAGTGTCTATCTAGATGCCTTCCATCTCTACCAGAACATACTATCGAGAGTGTGCATAGCTCTCAGCATGTCAGCAAAGAGGTTTCATTCTAGACAAGCAACAACGGAATGTTTGTCCAACTTACCAATCATATGCATATTAGTAGTATACTGTTCAATGCTCTATTAATGTTTACACTCAGCATGATATATTATAGGAATACAAATATGCATACAAGCAATATCATTTACTATTTCAAATAACAACTCAAATACTTATCTTTTATGTTTGTGTGGTTGCCTCCCGCTTGATCTTCTATATGTATTTTGAACTTGTATTCATTCTGTACCACTGTGCATGCTCAAGTGTGCACTAGTGTCATCCTCATGATCTCATACACAAACATACATTCATTAGTATATTATAAACATTATCAAAACATCTAAATAGTCTTGAATATGTATAGTCATGATCATAAATAATAAACATTAGTATTCAAGATTTCAGGGAAGACTTCTTGTACTCATGCATATCATCAATCAAGATAAAAGACATAATATGCATAATCCCTTGATTACTAACTTTATGAATAAGAATATCTAATCATGCCAAGTATACTTATATAAGGGATCCCAATACAAGGTAAGATTCTAACATGACATAGGAGAACACACCTGGATTAGTATACCTACTTAGTTATGTACAACATACCTAAACAATCTCTTCAATGATTTAGAGATCCTGAGCTAGAACCTGCATGTCTCATAGGTTAAGCACAATATAACAAAGTCATACATACCTCGTAAGTAGAACAAAGATTATGGATGAGTCTTTGTCTTCATGATGTCATGGTCATGGAACTTGATTTGTCTTTTGTGATGTACATGTATCTTGTTAGCAGACAACATCAACCTCACACAACACCATAATGCATTAGTACAATCATATAGCCCTAATCAATGAATGTCTTCGATCATTCACATGCATTCATACTATTACTAGGGTGATAAGACAATTCTAACATTAATCAAGATTGTACTAATAAATAACATGAAGACAAAACACATTATGAACTTAATCAAGAATCAGATTTCAAGACATACCTGAACCTCCTTAAGTCATACCTGTCGAGACTTCTTCTTAGCCTCAACTCCCCCTGAAACTTGATCTGGAGCTTGATTAGAGTTTTTTGGAGAAACCCTAAAAATTCAATCTTTGACTTTCACACTTCCGAATGAATGGAAGGATGTGTCTTACTGGGCTGATCAAACTAGCATACTTCAATTTTGAAATCTCCAAAATTTGACCCCTCAAAATTGCCTTTGAAACTTCTGGATCTTTTGGACAAGATCCCGAACTAGGGTTTGATGAAGCCCACCCTTCTGCTCATTGAAAAGGTTTGATCCAAGGCTCTAAACTCTTATTTTTCTGAGGAGCTTCTAGCCGTGGTTACAAACTTCAAAAATTCCAACTTTTGTTGAAGCCTTAATTTTCCATCTTTCCGATCAAAATCCCGAGCTAGGGTTTAATCAAGCCCGATCTTCTACCCAACCAAAAAATTCGATCTTGGTCTCTAAATTTCAATTTTTCTGAGTAGCATTCAGCCGTGGATTCCGATTCCAAGAATTCTAACTTTCTCCGAAACCCTAAATTCCGGAAGCCATGAATAAAGGTGCTCCAAAAATAATTCTGTTTTGACAGAAATATCTACCTGATTGTTTCTGCTATAACTCTAACATTTTTGCTCCACAGGGTCTGAAAAATTTTTCTACAGTAGCCTGACCTGTCATCTTTCCATCCTGACAGGTCTGACCTCAATTGAATTTTCTGAGAGAGAGTTATGCCAAATGTCGCAACGTGACCTGTTTTGGGATAATACAGGAGAGCGAACTTGTACGGCGTGCTACGTGTCACTGTTTGAACTTCGGCCTCTGAAAACTTTTTCTAAGATACCTAGCCCTGTTATCTTTCCATACTAACAGGTCTGACCTCAATTGGACTCTCTGAGAGAGAGTTATGCCAAGTGTCGTAACATGACCTGTTTATGGGATAAAACAAAAGAGTGAACTTGTACGGCATTCCACGTGTCACTGGTTCAGCTTCGGTCTCTGAAAAAGTTTTCTGAGATAGTACAGTCTGTGCACTACCTGTCACTTTTTACGAAATTTCATTTGGAGCTTCCTAGCCCAAGTTATGACCTTTTTTCCTAGGTCACCTGATTTTGACTGAGATCTGGAAGAGGCAGAAACCCTAACTTGTACTGATCATAACTTACAAAGTACAACGAATCTGAGGGTACCCTTTGGACACAAGGTACCTGGGGATGTTATCTTCGACCTGTAAATGTTTCAGACCCTGAACCTTCGCAGAAATGGATTTATAGCGAAAGTTCCACGATGACTGGTTTTGGCTATGTAAAACCCTAATCTTCAAATTGTCGTAAGTAAAGCAAGTGTCGTAAGTGCCATACCTTGCCTTCCTTCAGTTTAGCTCTAATACCATGTTAAGATTTAATATGCTAAGATAGAAAATAGCAGCATTACATTTCATTTCACAATAATATCATATACAGGA
Source organism: Larix kaempferi (assembly GCA_027924585.1). NCBI lineage: Eukaryota > Viridiplantae > Streptophyta > Pinopsida > Pinales > Pinaceae > Larix > Larix kaempferi. The sequence goes on from BSBM01000537.1 coordinate 2,339,030, forward strand.
TCACTGAAGAAATAACAAGCACAGCATAAACACAAGAGACAGAGATTTATCCTGGGAAACCCTCATGGGGTAGAAAACCCAGCAAAGCTTCCTCAATATAGATGACCAGCAATATACAAAGATGAAACCCTGAGACATGATATCCTCCTCCACAATAGCATACCTCTCCTCCACAAGTGCGCTATCCTCAAGTGAGTGAGTGTGTATAATGAGGAACACACCTCCTCTATTTATACACTACTCTGATATGTATTTTACACAAGTACATGTAGGCTCGTATTTAACCATTAGGTTAAATACCCCATTATAACTGACTGGTCCGACCCCCACATGGTGGGTCTAATAACCCTTTGACCCATATAACACATACAGGGTCGACCCCCACTAGGGAAGTCTAATAACCCAAGTTACCACATTCCGACGGAGGAATAAACATCTCTGGATATACAATAAGATCTTCACGGAGGAATGAAACATCTCCGAAATAATAAAGTACAAATATAATATTCTTTGAAGTTACAATATCTCAACACAAGCTACTCCATTCAGTGATTCGAATGACCTCCTTAGGAAATTCGAATTGCTCAGTCATTGTCAGATTATTGTATTGTAATTATTCACCCTTATTGGGATATTGAGCACTGTGCATGTTTTACACAGTTTTACACCATTTTTCTGAGTTTCATCTATTGTGATTGATTTACTTGTTCATTAGATCTGCTGTGACTAATTTTACATCACTATCAAGATTTCTTTGACCGTCAGCTTTGTCAGACAAACCTTAATAGTGAACTATAAGTTTGTCATTTGCAGTCGAAGAGAAACGTAATACCATGAATCATCAACCGTTGCCAGGATGAAACTGAAGACCATGGAAACTCATTGGATGGCGGAATCATTGAATGGTTTAATGAATTTTCTAATGTTTTAATGATTCAGTGTAGTAAACTGTTACCTTTATTTAATTTCAGCTTTTATTGAATGAATGTGTTGACTGAATGATTAATGAATGGTTTATTGAATGTTATCTTTTATTGAATGAATGTGTGTATCAACAGAAACAATGGTTTAGTGAATGTTAGCATTTATTGAATGAATAATGGATGAAAGTTCATGATAAAATATGGATGAATTTGCATATATTTGTTTTTTTCAAGTGCATGCATTGGGTATGGGGAATTGAGAGTGATGTGAGGGGGGGGAGGGGCATAAGAGCTTCCACCTTCACATGGTTGGCCCTGTTCAGTAGAGAATATGAAATTATTCTCGAAAAAAAGAGGAGACCAATGAATATTCTGACAACGGTGACGATTCATTCTATATTTACATTTCCCTTAAGCTGCAATATGGCAAACTCATAGTTCACTATGAAGATTTCTTTGACCGTCAGCTTTGTCAGACAAACCTTAATAGTGAACTATGAGTTTGTCATTTGCAGTCGAAGGGAAACGTAATACCATGAATCGTCAACCGTTGCCAGGCTGAAACTGAAGACCGTGGAAACTCATTGGATAGCGGAAATTCATTGAATGGTTTAATGAATTTTCTAATGTTTTAATGATTCAGTATAGTAAACTGTTACCTTTATTGAATTTCAGCATTTATTGAATGAATCTGTTGACTGAATGATCATTAATGAATGGTTTATTGAATGTTATCTTTTATTGAATGAATGTGTGTATCGATAGAAACAATGGTTTAGTGAATGTTATCATTTATTGAATGAATAATGGATTAAAGTTCATGATAAAATATGGATGAATTTGCACATATTTGTTTTTTTCGAGTGCATGCATTGGGTATGGGGAATTGAGAGTGATGTGAGGGAGATGAGGGGCCATAAAAGCTTCCACCTTCACATGGTTGGCCCTGTTCAATAGAGAATATGAAATTATTCTCAAAACAGACAAGAGCTCAATGAATGGCTACGATGTTGGCTTTCTACAACCCAAAACCCTAACTACATGCAATCTCAAAATTAATGACTACCAACCACCTACTGGTTCTTATTTAATAAAAATGAGTCTTTTACATTAAGTAACTACCCATTAACTATCTAATGAGCCTTATTCAAAGAATATGATCTCATACATGAATATACAAACTGCTCAATATACCAAATTAGAGAAGTTAGGTAAGAGTGCCTTGACAAAATGGAAGCACACTACCATATCTTTGTGACGAATATGCCACAATGTTACATAACTTCCCAATCCTTTTATTCTGCTACGTGGAAAGCCTGTAGTCCATAAAGTAAGTTCCATAGACACTAGCACTTGAGACTTAGAGTACAGTCTTTTGTGCCACCTTAATAGGCACCCAGTAGCCTGTAGGTCCACTTGAATAATGATTGACTCCGCCGCTTAATACAATGACTCTAATACAATGGATTTATTACAACGGCTCTATTCCCTTAGGCTACTCCGTTGCTAATACAATGGGAAGAGCACCGCTTCTAATACAATGGGAAGAGCATAATGGGGTTCTCAGTTCTATATATATGTAATTATTCTACATATTTCCATAATAGAGATAGAATATATTGATTTCCTGCAGTATGAAAAATTTTATTTAAAAAATGCTATTTTTTTAAAATGTAATGGGTGGTCGCTTAATCGATGCCCTAAACTGACGAAGGTATGGTAATATCCAACAGTTTTGCAATACTACCGACGGCTCGGAACGTCGGTTCTTGTTTTTTTGTATGGCATACACGTCTCTTTACCGACGACCCAATCCGACAACCGTATGGTAATAGCCGACGGTTTTGCAATACGACCGATGGCTCAGAACATTGGATTCCTTTTTTTGTATGGCATACCCGTCGCTTAACCGACGACCCAATCCGACGACCGTTTGGTAATAGCCGATGGTTTTGCAATATGACTGATGGCTCGGAACGTCAGATTCCATTTTTTTTGTATGGCATACCCGTCGCTTAACTGATGACACAATCCGACATTTTTATGGCAAATACATCACTTAACCGATGACTAAACCAACACATAATCGATGGCGAAAGATGGTAATCCGACTACCTGTGAAGCTGGAGGAAGTCAGTTAATCGATGTGTTTTCTAGTCGAATATCCGACGTCTTGAACTACGTTGTATTTTAGCTGATATCCCACCGACGATAAAAAAAGACTGGAATTGTCAGATAGTCGACCATAGGTTGTATCAAATTTGACTTTTTAGCCGTCGGATTTTGGGTCAAAAAAACTTAGTGTCTGAAGCTTGCCACCTGGACCTATGGGAGTGCTTTATGTATTTATAAACATGACTTTGAAACTTCTCCATGAAAGCTGAAATAGAAATCTCATCATCGAGCAAGTCGATCCTCTTGGATGGCACAGATGAAGAAGGTGTTGGATTCATGGTGACGTACTCGTACCTCTTCCACCTAACAGTGATATCTAACAATCCATGGTGTGTTGGATCGATAGGAAAGTTTCTATGGAACAATGTCAAATCACTGCATTCATGGAATTTTCTCCCACCTACAAACCTCTTATTGAAAAACACATGTTCAGGATTCCTGTTGCATAGTATCATACAAATAAAATCTCGCACTGTGTGAGGAGCTAGTACACCGTTCCAGTGCCTTTTGCAAAAATCCAGAAATGTGTCATAGTATAGTTGAAATTCAACGTGGTACCGACAATAACAAGTGTCGCGAATCGTATTCGGCCTAATATACCACGGTTTCAATTTGTTGAACATGCTAAATGATATTTGAACGCCAAGATTGGTTTCTTGGAATTCCTCGTAAAGTGCAACTCCCGTCATCTCCATCACATGCTTACAGTGGTCCTGATAAATGCCTTTGGATAAACGTTGTTACAGGACATGCTTTCGATCTGGAATAGCACGAGAATGACTATCCCAAAACTCTATCACCTTCTCTCTAATTCCTGCTGCCATCCTAGCTCGGTAGGGTTCCCTACAAATAAGAGCCCAACAAGCAGCTTCATCACTTTCATCTATCCGGACCCTGAATTTAGTATATTTGAGCAATGTTCTTTTTGAAACATTGAGCAATGATGCCATTGTTGATACCATTCGATTTCTTGAGGTGATTTGTTCCACAACAACCGTTGTAATTGCCTTATGAGCAACTCGGGTATCATTGTTTCTTGATTTTCCAAATGAAGATAATGCAGTTCTTACATTTTCTATTGCATTCTGGCATGTCTTTTTTGTTTTAACATCTTGAAAACTCAACAACTTTGTGGCATGTTTCAATTTTTTGTGTTTTATCAACCCATGTAGGATTTGAGCTTGTGCCATCGTTGAATGTTGTTCAAAGTATGACTTGATTATGTTATTGACATGCTCTCTAACTCTTCGACCAGGGATCGAGTTCCCAATCTCTTCTTGTGCAGAAACAACTGCACAATCCTCTAGATAATTTCCACCCCTTCCAACCCCACTGCAACTCCCAATTATATTTTCAATGTGAGAGGGAAAGGTGCCATGTGATGGCTGATTAGGATTATGAGGGGGCATAGGGTCATGTGATTCTTGATCACCATGATGTGATGTCTGACCATAATCTCTCCCTGCGTAACATGTAAATTAAAACAAACTGAAAATTGGTTACTTCATAGTTGTGCATTGAACTTTAAAATAGCCAGTACCTTGAAATTTGATGTGGAAATTGAAAAATTGAAAATTGCATGTGAATTGAATTTTCCAACTAATACATTTAGCTTGAGAATTGTTCTAAGTAAAAATCAAAATTGCTAGTAACTTGAAATCTGAAATTGCTAGTAACTTGAAATCTGAAATTGCTCAAGTAACTTGAAATTTCTAGTAACTTGAAATTTCAAATTGCTCAAGTGATACGAACCGTTACACCAAAACCCCGAGGTGTTAGTGAAGGTCGCCCACTAGGATCTTAACCTCTGCATCGTACGAGCCCCGGACGAACACTGCAATGCCGATGTTGGATCTGAAACGGCGCAAAAGTGATCGACAATAGTTCAGTTGAAAATAGATATGGACCCCAGGTATGTTAGGCTTCCTAACAGTTCAGGTGTTTCACTCGGCCACCAATGTTGTTTGACAGCTTGCGTATTGGGGCAGTACCCCTCACTCCACGGCTCAGGTAAAACTGATAACCACTTGGCCACAAATGACAGCTCTTGGTTTACCTCACGGGTGGAAACTAGTCAATCATGTAGGGGTCATTGCCCTTTTCGCTTGCAGGTCCTCTCAATGAGCCAGCTACTTTGGGGTTCCTGTGGTACTCCTCACAATGAGTTTTAGGGCTTATGCCCAAGTACTTCCCACAGTTAAGCGGACAGGGATTATTCCCAGATCCGAACTTGCAACAGATGCAAAATTTGTAGTAACTTGTACATTTAACTTTAAAATTGTTAGTAACTTGAAAATCAAATATATATATTTAAGTCAAGATAATTATTAATAACTTGATAAAAATTATTGTGAGCATAAAAATTAATATCATTTACAATCATCACATTATATAATTGTGGGCAAATTTTCTTTATGCAATTTATGTCCATTTTACTTTTACATTACAAGAAAAATGTTATTTTAACTTTATGGTATAATTTATAAATAAATAAATATTTAAAATACAAGTTGCAAATCACCATGCAAAGAATAAATGATTACAACACTTCTACCCTAGAATTTCAAGGACAACATCATGCATCCCATGTTGTATATAAGTGAAATAAAAATTTGAGATTGATTTTCTACCCATCATAACATACCTATTATACTCTAAATGTGGGGAAAAAAACATTGATTTAGAGATGAATACCATATTTAATTAAAAACATTGTAGTGATATGATAGAGGGGAAATTCATAATTTTTAATGCAAAATAACATTTTCATTAGTTGATGATTTTGCAATTTCAACAATAGACATTTAAATGGAAATTGTAATTTTATCATAAATTGCAATTTAATGATTTTTTATCAATAATGCTTCACATATCAATGCAAGGTTGCAAACATTGCAAATTTAATTATTTCCAATTTGTCCTAACAAAATATATGGTTCTAATCATTAATCTTATCATGGTAATATGTCATATTATGCAAATAAAAATATATGTGACAGATGAATTTTTTTTTAAGTAAACATTATAATTAAATAGCTCTTTGAACATTCATTTGTATTCAAATATTCATTACTATGAAAATATTGCCAACCACCATAACTATGAAAATATTCATTCATTTGTTTTCAACTTGAATAAATTCTAACTAATACATAACTATCAAACATGTAAATTCCAAAATATTCATTCATTTGTTTTGAAATTGAATTTTCTAACAAAACAAGAATTGAAATTACATTTAACTTGAAATTGTTAGTAACTTAAAAAATTGCAATTAATTAAATATGTACAATTTAACTTGAAAATATAGTGTCTAAGTGTACATTTAATTTGAAAATTATTCAAATAACATTGAAAATTGTTAATAAAGTTTAGAAATTTCAAAATAGTTAATATGTACATACATTTTAACTTGAAAATAGAATATAAGTGTACATTTCATTTGAAAATTGTTGGACAATAAAATTGAAAAATGTTAGCAAACTTTGAAATAATTTGAAAATAGTTAAAAATATGTTCATATCTTAACATAAAAATATAATATAAATTTACATGTTTCATTTGAAAATTGTTCTAATTTAAATTTGGTTTAAAGCCACTTGAAAATTGTTCATTTAACATAAAAATTGTTGCAAACTTTGAAATTTAAATAACAAATTGATGAAATAAATAAGAATATAATTACAAATAAATATGAAACAAATTAAATTATGAAATTTAGTTAGATTTATTGAAAAATTGTTACTAATTTTGTAAATTATGTAGCATGATATTTAAATTATGATAGCATGTAATTCAATAATTTACCTTGGTTGTCCTCCATTGGAATTTGTTGCACCAAATGTGCATCTTCTTCTTCTCTCAACCTTGCTCTTTCTTGTCTCATTTGTTCTCTATTGTACTCACATTCGTCATTGGCATTTTGTTGTCTAGCATGTTTTCTTTGCCTTTTTTTTTTATTCTCCATCAATCTACAATGAAAACAAACAATTTTTTTTTCAAAATGTTATAAGAAACAACAATATGTTAGTATGAAATCTTGAAATATGCCTACAAAGAAATCTTACATGAATCAATTTACAATGAAAACAAACAATTTTTTTTCAAATTATTATAACAAACAATAAAATGTTAGTATGAAATCTTCAATTATGCCTACAAAAATATCTTACATGTCTAATGAGGTCTAATTCAACAATATGAAAATGACAAATCTCTAATTCAACAAGATCAAATTGTTAAATTTCTAATGGAAAAAAAAACTAGAAAGGAAGTAAATTGTATTTTGTGAATCCTTCTTTGTTAATTATATACAGGTTCATTGATGTTTTTCGGAGGGAAGGGTAGTTGGAAACATTAATTGTTTCCAACTCCTTTTGCGGTTTCGCCTCGGCTGCTTTATATATTTTTGTACACAGACAAACCCTCGATCAAGCCTTTTTGACAGACGCTCGATCAAGAAAATACCTCGATCGAGGGTTTAACAAGACCTCGATCGAGGTTTTATTAAACCCTCGATCGAGGTTCTGTTAATCCCTCGATCGAGGTTTTTGAAAAAGCTCGATCGAGCTATTAGCTCGGTCGAGGGCTTAAAATATAGGCTGAGAGCTCCTTTGTCAGTAGAATGGAATGTTTGTCTGCCTTCCACAGAGTTGAACTATGGCATTAAATGCTCATTAATGAGTAGACTTGAAACCATTGGATTCGTCAACGAATCCTCTATCCAGATATATAAAATTTATGAATTTTTATCTTCATATGTCTGTTGTTTTTAATTTTCTACTAAAACTTGCCCTAAAAAACCATGCCGACAACTTCGATTGAGCTCAAAGATAAATCCACAACATTCAAAATACACATCCAAAAAATTTGAAAAAATACACAAGCCCCAAATAAACGGGTCCTCTTTAAAAGGGTAGTTTTAGTTTTGCAAATTATGTAAAAAATCATAAGATTTTGTGCATGCACACACATGTGTGCAAAATGCAACTTAAATATACATTGGTAAGTTTCGAAAAATAATAATAAATATAATTTTTCGAGAAAAATTAAAAGAAAAATATGTAAGCGCCAATGCACTCTGTCTAGATCATGTTCACATATTTCATTTTTTAAAATTATTATTTAATATTAATTTATTGTGCACGCACACAGACTACTTGTTAATTGCTCTTCAAATTTTTAAGTACACATGTTTCATTAAATGAAAATTCGACACGATATATGGCATTGGTATATTTCAAAAAAAATATCATTGGAAAACCAACATAATTCTTTACATTTCATTTTTCAACCGCATGTCAAAATTCATAAGGCAAGTATGAGTTTTGAGGGATTCAATTTAATACATGGGTAAAATTTCCGTTTTTCACCGTCATATTTGGCCAAAAAGAGTTACCCATCTTCATGGAATCAACCACATAATAATATGCAAAAATAATATCAATTGTGTAATTCATATCATTAATGTAGGGAGCTTTCAACAAATAATATTAGAATGTAGGGAGCTTTCAACAAATAATTTTTCTAATAGTTAAAATCTTTTGAAGTTAGAGTTTCTATCACCTTAGAATCTTTGAACATAAAATGTCAAAGTTCTTAAGAAATTTAAACATTTTCCAACATCTTTCAACATAAACTATTACCTTTCCCAACATTTTTCTACAATAAACTATAATATTTTTCATAATAAAATTCTATTCATATATAAAAAAATTGTCAAAATTTTCATAAAAATTCTTACATATATACAAAAGTTTAGAATTGAAATAATGATCTAGCATCACAAGTTTATAATTGAAATAATGATCTAGCAGCACAAGAGTAATAAAATGAGACATAACTGTAATGATATTGATATGTCCATCACTATAATGATTCAAGACATAACTTTTCACATTTTTTGTCTATCTTTCCATTCCTATTTTTGAATCACTACCATCAATTTTCAAATTGCAAATATTTGATAGAATTATTTAGGCCCTAAGGACTATAGGACTCTAATACCATGACAAATTTAGGCCCTAAGGACTATAGGACTCTAATACCGTGACAAATAATAAACATGGGAACAACAATATGATGCAAAAGGATCTCGAGTCAAGTATTATAATATTCACACAAAAGCTATAAATATATAGTACAATAGATGATGCCACATCACATAGAAATTGGCTCTAGATCCTAAAACCATGCATGATAGTTAGGCTCGGAAATCCTAACAAACCCACTTAGTCATCATTTCATGATAAGTCACTATTATCCTAAATGAATAATACAATTAAAAGTGACATGAAAACTTAATGATTGGTAAAATAAGCCTTATGAAAAAAAATTGCTCAAGGTTTTATCCCTTTTAAACTGATTACTAAAAACAAATTAAAACTATAAATCAATTGTAACTCCGACTTTATTGAATAGCCAATATTATGACATAAATAAAATATTACTACTTGATTAATTTGGCACATACAAACCAACTTTAAACTTCTTAATGAAAGGAAGATGGTGTACATTGATGATATTTTAATATGTCCAAAAGTGGACTAACAATTAATGGAGTGCAATTAGAATAATACAAAAAGTATTCTAAACAATCAATCATTTCTACTTTTCTTGCAATCATTAATATAATCTTGGGAAAGAATCTTTGGTCAAATCATAATTTTTCACTCTTTAAATTCTAATTTTATTGCAAAACTGGATTGGGCACCATTGATACCCTTGCTACACTTGGATTATGCCATCTTAATAGCTTATATATGAAATTCTAACAAATCCAACTGGATTTCAATAAAAAAAATGATTGAAAAAATGTAATCAAAATCTTTGATTTTTTAGACTACTCTTTATACAACCTAAAAACATTGAAAAAATCATTCCATTTTGGATTCCAACATATTAATTGGGGTAATGTATATTAAAATGCATAAATTCAAGAACTCCTTTACTTGTGTCGATGATGATGGTAACCAGCCGAAGTTGACTCCATGCCCAACTGTCCTCCTGTTCTTAACTCCAACCAACCAAAAAACCTCTTTAATTTGTTGTTTGAAGGTCTAGCCACCACCTTGATCGATATCCCATCATGTTTTTAAGCTGCATTCCGTTGCTAGAATCCCCAAAGGGAGATCCCTCCCTGTGGTTGGAAAGGCTAGTTTCCATCCACTAAAGATTGGTTTTCAACAGTTACCCCATGGTCTTTCCTGCCACAACCCAGGAAAAGCTTGGGTGATAACATTCTAGCGACTCTGCTGGGGACAATCTCTGGTTTTCAAAGTATAAAATGAGACCTCTGAGGGTGAACAAAGAGTTTGAGATTTCAAGGTTGTATCATTTTCCTTGGTGACTCCAATTTACATTCCGGCGATTCCACTGGAGACCAAGCCTACTTCAAAATATTTATATCAAATTCGAACTGATTACTGAAAGTCACCGGTAGTCAGACACTAAGAGGATCCTGCATTATTCTCGTAGTGAGGCCTTCATTCAAATCAAAGAACCCATAGAAGAAAGTCTAGCTCCCATAAGTCATCTAGATCTTGAGCTACTAAGGGTTACTTTAGACCTAGAAAAGGTCATCAAGAAAGCAAAGAGAGCCCATATAGGTATTTCTCTGTTAATTAGGTCCTTTTATTTACCTAAGAAAGAGGCATTTGTTGTAAAAAGAGCCCCTCCCAAGTTAAGGACTGAGTCTTCCCCATTCAGACCTAGATCTGAGATTGATCCAAGGGAAACCCTATTTGACCAGAGAAAGTTCTGGACCCATTTCCTTAGTGCTTGGTGGGAAAATCTACAAGCCTGGGAAGAAACTAGTGGCCTGCCTCCCTTTGCTAAAACTGCTGACCAAAGTACCCAAGTCCCGAGTACCACTCCTTCTGCTCGGAAAACACCATCTGCTCCCAAACTAAACCTAAGCGCCATGGTGACGAGATTTGATTTTTTTTTCCTCCTACCAAATCCTGATGACTTACCTGTGGGCTATGCCCAATGCCTCGTAATATTTGATGGGGAGGGGAGAGTCTCTGCACAACAGCATGTACACCAGTTCAATGACTTCACAGACCTCGGAGAGGTGGATGAAGATGATGTTAAGATGAGGTTTTTTGTCCAAATTTTGGCAGGAGAAGTGAAGAAATGGTTTAAATCCCTTCCTAATAGGGGAATAACTACCTATGAAAGATTTGAAGAAGCTTTCCTAGCTAGATGGCACGATAAGCAAAACCCTCTCCAAATTCTCACTCAGTATGAACATACAAAGAAAACCAATGTGGAGACTATCCAAGAATTATCAGCCAGATTCATGTGGATGTACAACTCCATCCCTATGGACATAAAACCCCCTATTGGGGCAGCCAAGCTCTATTTTTCCAACTATTTTGATGATGACTTTGCTCTCATGCTGAGAGAAAGGAGATCTCCCACTCTTCCTGATATGATGAAAGATGCACTAGATGTAGAGGCCAACTTGATGGCCTCTGGAAAAATGAAACACTTAACTACAGTTGAGAAAAAGAGATGCAATGAAATAGTGCATCCTTCCACCTCCCAATCCATGGATGCAAAATTTGAGCAGATGATGAGAACTATGGAGAGACTAGTAGATAGGATCTCCCTTGATAGCATGCCTCCTTCCAAAGAAAAGCCAAATCCCCCAGCTCGAAATAACAATATCAGAATGCCCCCTACCCCACAAGGAAGACCTAGAGAGCAAAGAAACCCTGACAATCAGCCAATTAGACCACCTTTTGTTGAGAATTTCATGGATGAAGAAGAAGAAGAAGATAGACAGGATGAATATCAAATCCCTCTCTTTGATTAGATCAAACCCCAGTTCTATTTGACTAAAGATGAACATGATCGCCCTTCGTTGCAATCAGATAATGCCCCAGGTGAATTAGAATCTGACCAATACCAAAGAAGGCTCCACAATGCCATCTGTGAGTTCAAGAGACAACATAATCTGAGAAGTAGAAAAGTAACAGCAGATCGACGAAAGGTTGTTGCTGATCCATCCTCTTCGCAGCCACCAAGAAAGGAAATCCCTAGGAGGAAAGACCCAAAGGTTGCAGTCTCTAAGGAGACTCTTGGGAAGGGGGCACAACCTCCTAAGAAGAGTCCAAAAGGGAGAGATGAAGGTGACACTAAGATGGCAAAGAAAGTCAATACAATTAAAAGTGACATGAAAACTTAATGATTGGTAAGATAAACCTTAGGAAATAAAATTGCTCAAGGTTGCAGGAAAACTCATCACATATTAACTTCCATATGTCATGGCATTGATGAGAACTTGAGCAAAATAATGTATATAAAGTACTTATATTTATATGTAGGGGAAATAGCTATCCAATCCTGGAGATGCATCAAAGACAAAATACAATGTGCCTGTATTTGTTTGTTTATTTAGTGCCTTCCTGCCATATGTATATTACAGTCTACTCTCTTCACTTAAATGTCTTTTCTGCAACTTTCTTCCAGGAAGAGCGAGATGAGATATCTTCCTGCCATGCCTTCACATGTTTTCTTGACGATATCAGATCACCCTTCCCGCAACCGTTGATGAGGTGATTCGTATAAGGCAGATGTTGGAGGTCTGCCAAACTAAAGAAGTCACCAGCCAAGTATTTTCTCTTTAACATCCTCTCCTCGTAAATATTCAACACTTTGCCCACCTTCTCCACACTGATCTCCACTGTTGCTTCGTCTGTGTTGCCTCCCATCATTGGTGCGACGAGGACTTTTTGTATTATGAAAACCACAGGGGACTTGAAGGACTGTGCTTCCACCTGAGACCACTGCTCAACCAGGGCTTGTTCTGACACTGTTCTTCCTAGAAGGTCAGTGCCTTGCCCATCGTACTTTTTGGCCAAATACTTGACGATGGCTCTCGACTCTGTTGCTCATGATCAAAGAAAATGAAAACATCTCTCCATAAGATATCCCTTTTAGTAGATGATGAAAATGAAATATAAAAATAGAATAAGGCAGTTAAGATTATGTTTAATCCTTAATTATCAAAGAGTAGTTTATCTAGGTTTTGGACTTTATAGTGGGTTTTTGTCCCAATCTAGTAAATTTCTTTTTGATAAAATTTAAATTTGGAAGTGTTTAAATTATGCTTTTGAATTCATAAATAGATTCAGTATCCTCCAATACCTCTTGACACCCAAATTATACAAATTCCATAACTAATATATGTGATTTTAATTTTTTTAAAACATTTTTAATCAGATTCTGAACAAAATAAAACAGAAAATATACTAGAAAAAAGTTAAAAACCTAGAATATTTATACTACACCATTACCAAATAAGGTGAGATCCCCATCTTGAATAGTGGGAACTCGCCCTAGTGGCTGCAGCAGAGCAAGAAAACAAGATCATTAAGTAGAGAGTACTTGATATGTTGCTTAAAATAAAAAAACACAAGATAAAAATGAGTAAACGTTTGCTCACATTGAGAGGGAGATATTCAGGTTTCTTCTGAGCACCGGAAAAGATATCGAGGAAGACGAACTCGTATTCGAGATTCTTCTCATTCAAACTGCAGAGCACCATTGAGGTTAAATATATGGGTCAACATTATTCAGTCTGTTGCAGGCCATTTAATGTGGCTGCAACAAGTTGGTTGGCAGTTTGGATCTCAAACAGCTTGAAATTCAATGGCCAACCAGCCTGCTGCAGCCTCATTAAATGGCCTATAGCAGTCTGATAATGTTCCCCAAAAATATGGATAATTAATCTTAAAAGTAATTTTTAATTATATAAAGAAAAAAGCCCGTGGAAAGTAGCTCAAGTGGTTAAGTTAAAATTGGTTATAAATGACAAGTCACCTGTTAGATTCCTCCCAACTTGTATTGTGTGCCATGACTTGAATCCCCAATCTTCGTTGCAGATTCCCCTAGACAAAAAAAAAAAATATTATTAAATAAAAATAATGTTTTATGAATTTCATTGTAAAATATAATATTAAATATATTTATATTTATATTTATTAAAGATGAAAAATACTTTTTAAATAATACATCATCATTCTTTTCATTTTAACATGCCAAAACTAAAACTACAACAATGTAAATAACTATATTATCTTCTTTTTTAACTAGTCAAAACTATAACGAGGTTTATGATTAGAATAAAATTCTTAAACAAATCAACTAATTCCTTACTTTTTTTTGTTTTTATAAAGTTTAATAACTATTGTTATCTATCATTTTTATTTTTATATATGTTTCCAGCCTAATATGTTCATAACCACCAGTATCTATCATTGCGCGGAGAGGTGCTCTACGGCCGTATGAGGGAGATCTTGTAACATGTGTGGAGTAACATTATATTTAATAAAAAATAAAAAATAATAATATGAGGAAGATCTTGTAAGAGATTAATCCCTCTCAAAACTTGATAAAACCTAAAATTTGAATCTTTTTTATATACATTTCCAACCCAATATATTAATTCTAGAAAAATGTCGACACAGTTAGTAACTAACTAACGTTAATATCCATATCAACTAACGTTAATATCCAATATCCCTCCACAATCTTGATGAGCGTGTATGTAAAACACTAAGAAAGGATCCTAGCAATTTTTTTGGTTGTAGCGAGTTATATTAATATTCTTTTCAACCTTTTGTTATTATAATTTTAGTGAATGCGTTTCATTGCGTTGGAATGCGAGGTTAGCAAAACTCAGTAGCAAACCATATCTTGAATGGTAGAAAATAATAGTATTATTACTTTAATATAATCTATAATATCAACATGTTTTATAAAATATTCTTGTATAATCGGCTGTTGCATACCATTAACAAGCATCGCATAGAGGTAATATCTGTGTTCCATACCATGTGATTGTTTGATGTTTTGAGGTAGTATTTTGATGTTTTTAAAGTGTTAAAACACTTCTAAGAATTTATTTTGAATTCAATTTCGAATAAAAAAATGTTATTTTTATTTTAAAAAAAACATCACATAAAAACAAAAGTTTTGGGTTTATTTTAATTAAGTAGAAAATAAGACAAAGACGTAAAGTTGTATGCATTGAACTTATTATAAGAGAATATTGCATCCTTGTAGTTTAAGCAAACAAAATTATACATGACAAGTATTTATATTTTGCATTCTTTATTTTTTTAAGTATTTTGGGTATCTTTGACACATAGAAATATAATCTTAATGATAATTTTTAATGATAACTTTGTAATTTTAATTTTAATGATAATTTTGTATTTTGGTCTATTCTCAAAATTTTGTGAGAGGAAATGGTTTGTCATTTTTGTGAGTGTATGAGTGTTGGGGATGAAAATCACTTTCTCTTAAAGTGCCATGCCTACACCCATATTAAATATGAGTTTCATAGTATTTGTTACAATACAAACCTTGCTAACCTCCTAACTTGCCAAAACTATAGTGAGCTTGGAAAGCTTCTTACCAAGCTTTTTGAGCATAGGAACAAAATTTTAAAGCAAACCAAGTAATAACCTTCTGAAGGTCCAATAGACCAAAGTTGGTCTCAGTGGAGGTTAATCATCATCATCATCAAATATATGTATTTGAAAGATTTGGGTAATTTATTAACCAGCATAGATCCATCTTAACTCTAGCTCTATCAAGGGCCAATAGGAATCAAATCTCTTGAGGAAGTTTAGGACTCTAAAAAGGGGTTTGCACCTAAGGGATTTGATCATTGATCATCTATGTTGGTTTATTAATATCCATTTATTAGAAAACTAATATTTAATTCGTTTTTATATTATCAACTTACAATACATTTAATGTAATATATTTTAGGTTATAATCATTCAAGCACCAACTATTCCAATTTGGTATCTTACAAATAGGCCAAATTTGCATTAATTAATTAATTATGAAGTAAAATAGATATTCACCCAAAACTAATTTATCTAACCACCAACTATTCCAATTTGAAATCATGTTGTAAATGTTGTAAATGCTAACACATAAATACTAAAAATAAGAAAAAATTTCATTAATTAATTAATTATGAAGTAAAATAGTTATTTACCAAAATTTAATGTTCCAAGTGTCAACTATTACATATTCTAAAGTATAACACATGAATCCTACAAATAGGCAAAAATTGCATTCATTCATTGGTTATGAAGTAAAATAGTTATTTACCCAAATTTAATTTTCAAAGTGCCAACTATTTCATGTTGTAAATTATAACATATAAATCCTACAAATACACAAAAGTTGCATTAATTAATTAATTGTGAAATAAAATGCTTTCAATTAACCCAATTATTGGTTAATTTGCAATTATCACAAATCTAATACTTTACTTATTGTTTTATTATTAACTTAATAACAATACATAATCCAATATATTCCACTATATTCATCCACTTGCCAACTATTCCAATTTGGCATCCTAAAGATTAACACATAAACCCTACAAATATGCAAAAATTGCCGCCATTCATTGATTATGAAGTAAGATAGTTATTCTCGTAACTATTTATGATTTTTTTTTTAAATGAAGATGAATGAATGAAAATAGAAGTAGATTTTCCTCTTATAAAAGAATTTGTGCTTTTATACAAGTAGTATTTTTGGTCTTTATCAATGGAAGGTATCACGGAGGGGAACGAATGGTGATGGTTATTAACATTTACTATGACCTACTTTGGTTTGTTAGACCTTAAAAAAAAGTAAGGAATCAATGGGTTTGTTTTAGAGTTTTATTTATATGTTCAAATTTTTTTAAGAGAAACATTCCTAAATCACCATAGTTGTTGGGATGAGTTAAAAGGTTAGGAATGTCATTATTGTATCAAATATTTTTAAATTGTTCAATAATCAGACATTTTATGAGAAAGTGATTTTCATCTTCGACCATCTTATTGTCACAAAGATGAAAAATTCTTTCATCCCATGACCGTTTAGAATTCTCCAATGCCTCCTTTCACTATGAAGCTCTTTAAAGATATAATTTTGATCTTCTATATTAGGGTTGATCACATCCTCTCTTATCCTTTAATTCTTTATCGAACTACAACTTCTCCTTAAATTTAGTATACATTTTATTATAATATTAATAAAAATAAAACTTTACCAGCAATTATTTTAATATTTTCAATAATAATGATTTTGTTTAATGAATCAAGTTCTTTTAGACGTTATCATAAAAAATTACTCTAATTACATTATGCATATATTAAATAGTCCAATTTTTATACCCTAAATGTTACATTAAACTAATAAATCATGAATAATACAATCATAATACCATTAAAATTTATATTATTTACTTAATATAACGAAAACTAGAATCAAATGAAAGCTATTTGATATTAATGAAAAAAAAAGAATTAGCATAATAAAGTGCAACTGTTATCCAATAATGATAAACATATATCTATGAATGATAATTGTTTAAATTAAATGTTTAAAACAAACCATTTGTTTTTTCAAAATAACTTTGTGAATGACCATATCTGATTTATCAAATTTATGAGAATGCCAAAAATTTTATGCTATATATTTGAAGTGTCTCTCTCTGTACATGTACTGAAATTGTGTGATTGTATTCTCTCTGAGTCGTTCTGCCTGTCATATAACTAGTGATTTGTATTTGTAAGTCTTTGGACTATGTTCTTGAGGCTTCTGGCAGGCTGTTAGTATTTCTGATAGTTGTAATTCTGTTCGGCTGTTGTTAGAGCACTGCTGCTTTGCTGATATGTTTGTATCGATTACTTCTTTTTCAGCGAAATGTTTGTATTGATTACTTGCTATATTGTATCTCCAGATACAATTTTTATAGATAAAAATTGTCTTTTTCCTATGAAAAAAAAAGTATGTGGAAACCTAGTTGACATATAAGCATTTAAAAAAGATGTTGTAAAAGTTATAAATATTTTTAAATAGTGATTTTTCAAAAGTTTATATAAATGTGCAATGTTTGTGTTTTTGTCGGTTGCTGGCCGGAGTTGGGTGACATTAAGAGTAGATTGACAATCATTCTATGTTTGTTGTATAGAATTTTTTTAGCATTATCTAAAAAAATGAGAAACATATTGGGTTTTGGTAATCTATTTAAAGACCATTGTAACAAAGATTGGTAATCTATTTAAAGATCATTGTAACAAAGATGTATAGAATTTTTTTAGCATTATTTTAAAAAATGAGAAACATATTGGGTTTTGGTAATCTATTTAAAGACCATTGTAACAAAGATGGGTAATCTATTTAAAGAGCATTGTAACAAAGATAAAGATAATAATGAAGTCAAATGTGAAAAAACAAAGAGTAAAAAATGTGTTGAGCAAAGTTGCAACAAGGAAAAGAAAGTGTTGAATTTTAAGAAAAAATTGGTAACATACAATTAATAAAGATATAAAATAATAATTAAATAGTTTCTTAAAAAGTGCATAAAAGTCAATAAGCAAATAAGTGTATTTATAATTTATTATCAATAAGAAAAATAAATGTATTTATCATTTATTAAATTTTGGTGAAAATGCATAGGGTTTCTCTTGAGGTTGATACTAGTTTCTTAGAAATTAATAGTTGCTTAGAGATTAATAATAGAAAAGTACAATGTTCTATTATTTATTATTTAATTTAAATGTAAAAATTCATTATGTGTTATTGTTGTGAAATTTCAATTGTATGATGATATGTATTCAAGTATGGGATAATTCACTTGATCTTTGTAAGTAAAGGTGAATCAAGTGAGTAGAACTCTTTTGGGAGGTTTATAATATATCTAGGTGAACTTGTTAAAAACATGAGTGAAGAGGAAAAAATATATATCTAAGGCTATTTAACACGGGGAGATAGTGGTGTTAGTAAGAAAGGAAATCATTTGAAAATCCTTAAGGTGCTTAGAGAAGACAAAGCTATTAAATAGTTAAATAAATGAAATTGATATCTTAGACGATCTAAAAAATTATTTTGTATGAGCTTGATTTTAAAGTTTAATTTAAATATAAATTTAATTCAATAAATAATGGTGGAAGCAAAGATATGCCTAAAAATTATGAAGGACATTGCCTCATTGGGAGTTGTGTGATAAATATCAATTATCATTCGAGTGGATTGTGCATGAAGGTAATTGTCCCATCTATAATATGTGTTTCTGTTTTCTACAAACTCATAAATAAGATAATGGATCTAATAAAACTATGGACATTATAAATATGTATTGCGTCGAAGAGGCACATTCTATAGTCCAGTAGGGGGGTGTGTAACTATTTCGGTATTCATTGTAGAGTTGGCATGTGTCTTTTATAAAAAAAAATATTATAAAAAATAACATGTGGGATCAAATTAGATTTAAGACATTTAGAACGACATATATATATATATATAACTACACAAATTAAATAAATTAAAATCATAATCATTGCATTACACATTTGATCTTAATAGAGTTTGTATCTCGAAAGATTTATCTTTCTCAACGCTTAATAGATCTCCTTTTAAAATGGATCTTAGTCATTTATCTCAATAATTATTTGTAATAAATGTCAATTGAGTGAATTGTGCATGAAGATCAGTGTCCCATCTACGATATTTATTTCAGTTTTCTACACACTTGTAAATAAAACTATAAACATTATAAATATTTATAGTCATTTATATCGAAAGAAACAATAATTGACAATGAGTTGATATTATTAGAATCCACATGGTCCAACCACATTAAAGGGGACAAGGAAATTGTAATAGGAGTGGTATGTTGGTCATTTAAGGATGATAGTTGAAATTTTTAAATCGTTATCTATAAATGGGGTGAATTGGACCGTTACCTTATTGTTTTATAATTTGACGCAATACCTCCGGCAGTCCGGCCCCTTTCAAATAAAATCCTCATTGATTCCTCTACATTGACTTTCAAGATTTGGTAAAAGTCACGGGAGGAAATCCGATCCATTCAATGAGCATGGTGTTATTAGAAAATTATTTCACAATCTAACTGAAAAATTAACTAGAATTTCGGTTGGCGAGACTTTGAAGATATGAAGTTGAAGGAGATAAGGTTGGATAATTTTTTTTAGCGTGGACCGATTTATTTATAACTAATAATAATAAATTAATCAGATAAATATTGGAAAACAGTAAAATGCAAATACCTTAGGAGGTAAATGTCAAATTCTTTATACATAATTTTTTTTTTTTTCACATAAGGGTACACCAATATAAAGGGAATTTATGTATGCAATGATAAGATTGTCGACTAAAAGTGTAAATGATACTTGTAGGTGAAATTGTTGGAGGTGAGTTAATTGTTGACTAATATCATTTTGATAGTGTTGGAAAGAAGCTTTTATTAATTTTGAAAAGATTGGTTACAAATGTGGATTGTGTAGAAAGTAGGTGATTTTTGTGTTGGGATTTTTTAGTGTGCATTTTAAGTTATGGTTATAGATATATTTCTCCGTTGATTTGGCATTGAGTAAGTGTGGCCAATATATATGATATAAGAAATGATGTTGGTAGTAAATATTTGTAATAAAAATGTTTGAAAAATTATAAAGTTTTTATTTTACTTAGGACACATTCAATTTATATGTAAATTGAACATTTAATGCTCATTTAATTAAATTTGGACTTATATAGTAGAATTTAGACTAAAAAGGTGAAAAAACACACTTTTTAAAGCCTCAAAACATCCTTCCTAAAGTGCGAAATCGGGTTCTAAAAGTGTAAATCATGTTAAAAAAGTGTGATTTTTGAATCAATTTGAACCCTCAAAGTGTAATTTTTATTCAAAAAGTGTAAATTTTTTTATTTTAAAAGCGTTTTTTCCATTCAAAAAGTATGATGTTCAAAATGTGTGATTTTTTATTCAAAAAGTGTGATTTTCGATTTCACAAATGTGGTTTCCGATTTCAAATACTGAATTTCACAAATGCAGTTTTCAATTCCAAAATTGAAAATTACAATCACATAAACATTATCATTTATTCTATTAAATGTCAATTCAAATTTTCTAGAGTTAAATAATGGTTCGAAATATGTTAGTTTTATTTTTATATCTCAAATTTTATTTTCATTTGAGCAATGTATGATTAAAAGGTTCATTTCTTATCCATTTATTTATAGATCATACACCATTGTAAATGTAACTATTAGCATCATGAAATGTTTTGAATTATTTTGTTTCATAACTTCTATGTCATTAAATTTAAAATGTATAACATATTAATATTATGACTTGATATACAACAATAAAATAACATTTTGATGTTTTTTTATTTAAACAATTTCTGCACAACTCTTTGACATTATTTGATGTTCATATTGACTATCTAGGAGACATTGTTTTTAAAATCGTCCACACATTGATTTGAATACAACAAGTTATTCAATATTGTGAAATATCTATGCACATTTTTTCCAATTGTCTCACCAATTTTCAGTGTGATAAATACATAAATGAAAAATAAAAAAGTTTTGAAAAGAAAATATGTAAAAATTTTAAAGAAAATTAGTTTTCTTATAATTGTTACCAAACAATGAGTTGTGATGTAAATGTGAAAAGCCATTACTTTTTGGAGTTGGACCTTATACATTATATAAGGATGATTTATTAGATTGGAGGGACATTGGAGGGATTTCCATGAGGAAGAGAGTGGGGTTAAGGGATAGGCCATATACGTGAGGGGTTTTCTATGTGTGGGCACATGTGGGGTTTTTCCATGTACATGAGGTTAGGAGAGCTCAAGGCTTGACTTGCCATGGTAAGGAGACACGATACTTGCTGTGGTGAGGAGCCACGATACTTTTCTCTATGTCCAAGTGCACTAGTGTTTCCTCCAAGAGGCAAACCATCTCTCGTGTAGCAGATCAGTTTCATATCTATAAATGTACATTATTGAAGTACATTAAATGATGAATTAAATTTCTTTTTCTTTTAAATATTTGTCTTATGGTATTGAAGTTATAATTATTTTCTTCTACATTTCTTAATTACTTTTTACATCAAATTATAGAAACAAATTGAATCATAAAATTAGCTTCTGACAATCAGAGCCAATGGCTAGAATTTCTTAATCTAAGTGAAAACCTAATTATTGGGAGGTATTGAACCCTCACTTAGATTAAGTAGAAATAAAATTAAATATAGTTATGGAATTTTTGTTTTCTTTAGTGAGTTCGGTAAAAATATTTTTTCACAAATAAATATAGTGGCTTAGAATCTTACTTCTATTTCTAACTTGAAAAATTATATTTTTTTATTTAAATATGGTAAAGAGGATTAACCACTAAAACATTGATTTGGAATTTTATTTTCAAAAAAAAAAATATCATTTAAAAGGGTTTATAGTATTTTAGTTTAAAATCTAAAAGGAATTTTCTAGGTCACAAATAAATAAATAAATTTCATCGATATAAATATATATAAGTAGTGTTCAATCTTACATTTTTTTTATTATTTTTCCCAGTGTACTTATTTGGGTAGAAAATAGAGTTGGAACTATTTGTTTCATAGTCTTTCATTTCCTTTTACGAAGATATATAAATTTCAACTTTTCTCCATTTTCATTTTTAGATTAACATATAAATAATATTAACATTAATATCTTATTTGCCAATAAAAATCATGTTGACAGTGTAAACTAGCATTTAACCCTATACTAACTTAATTATATTTTCCCCGGATGCAAGTGATCATGGAAATGGAACAGGACATGTGCCCCATGGATGGCCACGCGTCGACAGAGGAAGATGGGCCTAGCATTATTAATCCTCCTGTCCTTGGCCCGGAGGAACATCATAACTAGCATGACCATAAAGGCTAGTGGCGACGGCTACCACACAAAGGATTTGATGATAGGAATATATGGGACCTGGGAAAGTACCCACCCCAGATATCTGAAGCGTAGGATGATGCAATCAAGGAGATCGAATAGTAATACGATCGATAGTGTGACATGCGAGGAAATAAATGTGGAGATAATGAGTAAAGGTGGTGGTATGAGCCTTTATACAGGAAATGAGTCGAAGACCGGGTGTAAGCCATCCAATCGGTATGTCTGTATGCAATTTCTTAGGAAAGAGGAGAGCAAAGGTGGTCAATCCTAGGGGAGTTTGCTCTACTGCCTGGAGCAATGGAAATGAGAGGGAAGAGGGCCCAAGAAGAGAAGAAAGGGAAAAAGGTGACAAGGGGAAAGCATGCCACTAGGGCCGAGGTCTAGGTGGGCCAAGCCACCCAACAATTCAAATATCTAGTTGCCAAGGCCATTCAGGAGGAAACGGAACACATTGAACGCGACCTGTGGAAGCAAGCCCGAGAAATGAAGCCAGAAGAGAAATTCGATGTCCTTGCAGCATGGGTGCAGTATCGGGGGTCAAATCAAGGGTGGTTTGCGACGTATGATAGGATTATCGTGACCTATTGGGCTATGAAGGGAATTATGGCCCATATCATGGAAGAGAAATAGGACAAAGCTAAAGGAGAGGAAGAGTCGGTCCCTAGGGAGCACAATGCTGACTGCAGGATAATGCAATGCAAGATTTATATCATCGCCAACAAGCTTGGGATTATGTTCTTGCCTCGTCCGGGTCAGAGGACGTTCTCTGTTGCTATTAATTTGGGTGCGGCCCGTCCTACTCAGTCGCCCGTTGAAACTAGAGTTGCTTCTGTGTATCATAACCACCCCTCCTCGGCTTATGGGATGGTGATCTCCCAAGTTCCATGATGAAAACTGAAGTCATTGTCTTTGGTTTACAAGTAGTAGAATAGTGGGTCTTTTAGAGGGTCTGTTGTCAGTGATAGAAATAATTTCTAAAGTTTTGGGTTTAATGTCATGCCTCACAGTGGTGAGAAGGTTTCATAATGGAAGACATGGAAATAATATTTACTAATGGAGTCATACATGTCAACAGTTTTGGTCATGCAAAAGAGGTTATTGTGTTGGTGTAATGTCCCCTCCATGAGGAATCTATAAATATTTTGCTACTTAACAAACCCCTAAGTTTTGGACAAATCCTAACAAGTGAAAGGGATCAATTTTGATGCATTAGTCACTCAATGGATTAATTGTTAGACTTAGGAATTAGTATGCTATGTTATATTGTAAATATTTTTAATAATATTTAATTTTTATAATTAGTGGATGTGCTAGGTGGCCGAGGAGGGTGCATGAGGTCTTGTGGAAATAATTAGTTGTCATCTTAAATGGAAACTAGAAGAAAATCAAAAAAAATCCACAAAGCCACAAAACGATGGAAAGCGGCACAAAAGCAGCAAATTTAGAAAAGAAAAATATGGCAGAAAAGGAAGGAAAGTCCATAAAGTAGAAAGAGACAGAAAAGCAGGAAAAATCACTGGAAAAGAAGAGAAAATCAAAGAAAAGTAGGATGCTTCCAAAATCATAAAACAATCTAAAGCGGAAAGGAAACAAAGCAGGGATAAAATTAGGCAAAATATTTAAATGCTAAAAGCAATCAAGGAGGGTGCATGAATGATAAAGGTGACCACATTCAATGAATTTAGATCTCAAACTATCTTTTAAAAGAAGAGGAGCGCAACACTCTCAAATATTTTCACAGTTTAATGTTTGAATTGAGATCTATGAGCTCTCAAGACTTAGGGAGATGTGCCCCTAGTCACAACTGGGAGATGTTCCCTTTATGAATATCTATTCTACCTATGGATTCGAGTATTTCGTGTGGAGTGAGGCTACAACCCTATTCTCTCTATTATTTTACGGATCTCATTCCAGTGCCATCCAATATCTTCTTCATCTGATCCAGCAATTCCATCCATTGGAGCATTCTATATATTAATTGTCTCTACTTATTTCTTGGAGGTTGTTGATGACCCTATGGGTCTTATTAATGTATATGAAGATCTGTAATATGATGAAAATTCTCTAATGATTAGTATTAGATCTAGATTACAGTTCTGCAATTTTTCTTTTAAATGTAACTAAGTCATTATTGCACCTATGCTCATTACAGTGTTTATTTTGGCTATTTTTCCATAAAATGTAGTATAGTGGTCTCAGTAGATCCAATTATCCTTCTATAAGTTTCTGTAGGTCCATAATAATTTGATAAATCTAACCACAGCCTCAATTCTTAAATTCGTGACCCTCTGGAGGTGTTTGGAAAATACTAGATGATGACTAGCCAACCAATCCTAGGTAGCGCAGTTGCTAGTTTAGTCTCCAATCTTTGTTATCTTGCTACCAAAACTTTGTATTACTACTGCAGTAGTGTGGGGAAATTTCATGTATTCTACCCCAAGTTGGATTACTTCTAGTAAGCACTAGAAGCCTTGGATTTCCATAGAAGTTCAGTGGACAATTTCCTTGTACCCTTGGGTTTAGCCCAAGGGGTCTCCCCAGGTGTGAAGTACCCATAAAAGTGTTGTTGTCAAAGTATTGGCATGCTTTCCATCCTACTTGCATCCTTAGCAGGTCATAAACTTCATATCTAGATAATTTAAGGACTATTTTAAGGTTGTTTGAATTTTTCTTCTTGAATTCTAGTCAAATTAGCTAGCTTTGTCCAAGAAATATATTGGTTGTTTAATTTTGCAAGTTTGTATAGTTAATGTTCCTTTGATCAGATCAGGTACATTACAGCGGTATCATAGCATGGTCCTCTGAACCTGGTCCTAATTATTGGTGGTGATTCCTAAGAGAATTCCACCTCCCAAAGGGAAACGTCCAGAAGAACCTCTTGTTGAAGAGGAGGTTGATTCCACTAGAGGGAAGCTTCAAGGAGGAAAGTATATGTATGAGATGGATGAAAGAGAAGAGTTCAGATTATTTGTTTAGAGAATGTCGAAAGGAAATCAATACATATCCCAGAACATCATCAAGTTAGGTCAAGAAACTAGAGAGTGCCATGCCAAGAAGTTGGTGAGTAGAGATGGAGAAGGGAGAAGTAGTGGCTCCCAATATGAAGGGAATAAGATCATTGCCAAGATTTTTTTCTAAAAAAATGGGCCTCACAATAGGCCACATGAATTCAAGGATTTTTCAAGGCCTACTAGTCTCAAGTTCCTTGCGCCCAGAATAGAGGAACCTGAGATGCAGTTTGAAGTAGCTGAATCCCTGAAGGTTCGACTAGCAGAATACATGGCTTTGGGAGGTGATGGAAAGATACATTTGAAATTCAAGGAGTATTGTGACTACCAAGACAAAACTAAACCAAGATGAGATTACATACCTCCCAATCAATCCACTCAAAATTTTGAGTTGCGGAGAACCATTGGTAAGATCTCCCTCCCCTACTTTGATGGATCCTCTAAATGCACTGCTAGCTCTTGGGTGCATAAGCTAGTTACTTACTTTAAATTAAATCCTATGGATGAAAGGGGTGCCATTAGGATGACCACCTTGCATTTACAAAGGGAATCTAATGATTGGGGGTTTCATGGATTGAGAACTTTGGGGCATTATACTGTGACAACTTATGAGGAGTTTACAAGAAGGTTGGTGAATATGTTTGATAGGAGAGATCCTCAAATGTCATTTAGAGATATTTCCCAATTGAAGCAATCTGGAACTCATAAGGCTTACTTTTCATAATTTCAAAAGGTTTCGGTTATGGTGAATGATATATATGAAGCTCTCTTAGTTATTTTGTTTACAGAAGGACTAATAGAGCAACTCAAGGGACTGGTTAAAGATCATCAACCTGTAACATTGCAAGATTCCATTAACAAGACTAGAGATCTACAAGATGCTATTACAAGAACCAAATTCCCACCTAAGAGTAGTTTTCCTCCTAATATGAAGGATAAGAGATCCTTTCAAAAGTTTCCAAGTAGAAATTTCAAGAAGGACAATTTTTCAAAGACCGAGATGATCTAAGGAAAAATCAGTTATGCTTCTCATGCCAGGATCCATGGGTTCTAAGCCATAAATGTGCTAAGGGTAAAGCACACTATATAGAGGTATTTTTTGAAAGTGAAGAATAAGAAGATGAAAATGAAGGGCAGCCAATAATCCAAGAAGAAGATTATGAATCAACAGAAGAAGAGAAGCCACAACTGGATTCCAGAAAGATTGTTTTTCTGTCTAGAGTGCCAAGATTTCATACTCTCTAATTCAAGGGAGTAGTTCGAGGCCAAAAGGATACCATTTTGGTGGATAGAGGAGCCACACATAATTTTATTGATGCTACAATGGTGGAAAGAAGAAAGCTTCTCACTGAATCTTTTGATGGATTCACTGTCATGTTCCTCGGAAACAATTCCATGGATTGCACAAAATGGATTCCCAAGGTGCAAGTGATTATTGGGGATTATACAGTGACAAAAAATTTCTATGTTGTGAATGTGGCTGACACAAATATAGTATTGGGGTTTCAATGGTTATTTTCAATTAGTGAAAATACAATGAACTACAAAGTTCCAAAAATGAGATTCAAAAATGTTGATGGGAAACAAGTAGTTTTGAAAGGTATGAACACCAACCCAAATCAAGTGGTGTATTCCCATAACATGAGGTCTATATTGAGGAATGGGGACATAGAGTGGGCAGCTGAATGTTTTATTTCTGCACAAGGATCAGCCATAGAGATTTCACAGCATCCAGATGATACTAGGAAATTTCTTAAGATGTATGAGAAAGTCTTTGGAGACCTTCCTCCTAGCAGACCGCCAGATAGAGGAGTTGAGGATGTAATAGAGTTGGAGGTAGGAACACTTCCTATCATGACTTGACCCTATAAGTAGACAAAAAGGATCAAATATGAAATTAAGAAGGCCATACATGAGCTTCTTGAGTTAGGACTGATTAGGATAAGTACTAGTCTTTTTGCTTCCTTAGTAGTTTTGGGGAAGAAGAAATATGGAACTCTGAGGATGTGCATAGATTACCGAGATTTGAACAAGAAGACCATAAAGAACCGGTATCCCATCCCAAGAATTGATGAGTTTATGGATGAGATGCATGGAGCCAATTTCTTCTCCAAGATTGACCTTCATTCTGGGTACCATCAAATCAAAATGAGGGAAGAAGGCATACATAAGACATCCTTCCACTGTCATTATGGTAATTTCAAATTTTTAGTCATGCCATTTGGATTGATTAATGCACTTGCAACATTTTAATCTTGCATGAACAAAGTGTTTAGTAAGCATCTCCGTAAGTATTTTCTTTTGTCTTTTGATGATATCAAGATTTATAGTAGAATGTTGGAAGCCCACTTGCAACATTTAGAGGTTTTACTAACTATTCTTGTAGATCAATCATTGTATGAAAAGTTATCCAAATGTGAATTTGGAATGAATTTGCTACTATGTCTTGGCCATGTCATTGGACAAGAGGGGGTGAAGGTCCACATGGGAAAAATCCAGGCCATTCTTGATTGGCCAAGCCCCAAGTCTATCACATAATTGAGAGTGTTCCTTGGGATCTGCACTTACTATCGAAATTTTGTCAAAGGATTCTCTCGACTGGAAGCTCCCTTGAATGATATTACCAAGAAAGAAGCTTTCTGTTGGTCATAGGAAGCTAAAATATTTTTCAAAAAGATGAAGGAAGTCATGAGAATTTTCCCAGTTATTTCTCTTTCAGACTTCACTCAGCCATT
Organism: Larix kaempferi; assembly: GCA_027924585.1. NCBI lineage: Eukaryota > Viridiplantae > Streptophyta > Pinopsida > Pinales > Pinaceae > Larix > Larix kaempferi. Next base: position 2,367,655 of record BSBM01000537.1, read on the forward strand.
TGTGTTGGAATAGTCTCACCATCATTTTTTATATTTGCATGCATCCAGTCATCATTTTGGTGGTCTCCCCAGCACCTAGAGCCTAATTCCAGCTCCCTAGAGCCTATCTTCAGCTCCCAGTAGCCCTCCTACCTACCTGATGCGCCTTTTTTTCCTCACCTGCATGACATGTGCGCATTTTCTCACCTACTAGGAGTTAATAGTCAGTTAGAGCATTGATTGACCGGTTCTTCCATTGATTGCTCATCCTAACTGCCTGTAGCTCCTAGTTAGCTAGTTCTGGAGTGCCACTTGACCTTCTGACAACCTCATGCACCCTCCTTGGAGCCTCCATCCCCTGATTTTGCCTAGATGATTCTGTTAGACTCATTTGACTGACTATTGACCATTTATGACTGCTACTACTGATTAGATGATGTCTCCAATGTTATCCAAGCTAGACACTGAGGATGAATTCGAATGACCTTTAGCTTATTCGAATTCTCTTGACAGTTATTGTATTGTATTCAATTTTCACAGTGCCAGCTCACTTGTGCATTTTGCTCACAAATTTGGCAATGATTTTGTTGAAATTTTAAAATTACACCTATAAAATGTAGAGATTGCAATATTGCACTAGCTCACTAGGGAGGGTGGAGAATCTATCAATTTAAAAAAAAATCATATGGACCAAGTTTTTAGTTCATAAAAATTCATACTAAACACTAATCTCATATTATTTTAATTGTGTTAAAAAGAAATAAATTAATAGTGTACACTCTATTTTTTAATTTGGAAATTTAAATAATTTTAAATTAAATAATTTAAAATAATAATAATAATTTAAATCTCCATGTCTATGGTGTCACATGGTGCGGCCCCTTCTATAATAATATATATATATATATATATATATATATATATATATATATTCCTTCACAATTTTAAAAAATGATCATAAAATTTAATCAAAAAAAATATATTGAGTCACCTCACACCTTACAACCGTGTGGTTCCAATATCACCAATTTGCGGTAATATCAAGTAAAAGAAACATTTATAATATTTCATAATGTTGAAGTTCACCTGAAGTTTTTCATAGCACTTAGGTTTACTAAAATTCATTTTTAAGTTTCATTAAAATTCATTTTATATGACAATTATAATATTTTATAATGTTGAAGAAGTGGTGGAGGTTTTCCCTGAGCGATGATGATAATGAGATGACAACTATGATGATGATGTCAAATCTTTTCATAGTATTGAGGTAAAATCAAATTTTGATGATGATGATGATGGTGAAGAAGTAAAATTTGATTTGATGATGCTGATTATTCATAAGCATAATGAACTAAAATTCGATTTGATGATGATGATGTTGTCTTCTCGTAACATTGAGATTCACTAAAATTCATGGTTGATGATGATGATGATAAAGAAGTAAATTTGATTTGATGATGATGAGATTTCTCATAGCATTAAGGTTCACTAAAATTATTTTTTTATGATGATGATAAAGAATTAAAATTTGATTTGATGATGATAATTTGTTTCAATGAAATTCATTTTTTATGATGATGATAATAGTTATCATCAAATTAATGAGCAAATTGATATATCAAACTTTTTATTTATAGGATAAAGAAATCTCTCTAATCAACTATCTAATAACTAAAATTTATAAAGATATCTTACCCCTAGCAAATTATTTTAATCTATAAAATATTTCAATAAAGAACTTCAAAACCTTTCTTTTAATCAACTTTCAAATAAATAAAGAGAAAAAGTAAATTGGAACTATTTCAACATGTTACATAATAATGATTTAGCCACATGATTAAAATGTGATGTGCAAAATAGAATATTAATAGTGTGATTCATACCATCACTTAATTAATGAGGAGCTTCTACCAAACCCTTAAAATCCTAAGTGTCTATCACCCTTGAATCTCTGAACATAAAAAGTCAAATTTCACAACAGATTTAAACATTTTTCAACATCTTTCTACCCTAAGCTATTACCTTTTCCAGCATCTTTCGACCATAAACTATAACATTTTTCATTATTATGTACAATTTTTTTGTAAAAAATATGATAGAATTCATATCTAGCCTAAACTATAACATTTTTTATTATGTAAATTGTTTTTGATAAAATTCATACGGAAAAGAACATCCTTTTGTTACTGGAATAAAATCTTTTGCAACATATCATGATTTGATTTTCATAGAAGTCACTTAAATTATCAGTATCAATCAATAACATTCAAAACAATGCATATATTTAATATCTAAGGTGATATTCTACATATACCAAAGTTTAGAACCGAAACAAAAAAAATATTATTAAATAAAAATAATGTTTTTATCAATTTCATAATAAAATATGGTATTCAATAAATTTTAATTTTTTTAATTAAAAATGAAAAATATATTTTAAATAATACATCATCGGTCAAAACTAAAACTATAAAAATTAAATAACTATATTATCTTTTTTTTAACTAGTCAAAACTATAACAATGTAAAAGATTTATGATTAAAATAAAATTGTTAAACAAATAAACTAATTCTTTTTTGTCTTTATAAAGTTTAATAACAACCGTTATCTATCAATTTTCATGTCCCCGACATATAGTTTTGAGTCGGGTGGTATTAGTTGGGGTGGCAAAAATCGCGGATATGAAATTGCAAAGTTTTTGTTAAAGTTTATATTTATTTGTATTTTTTTTATTTTTTAAAAGTTCATTTTACGTGGTTGTGGTTTGATCCGTACGCAGTGACGTTGGCCTGGGGCTGTGTGCCCCAGGTTCCGGCGGCAGGGTGACGTTTGCCGGTTTAAATGAGGTTTAAATGGTCTCGGGACTGAAGACTCCTGTGCGATTTATTCACCAATCTTGTCCATTTATCGTGCCTTTCGTCGAGCTCTGTTGTGCGCCCGCTGGCGTCGGGTTGAGGTGTTGCAGGGGTTTAAACGTGTTGCAGTTGGCGTATTCATGCAACACGTGTTGGTCCATGGTTTCGTGGTGTTAATGCAGTTGGTGGTCTCGAGACTCAAGACTCCTGTGCGATTTATTCACCAGTCTTCTCGATTTATCGTCCCTTTCGTCGAGCTCTGTTGTGCAGGGGTTTAAACGTGTTGAGGTGTTGCAGTGGTTTAAACGTGTTGCAGTTGGCGTATTCATGCAACACTGTAGGTTTAAATGAGGTTTAAATGGTCTCGGGACTCAATACTCCTGTGCGATTTACTCATCAGTCTTCTCCATTTATCGTCCCTTTCGTCGAGCTTTGTTGTGTGCCCTCTAGCGTCGGGTTGAGGTGTTGCAGGGGTTTAAACGTGTTGCAGTTGGCATATTCATGCAACACGTGTTGCAGTTGGTCCAGGGTTTCGTGGTGTTGATGCAGTATGGCGCGGGGTGATGGTGGTCTCGAGACTCAAGACTCCTGTGCGATTTATTCACCAGTCTTGTCGATTTATCGTCCCTTTCGTCGAGCTCTGTTGTGTGTCCATTAGCGTCAGGTTGAGGTGTTCCAGGGGTTTAAACGGTGTTGCAGTTGGCGTATTCATGCGGTATGGTCCAGGGTTTCGTGGTGTTAATGCAGTATGGCACGGGGTGACGGTGGTCTCGGGACTCAAGACTCCTGTGCGATTTATTCACCATTCTTGTCGATTTATCGTTCCTTTCGTCGAGCTCTGTTGTGCGCCCGCTAGCGTCGGGTTGAGGTGTTCCAGGGGTTTAAACGGTGTCGCAGTTGGCGTATTCATGCGGTATGGTCCAGGGTTCCATGGTGCTAATGCAGTATGGCGCGGGGTGACGTTTGCCGGTTTAAATGAGGTTGGTGGTCTCAGGACTCAAGACTTCTGTGCGATTTATTCACCACTCTTGTCGATTCATCGTCCGTTTCGTCGAGCTCTGTTGTGCGCCCGCTAGCGTCGAGTTGAGGTGTTCCAGGGGTTTAATGCAGTGTGCTTGTTGTTTGCAGGGGTGAAGGACAGTCTCCATGCTTGGGTGATGGAGCACTCTGAAGCTATATTTTAGAGGTTCTCTGGTGTTCAAGCTCGTTCTGTTTGGTGCAACTTGCTTTTGTGTTGTGGCTGTTTTTGTTGGCTTTTTTGTGGTGGCGTGGTTGTTTGTGGCTTATTTGCGGTTGTCCAGCGAAGGTGGGGTGGTTTCTGGTGGTGGGTATTGCTGTCTGAATGCGCTTCATTCATCCAGTAATTTGCGGTGTTCGTGTCTGAACGTGTAGAGCGCTTTCTTGGTGCAACGAGCTCTGTCTTCTGCAATTTCATTGACGGGTTCTTTGGACAGGTAACTCTTGGAATTTTCTCTTCAGCTGAGACTTGTGTTTTCTGTTTTATGAAAAAAATCCGATTTTGTTATACTGTACGATTAATTGGTTATAAAATTTTATAAATGTAAGAATTTTACAAATGTATGGTTTTCATTTCACAGTCTGCGTCAAGAAATATTGTTCAAACTTTTGTTCCATAATTTATTCCATAGGAATTGTTTGTGACTGTGGTTTAAAAAACACAAAGACTGCGTAATTGGTCATTACCATTTCTTTTCTTGGGTAATGACCTAAACTCCCTGAAATGAATGTACGGGGAACGGAATTGGATGTATGTATGTATCTGAACATTTGATGCCAAGAGTAGCAACCTCCCTCCTTCCCGGGTATTTCGGCGAGGTATGGAGTGGGTCATGATATCATGGCCTGCGTCGGCGCTGGGATTAAATGATAATACCAGCCTACCACCCAGGCACCGGGTAGCAAATAAATGGCATTATATTATATTATTAATTAAATTTATAGATCTCTTTGTATTTATTTTATTTCGCTATGTTCTTTTTCCATTTCCATTATGCTATGTGGTATGAATGTGATATTTTTAAATGGTTCTTTGGTCTGCTTCGTTTAATTGGTTTTGCTTTTCGCATGGACCTGTTTTTCAAGTTTTCTCAGAAAACAGATACTATATAGATTTACTAAATCTAGAAATAGAAAGCACTTTCAACCTAAGTATCTGTACATGAGAATACAAGTCTACCCCAAAACAACAGACCGGGAGCTTAAGAGAGGGGTGCTCATTTTCCATTGCCTTTGGCAAGTGCGCATATAAGACAAATGACATTTCGGGTGCAGTATAAAATCTGGGTCTTTGGCAAGATACTCCATTGTCTTTGACTTTGACATCTGCCAAATGAGGTAACGACTAACAAGTATTTCAGCTGCATATGTGGCTGAAGGGGAAACCCTTAGATGCAATGATGCTGAGATTCACAACCTACTGTTTTATTTAAGGATAAATTTTTGAAACATCTAATCTGAAATGAAGTCTATGATTACTTAGCAACAAGATGGTTTGGTTTCATCTAAAGAAGAAAACGTGGACAGTGTTTGCAAGAGAACACTCCTGTAAATTCACAGGAATCCTGTGAATATTTAGAGAGCCCTATATTGGAAAAGTTTGTTATTTGTCATGAATACTGTTACAAGAAACATGAACGTTAACAAACTCTTAGATGCAGTGATGGTGGTATTGACAAACTGCTGTTTTATTTAAGGAAAAATTGATGAAATATCCAATCTGAAAATAGCTTTTTCTTTAGATGAAACCAGATCAGCTTGTTGCTAGGCTACCATAGACTGCATTGGTCAGCTTGGGTATGCTCGAGTGATCTATAGTTTGTCACAATAATGTAGATGTATACTTTTTTGGCCTGTGTGGGCAGGGATTTGACACCAAGACAAAGGTTAATGGCCCACAGTCATGGAAGTAACCATAGTAAAGGGATGATATCCCGATTGTATGATTCTGAACCACTATTTGTCTTATCTTGTTATTACAAATGGGCTTTTCTTATGATATTTTGATGAGATTCTTATCTTCTCCATTACTTGATTCTTGGTATCATCTGTTTTTGATGGCTTTGAAAATGATTTTCTGCTAATAACACCACGAAACCCTGGACCAACTGCAACACGTGTTCCATGAATACGCCAACTGCAACACGTTTAAACCCCTGCAACACCTCAACCCGACGCTAGCAGGTGCACAACACCTCATTTAAACCTGCAGTGTTGCATGAATACGCCAACTGCAACACATTTAAACCCCTGCAACACCTCAACCCGACGATAGCGGGCGCACAATAGAGCTCGACGAAAGGGATGATAAATGGACAAGACTGGTGAATAAATCGCACAGGAGTCTTGAGTCCCGAGACCATTTAAACCTCATTTAAAGCTCATTTAAATCTGCAGTGTTGCATGAATACGCCAGCCTTTGAATTAGAGCATAATTTATTTTTAGTTTTTATTTTGCTGACTTGGTCTAGTCATGATTTTTTCAATCGCTTTCACAAAGATGTTTTAATCTCTTTCGCTAAAATGAGTTGTTCATTTATCGAAATGTTTCTATGCATAATTATTAGGAGGGTTACACAAACAGAAATATGAACCCAACTCACACTTCCTAATTAGATGCATCTAGCTTTGTTAATAAGCCGTTTGCAGCTAGATTTTTCTTAGCCTTTTTGCACAAAATGTCGAAGTAAAAAACCTAGATTTGCTCAGCCGCTTTGATGACTTACCAAATAACCGAGACAAATGATAAACTGCTTCATATGTTAAATATTAAACTAGCAATACAGCACCCTGCTCAAGTTTGCTTCTGCACCTGCATTACGCGTTTCAGCATATGTAGATGCAATATGTTCTGATTGTTGTAGGTTATCGCCATACAAACACCTCAACCCAACGCTAGCGGGCACACAACAGAGCTCGACGAAACGGACGATAAATCGACAAGACTGGTGAATAAATCGCATAGGAGTCTTGAGTCCCGAGACCACCAACCTCATTTAAAGCAGCAAATGTCATCCCGCGTCATACTGCATTAACACCACAAAACCCTGGACCATACCGCATCAATATGCCAACTGCAACATTGCGAGAAATTTATCTCGCAACAAGTACTGCTTCCACTTGACCAAGGCATGTGTTATTGCCAACGTCTTTCCATCATATGTAGATTTTATATGCTCATTCAGTTGTAACTTTTGACTCTCAAAGGCAATGAGATGTTTATCACTTATGAGTAGAACTCCTACGCATGTTCCTGAAACATAGTATTCATGGACACATGTTATCCTGACATCTGGATTTGTCAAGACCAGAGTGAATGTCATTAAGGTTTTCAACTTTTCAAAATAGTCTTTAGCTTTTTTATCCCATATAAAGGCATCACTTTTAAATCATGATGTTAATAGTGCCACAATTTGTGTGCGTGTTCTCAATGTTCTTATTATGTCCGCGACATATAGTTTTGAGTCAGGTGGCATTAGTTGGGGTGGCAAAAATTGCGGATATGAAATTGCAAAGTTTTTGTTAAAGTTTATATTTATTTGTATTTTTTTATTTTTTTAAAGTTCATTTTACATGGTTGTGGTTTCATCCTTACGCAGTGACGTTGTCCATATTTATCATCTAAAACATATATAATAAATTTTTATTAAATTAAAAAAATAAGATATATTCTTAACATCTCATCATCTCATCTCTGCAAGCTTCTTCATTGTTGGCCAATTAACAAATTAATATTCCTCCTCTCTATGCAATGGGTTCCCTTTAAAGCTTTGATATTTCCAAATTGATATCACTAAGCGATACATGTTCAAATTTGATGAACCGATTTACACTTAAAGACTCATTGTAATATTTTTTCTCTACAGAGTATCTTGAGTGTTTCAACATTCTAATAAGAGGCAGATCGCTTTTTCATTTGAAACAAGCATGCACGTTATGTCATTTCTTTCAGTTGTAGTAATAAGTGATATTTTTAGCATTATTTTGAGGTTTTTAATGCTATTGTAACTTTTTTTCCCACTTGTTAGCTTTCTTTTGTGATTATTTAATAGTATTTCATATTGAAGTTTTACTTAAATGATGAAAAACAATTATATTGTTTTTTATAAATAATATATCTCTAAAACTATCAATTTTCATATTAATGAGCTTATTTGTGATAATCAATGTTGTAGATGACATCTCTAATAAATTCATTAGTGTAAACTAGTATGTCTCATCTAAAGAGATGCAAACTGAGCACCTTCTAGCGAAAAGTTGCCCAAATATCCAACAACATTGCAACAACTAGTTGAGCTATTTGCATGGGTTGTTTGTGTGTGTGTTAAAGCAAAACCTTGTGGGATCCCCACCCTTCCTCAAAATATTTGGAGGGTGCTTCAACTACCATCTATAATAGTGGATGGTAACTCCAAGAAAGTTGATCAAATTTGTATATATGATCCGTGACCTTCCATTGGCATGATTCTTTGGGTGTACACTTCAACCATTTGAGCCACCACTAGGGGGGTTTCTAAGGAAAACCTCATGAGATCCCCCTATTCCCTAGATTATGTAAATGAAGGGAAACTCAAGCACCAACAACAATAGTGTCTAATAATCCCAAGTGACTTGACCAGATTTGACGCTATGAACTATGGCATGTTATCAACATAATACGTTGTATTCATGATTCAACCACTTGAAATCACTCTTGAAACTTCATACAAACATATACATATCTATGCATACAAATTAATAAATTTATTGTTGTTATTATTAACAAAATATATGTGATTTTTTTTCTAGTTTTTACCAATTTAAGAGCTATATACATTATATAGATATGAACATTACAATTTGCCTGAGTTATAAAACACACCTCTATAGTAGTGCACGAGACTAAGAAATCTGCTTGATGATGTCATTGATTTGGGGATAGGTCACTTAGTAATTACCACAATTTTCTTGCGCTTAACCTTGATGATTTCAGTTAAAATGACATGTGCTAAAAACACTTTTTAATTTTGTCCAAAACTGCATCTGAATTTGTTAGCTGCAATTGATCGAAATGTGTATATATTTAAATTTCTACACACATATCCCAAGTACAGAAATCCTTTAGGATAGAGACATTTCAGAGTCATATAACATATACAAATTTCAGAATCACAGAACATCCAAGAAATTCAGTGTAGCTTGAGTGTGAGTAAGATTTTGGTTTTGTGCAAAATGTCTTTGTTTTTTGTAGTAAATAAAAGAGGTCTGAAAATTGGAATTTTTGTTATTTAATAATATAAATAATTTATTAATTTCATGTTTACGAAATCTGGTTATAAATTTTTTCTTAAATTGCTGAGTACTGTATTAATTAGATTTTAGTATTCATTTCACGTTAGGGCTAAATCTAGAGAAATTAGTTACTGTCAAGAATTTTTTTCTGTCTTTGTTTTTTGTAGTAAATAAAAGAGGTCTGAAAATTGGAATTTTTGTTATTTAATAATATAAATAATTTATTAATTTCCTGTTTACGAAATCTGGTTACAAATTTTTTCTTAAATTGCTGAGTACTGTATTAATTAGATTTTAGTATTCATTTCACGTTAGGGCTAAATCTAGAGAAATTAGTTACTGTCAAGAATTTTTTTCTGCAAAGCAGTTGTCTATAATGCTTAGTTATAGGCCTTAATAATGGAAAACAGAAAATATAAGTACTTCATGCAAAAGAATGAGTACTCATTATTGCATAATCATCAAAATTGAATGCTGATTTAAAACTATGTAATAATGCACCAAAAACCTGTTCTTGGTTTCTAACTCTTTCATTTCATTTGCAAAGTGCAAATGTGAATAACTATACTAAGCAAGCATTTACAAATAGGCATTTACAGGTGTATTTGCTTATCCTTAGATGATTGTTAATTCATTTGATTGAAGATGTTTGCAAATCGTAGTTTCCTTGATATGGTTGAAGCACTAGATCTAGCTACAGGATAAGACTATAACAGCACATACATCCTCATAAATTAAGCCATAGGAAAGAAATACGCAAGACAAAGCCAAGGTATGTATCACATTTAATGTTTGGTGTTTCCTATCTACTTTATATGTGTTTAGAAGATTGTGCAGTCATGCAATGGTTATCTGTGTAAGCAACTTACATCTTGAGGACCAACTTTAGCACAGGGACCACACAGGAGTGCTGAAGTTGATAGAGATCAAAATTATGTTATAAATTCTTTTACTATTGCTTTAGCGCTAGTCAAAAATTTCAATGGTAATTGTGAGGAAATTTTGCTTCTGTAGACCATATTGCTAAATTGAAAGGTAGCACAGGCGGCTTTTATTTTCTATAGTACAAGGTAATATATTTGTACCCACACTTCAGATCTGATTTTTGGTTTAATGTTGACGTGTAGATCTTCAACGGCACCTCTTTTATTGTTATTTGATCAATAGAGAGAAATGACGGATATTTTTATTTGGCATCCGACCACCCTTCCTTATACTGTGATGATGAACTTTTAGGCTATATTGGATGGCTGTACATTTGAGAGAGATATGACTGGTTGTACCTTCCCCACCTTGATTGAAATATGATTGGTCTTGTGGTACCTTATCTTTCACTTGTGTTTAATGGCGTCATTTATCCTCCTTGAGTAACTTTTTTAAAACCACCTTGTTGAAGTTTTGCTCTTATATAGTACTACGGTTTTTTGGCCACATTTGGAGGATACTCTTGGTTCTAAGGGTCATGGGTCAGGAGTCTTTAGTCCCGAGACCATTTAAACCTCATTTAAACCTCATTTAAAACGGCAAACGTCACCCTGCAATCAGGGCCTGGGGCACACGGCCCCAGGCCAACGTCACTATGTAAGGATGAAACCACAACCACGTAAAATGAACTTTAAAAAAATCAAAAAATACAAATAAATATAAACTTTAACAAAAACTTTGCAATTTCATATCTGCGATTTTTGCCACCCCAACTAATGCCACCCGACTCACGCTACCACCTTCAGGATTGAAGTACAACTGACAATGGAAGACACAAGTGTAGTTTATTACCACCATGCAAATTTAATTTGACTTTTCAATTCCCATTACCATTTCCTCTCATACGACGTCCCACAACCATTTCTCTTGACACCCACTCTTCATTCATTCTGTATGCATTTCACTATGCAACCGTTGCATATTCTCATTTCGTTTTCCCTCAATTAGTTTATCAATTCAGTATGACCCATGCCCGCCATTCGAGGAGTGTTGCCAGCGGTTGTGGGTCATACTGAATTGATAAACTAATTGAGGGAAAACGCAGTGAGAATCTGAGATGGTTGCATAGTGAAATGCATACAGAATGAATGAAGAGTGGGTGTCAAGAGAAATGGTTGTGGGATGTCGTATCAATGTGATTATAAGGAACTCTTTGAAGGTGAAGTCCACAATTTTAAGTCTTTTCCCTCATTTTCATGCTTTTTTGTAAGACAATAATGAGGGTAGTGGCATCAACATTGAAAATGGTTTCCATTCAAACCTATCAAGTATACTTTTAGGTTAGTAGTATTTTTGACTCCGAACTATAGCTGCAATTCGGAGAAAAGAATACTGCTGACGTAAAAGTACACTTGATAGGTTTGGATGGAACAAATTACCATCAACATTTATGCTGTCGTATTTTTGGTTTAATGTTGACGTGGAGATCTTCAACTATACCTCTCTTATTGTTATATGATCAATATGTTTATTTTATTACTTGTTACTGATTGAATTATTAAATACTTGTTGTACCTTCTCCACCTTGTTGTACCTTCTCCACCTTGATTGAGTTATTATTGGACTTTTGCTACCTTGTCTTTGACTTGTGGTTAATGCAAACATTTACCCTCCTTCGTTTTTTTTATACCACCTTGTTGAATTTTTGGTCTTATAGAGTACTTGAGTTTGATCACCTATGGTCAGTTGTGGTGTGCTGATAATCACTTCTTTTATGCTGAGACTTGGTTGAAGTTTATAATTTTTGTGACTTTATTTATGTTGAGTTATGTACTGTGCTTGACTGTCATTGACCTAATTAACTCCAGTCATTTCTCTCTCTCTGGTTTGTACACACCCTCTTGTAGGGTTAGTTGGTTCCTAATGAAGACTAACCTCTCCGAGGCACAAACAGTCTTTTCTGAAAGTAACACTTCTGAGTATATTTTCAAGAATAGTTTCACACCCAGGTTGGTATCTTAAACTATATCTCTATTTTTGTTATATGATATGTATGTTTATTTTATTACATGTTACTGAATATTAATAGTTTATCGTTTTAGTTTGCTTGTCAGTGTAACTCATTATAACAGTTTTGAATATACCAAAGAGCCTGTGTTAAGAACTTATGGGTTGTACTTTTGGAGTTCTTGGTTTCAAGAGATAAGTATTTAGATTGACTAATGTATATCCATGGAATGTTTTTTTCTGGAAATTTGTTTTTATTGTTTCTATTGGAATTTGTGCTATGGAACTAATGTGAATTGTGTTCAGTATTATTAGCTATACAGGGAGGGCACATACTACCTTAAAGGTGTTTGATTGTTATGGCATTCTTGTTTTTTATTAAATTTTTTTTTGCACACTGAAGTTTTTCTCACATCATTCAAGAAATGTTTATAACCCTGCACTGTAATCACAGCATCTAACTGCATGCAAGTTGGCAAACTGTTACTTTATTACATGTGCATGTGCTCTATGTTTTCTACCTTTGAATGCAAATGACACAAAAACCTATCTCGGTGGTTACAAATATGCATTTGGATATTTGTATACTGGGGTAAATTGTGAGGTGCAACATGTTGTCATGTCCTTTAAGGCATTGTTCATGCTATGTATTGATATTCAACATGGTGCTTAATAATTATGTATTTGCTTGTTTTAAACATATAAGCTTGCAACTAAATTAGTGAAGTTTATATCTATAATGATCTAAAAACATCTGAAGGCTCACTATTGTCCAGGGTCTCAAACACCACCTTTCACAAGAAATTAGCATTTCTTTAGTTCACTGTGTTGTCAATTAACCATAAAAATATTATATATATCCTGGAAGGGCAAGGCAAAATCAGTTGATATTCCTCGCTCGACAACTAATTGATATTCCTCACTTGCATTATGCTGCTTGACAATATTCTCTAGCTTGTCAATATTTATAACAAACCAAATAATCTTGTTAACAACCTTATTGATGTCTTGGACTCTGTTATCTTACAAAACAACAAGAAAATGCTAACCATAATAACTCGTGACTTTAACATTGACATGTACAAAGAAACAATATCGAAAAGGAGGTTGGAATTGTTTATGCAGAGTAAATGTCTAAAGTTAAAAACAAACATACCTACAACAGAATATGGTTCTATGATTGACCATTTTTGGACAAACATAGACATTGATAGGCTTTCATTTACCATTTTCGATGCATATTGGTCAGATCATTTTACTAGTATCTTATCAGTACCTGGAACTTGCTTATAAGAACTGATACAGCTTTTTGCCTTTCTTGTTTTTTGTCTTTTTTTAAGATGCTTTTCTATTTGAAATATATTCTTGAATATTTTAACATGTTCTGAGTCTTCATTGGATGTCCAAATTGAAAAAAAAAAAAATACAGCATTTCAAAAAAACAACTAATCAGAAACAATATTCTCAACCAAGGAGAGAATTTAGCTATGTCTACGACATTAAACAGTCCTTCAACAGAAAGAAATGTTTCTTCTTTACAAGATGCTCCAGAGACTCTTGCAATGGGAATACTGTCGCAGCCAACAAATAGTCCTAAGAAGTAATGTTCCTATCCAACAGCTTTGTTCATTCAATATTTTTGACTACATTATTTTATCTTGTACCTAACACAAATTCAAACATTTGAATGAAGCATCTACTTCAGCTTCTCTACTAATTTCATTTTAGTGTATTCGATACAAAATTCAACATTCAATCAAAGACTAATCCATTTGTTCTTTCACTTTTTGATATTTTTAAATGTGCACAGATTAAAGCAAATGGCAGTTGAACCATCATCAATAATACATCTATGTACTGCAACACATAGGCATGTATTTGAGGGGAATGTTTTGGTTGTCTATGGACCTGCACAAAATCCTAATCAAAACTCCCCTGTTAAGACAAAGATTCTACATGCAGATGTTGTTGACAAAAATGGATTGATGACAATGACAATTACAATTAGTGATAGTTTGATAAATCGCTTTGGCAATTTATTTTTGCCTGGCAAAAGTGTCAGAATTTCTGGTTTTGAACTGAAAAAGAAAGGTCAATATGACCGAGGAGATGCAATAAATTCAATAGTGATATTGCCAACAACTATCATAGAGACAATTGACCAAGTATGCAAAATGCATTGCCTTCCACCAGATACAACAATCAATGAGCTGGTTACATCAGATGAGACATATGTCATTGGTTCTATTGCAATCATAGTTGTTTCCTGTGAATACAACAATAAGCAATTGGACTTCTACATAAGAGATGGTGAAAGTACAAACGACTATGCAACTGTAAAGTGGATTCTCTTTAAACAATTTTTTTTCACTATATTTGATTTCATTTTTTTATGTTTTTTCTTTCCTGCTGTATCTACTGCTAGATGGATATGCAAAAAAAAAAGATAGAACCCATAACAAAAAACATTTGTCTATTCCCATCCCCCCTTCACTAATTCTTCTTCAGTTATTCATGTTCAGTTTCAGGTTAATGAAAGCTATACAAATTTCTTTGTCCGAGTGCAACAACAAATTGCACTTGACAAACCGCCCTTGTATCTAATAAAAAATATCGTAAGACCAGGTGCAAAAGGAACTCATCTTATGAAGGCTTCACAAGCAACTTTTATAGATCCCCTAAATGATGAATTCGCAATACAAAGTTTGCTTCCAATAATTGAAGCTAAAACACAGGTGAGATATGAACAATGTCTCCTGTAATGTCACTTGAAATGTTTTTTTGTCATTTCATTATCAATTAAGCAAGTTCTTTATATGTAGTTTCAGCAATTTCATAGTTATCAAAACAGATTTTATTTTTTCTTAAATGTTCAGCCTGCTGCATTATTGACATCAAAGTTTTCTGCTTCTGATATAAAGAAAATATAGACTTTTTACTTGTCAAAATGTCTTTTTTACAGTTCCAGATTTAGTATTCCAATTAGCAGCAACACAACTCATTACAATGATATGTTTTCAAACACCATGTTGCAAAACTTGCATTTGCAAACATGTTTTCATAAATTCAATTCTGTGCTTTTTCCTAGCATGGCCTTCATATCAAAACATGCTCATTGCAATGTTTTTTTATGTTTTCTATTTACTTGCCTAGAACAGGTATATGGGACATTGAAAGTAAAAAATGTTTTTGCACCACCCTACCACTGCATTTGCACATAGTGTAAACTGCCAATGATACAAAGCACCATTTTTTGTACATTTTGCAATCGTGAAACACCAACTACTTATGAACATATATTACAATGTAAGATAGAGACTGAAGAAGGGACTATTGAATGTACACTTCGAGGCACACAATTAAAAGAATGTTGTCCCGATGTTCTAGCTATTTCTTATGAACAATACTCCAATAGTGTTTCCTCAGCCATTTACAATCTTCGCAAATTGAAGCAACAAGGGCTTTACACTTTGGCAATGAACAACAGAATTGTTGAAGTCAAAAAATTTTGAACAAAAGGTATGATCATAATTTTCCTTTTTGTTCAAACACTTTGAGCAACTTTTCAATTGCTTCAGCTTCGATTCAATATTTGAAAATAGATTACAAACACTCTCTATTGCAACTTCTTTTATGATTTATTTGAACCTGTTTTTTATAAAATACACACAATTTTAAATAATTTTTCTTTTCCCATTCACACAACCCTTGCATTGTAATCATGTTCATTGCTTATATACCTGTCAGTTGTCCTATTTATTGTTTAATCCATAATAACCTTCAACGGCTTTTTGAAGATTCAATTTTAATGCATCTGAAGTTCACTTTTCTTGCTGTGTTCATTTATTTGAAGATTGCAAAAAGCACTGAGCCTAATAAAAGCACAGGAGTCGTCCCTAGTATAAGATTACCAAAACCCTGTTCACTTTTAATAGATTTTTTGCCTCTTGCATCGGTTTACTGTCAATCACAAAGCTCTTGCAATTGTTTTTTTTTTTTTAATATTTTGTCCATTCCAATGGCCAATGTATAGAAAAGAAAAAAAGACATAGAAATATAACAGTCAACAGTATTTGTTTTTCATTTAAATTAGCATTTGCTACATATCTTATCTCCATATATGTTTTTATATTCTTTCCATAATCACAAAGCTCTTGCAATTGTTTTTTTTTAATATTTTGTCCATTTCAATGGCCAATGTATGGGAAAGAAAAAAAGACAGAAATATAACAGTCAACAGTATTTGTTTTTCATTTAAATTAGCATTTGCTACATATCTTATTTTCATATCTGTTTTTATACTCTTTGCATAATTGTTGATAGTAATGCATGGCCCATATGCAGGAATGATAGAAACTGCACATGCTACTGCAACATGCCTTATGTTGTCATTGCTCCAGATTTTGCCAAAGCGTGACTTCTCTTAGCTTTTGATGCAAAGTGCATATGCTATGACTTGAACAAATGCATGTGCACATTATACATTTTATAAATTTATGTGGTTTTAAAACCTTTTACATATTTATAAACTTAATGCAACTGAAAGAACTTCCGTTAAAATATTGCTAAACTGTTTTTTTCTCTACCTCTTTCATGATTATAAAATTGTTAGAGCTGTATAAAATGATATAGAATTATTGATACATAATATTGACTAGATTCATAATTTCGGTTATCTAATTGCTTTGCTTTTTCTTTATCTAATGATTTTGGTTTCAGATTTGGGATTCCGCTTATTATTGTTGAATCTGATTTTCCAATTCAAATCTTTGCAATGTTTTCTGAAAAATGCCATGCAATGTGCAAACTTTGCCTCTATATGAAAACCATATATTGCTCAATGCCAGCTAGATAGGAATTATTTCATGAATTTACCCTTGTCATTATGAGTGAGAATGGTGAATGTTGAATCTGATTTTCCAATTCAAATCTTTGCAATGTTTTCTGAAAAATGCCATGCAATGTGCAAACTTTGCCTCTATATGAAAACCATATATTGCTCAATGCCAGCTAGATAGGAATTATTTCATGAATTTACCCTTGTCATTATGAGTTAGAATGGTGAATTTACCGTTGTGATCATGATTATGGATTTACCGTTGTGACTTGAAACAAATACTAAATCTTGGATAAGTTCACTTCATCAAAAAGGCTACCTATCTTGCCTAAGGTACATTTTCATCATTTTTTTTTCCTAGTGGTTCTCAGCTTTAGCTAGATAAATCAGAAGAAAATGAATATAAGTCATTCTTTGGATTTTTGCTCCATTCTTCATGTTTGGGAAGAATGAAAATTGAACTTTGTTAAAAAACTCAAATTATGAAAGAAAGGGCAGAGTTAATCACATCTTCAGGTATCATGGTTGTTGTTTCTGAATGCTCTAAAACAACGCATTCCAAAAATGAGAACATCACTGTTAAATTCTTGAAGAAGTACATTCATTATTCTAAAACCAAACATCAACATGCACTGACAGATAAGGTCATTTTCTATCTCAAATTTGTACATATACACTTATTTATGTCTTCTAATTGTTTTATTATATTTTGAATACCCAAATGAAATCAGACAATCTTACACAATGACAGTGATTGTATCGTGATAACCTGCAGGGATCAGCCCACTTCACTCTATTGTGTGTTCATAGACTCTTCCTTCTCACTTCCCGGTTCCCAGCCATCACAGTGTTCACTGCGACAATGGTCTCTTTCTTTACACAGTCTGGTAAGAACTCTGAGATGATTCTCTGAATGATTTTTCAGGCCATTGTACTTGTTTGTAGCTGAATTGTAAAATCATCTCAGAATAAGGACTAGAATCCAAATTATCTTCTGGCATTTTTGTTGAAAAATGATGTTTTTCTATTGTACATTGAATTTCTACCATGAAATTGATCAAGCATCCAAATGTCATACGGTTACATGAGGTAAAATTTGATTATGGATTTGTGGCTTCTCTTAGTAAGGAATGACAAACTTGACATTGGCAAATAATTACATGCTTCATGGTGGCAATATCCACAATCCCACTTTCTTTGATTGGAAAATGATCAGTTAACATTGCATCTTTATTCCCCATGTCCCTTAGACATTATAGTGACAAGTTTTCTATTTTTCTTAACCATAGATCACTGGATGTTAAAAGTCTTCTAACCAAAGGTTTGCTGTTGTTGGAAATGGACCCCTTAGACTATCAAATGGGGAGTTCATGTTATTATTGCATGCATAGAATCTTTTGTTTTAGGGCAGACATGAGAATTAGTCTGTTCATGCAATAATACAGTTTGTAATGGGTTACCCATTACACTAAAGAATTAAAACTGACCTATGTTGTCGTTATCTGGTATTTTCAGGTTACGGCTAGTAAAACAAAGATCTATATTGTACTTGATTTTGTAACTGGAAGTCATCTTTTTGATAAAATTGTAAGAAGCATCAGACATCACTTCCGAATTTCAATCATAATTGCTTAATTCAATTTTCAACCATCAACAGCTGCAAATTGCCTTATATGTTGGTTCAGTTATAGTTTCTTGCTTAGATTATCAACCATCAAGAGCTATGCAGCTCTTTAAGCACTTGGTAGCCATCTGTCTTTTGACAAATATGTTTTGGATTTGTTGTTTGCATGTCATTTAAATGACTAGGATATCCACTGTTTTATGTTCCTGCTGTTAAAAGCTCATTTCTTTTGAAATGGCAGGTTAACATGGAAGATTAAGAGAAGATGAAGCAAGAAAATACTTCCAGCAACTCATCAATGCTGTGGACTACTGTCATAGTAGGGGTGTGTCCCATAGAGACTTGAAGGTAACATATGACCTGGGAATGAATTAATATCCTGTTCATTCTCAATTCATCTTTATCCATTGAAGCCAACTCCAAAACCTCGACTTCCTTTGTAAGATCTCTCAATAGACAATATCATCTACTTTAACTGGTTTGTACTACTTATGGGTTTTGCAGCCAGAAAATGTGCTTCTAGATGCCTATGGAAATCTCAAAGTTTCTGATTTTGGTTTGAGTGTCCTGCCTCAGCAAATTAGGGTAAGCATGTGGTTAGTAAACACTCAAATTCGACCATTAGGTGTACTGTGACTTTTTATTTGACATTATTGATCTGTACTTTCAAGCTTTACAGAAAAGTGAAATATGAATTTTTACTTGTTGTGATGTTTAGAACATGACTGCAAAGTAAATTGCATGTATTTCATAAAATTGGCAATTATTGAAGGTGCAGTGTTTCCAAAGATAAAATTTATTATCCTGTGAAAACTGAAGAATTGGCTTTCAGTCCATATCATATGATGCTTTCTTAGTGCATACCGATAACTATCTTTAATTTTAAATTTTTGGCTTTCGGATCCATTATATGCAGCAAATGAAAAATGCACTTTGTATTTATTGCAGCTCTCCCATTATTTGTTGATAAGAATATTCGGTCATCCATTGTTCAGTTATTGTTCTTCTGAGTGGCTTGTAACTTCAGAAATTACATTATCAAAACCTATTTAAAAGTATAGATTTTTCTTTGTAGTATATTATGATTGATAAAGGTTATGGATGCATTTTGTTGCATTCTGAAGAGTAAATGTAAATACCTGATCTTCTTAATGTGTTTAATTGCAGGAGGATGGGTTACTTCATACTACTTGTGGAACACCAAATTATGTTGCTCCTGAGGTATCTTCAATTTTTTTTCACATTAATTGCCAAATAAAATAGGGCATTCAGGTTACCCTGATTGACTGCATGGCAGTTTTGTTAGCATCAGACTATAAATTGAGATCTGTCGCCTTGTTTTATGCAGGTCATCAATGATAAAGGTTATGATGGTGCAACTGCAGACTTGTGGTCATGTGGGGTTATTGTGTTTGTTTTGATGGCAGGTTACTTGCCTTTTGATGAGACAAATCTTCTGACACTATATAAAAAAGTAAGAAGGCCAGATCAATGCAAACATGCATCCTTTTGCTGTATTTACTTCTCTTTTTAGCATTTATGAAAAAAAACCTCAATGACCAACATGATAGTACTGAACTGTAGATTCATAAAGCCGATTTCACCTGTCCTTCATGGTTTTCTTCTAGTGCAAAAAAACTGATTTCAAGGATTTTGGATCCAAAGCCAAACACGGTAAGTGAACTGGTATTGAGTTGTATTCCGTAATGTTGCAGATATGTTCAGCTTGTCCACTGGATTACCTTCAATGTTTTTATATCCATCTCATACTTACTAGCAGAAGAATTTGAAAAGATTAAAAAATCATGAATTTTTGAGTGAGCGATGAGATTGCACTTATTTTTGAAATGAGCTTTGGAATAAACTGACATGCACATTAATATCCTCCGTTGGCAGCGTATTACAGTACCTGATATTTTAGAGAATGATTGGTTTAAGAAAGGTTACAAGCCACCCAAGTTCCAAGAAGACAAGGAGATAACTCTGGATGATGTGGATGCTGTTTTTAATGGCTTGGAAGTAAGATTTTGTATCTGAAATGTTATTTTTCAATTTCTGAGTATTCAAGAAATAATGACTAAGTTTTTGCTACTACTTATAATCAGGACCATCTTGTCTCAGAGAAGAAAGATACACAGCCCGTGTTGATGAATGCATTTGAACTTATCTCTATGTCACAAGGTCTCAATCTCAGCAATTTGTTTGAAAAGCATATGGTATGTTATAGAAAATCATAGATTATAATGAGGTTTTAGAAAACTTGCTTTTCCTTGAAATGCAAATCCACATCTGATTTTGCAACTGAAACCTCATATTCGAAATATTAGCTTCTGAAGAACTATTCTTTGAAAGCATTTTTTGTGAATGCATGCCTTGTATAGGACAATAATTATATTCTTTTCCATCTGTCACACCATTATGTCTGTCCCATGCTTGACTCCTTGTGATTGATTCAATCGTTGTTAGGCAATAAGAATGACCTGCTAACCACAAAAGTCAAGTAGCTTATTCTTTGATATTGTATAAATGTATAGCATGTTTGAGATATTTGCAAAAGAAATGTGTGGCCGATGTTGATAAATGTTTAGAACTTCAAGTTGTGCATGCTTCTATGGTTTTATCCACTTCTCTTTCATTAATACTTGGGGAATTCACTGATGTGGTTAGTGGAAATGTTGTCTTGCTATTAGGACCTTGTTAAGCGAGAGACAAGGTTCACATCCAAACGCCTTGCCAAAGAAATAATATCAAAAATTGAAGCTGCTGCCGGACCTCTTGGATTTACTGTGAAAAGGCAGAATTATAAGTTGATAATAATCTCATAGACATCAAGTTGTGTGATTGGGATATGGAACTCTTAACTCAATTCTCATTTATGTCAGTTTTAGACGTACCTATCTATCTAGAACTTGTTTCTCGGTTTCTTTAGATTTTCTTTTAGGTCTGGCTACATTTAAATTGAATGTATTTTCATTTAAGTTCTAATACCTATTATTTCACCTGCTTTCAGATGAAGCTGCAAGGTGCCGAGACTTGAAGGAAGGGGCACTTATCAGAAGCTACAGAGGTAGTAATTTGTTTGATAAATTTATGCTCAATGCATTCAAGGACACTACTGCATATCATATACAAATCCTATAACTTCAAAAATCCCTGTCTTGGCCCTTTGAGTATGAGCTGGTCTTTTTTCAGGTATTTGAAGTAGCTCCTTCTCTTTTCATGGTCGAGGTTTGTAAATCCGGAGGTGACACGTTGGAATTTCACAAGGTTGCGACACATTTCTTTCATATATGCCCCTACTGAATAAGTATTTGAGTGTTCATAGTAAACTTCACTGATATTTAAATTCATTTCCTTGGGTTGCTTGATTCTCGAGTATAATCTATTTTATATTGCTTTGACTTTTTACTCATGGTGGATGCATATTTTTTTTCTACTGCAGTTTTACAAAATTATTTCATCTGGGCTAAAGGACATTGTCTGGAAGTCTAAAGCTGTCATGGAGGAGAACAAATAAACCTGATCGTTATTTGTATGAAAAAATACCATGAGCCAATAAATATGGAGATTGTACAGAGTCCAGGGATTCATTATGCTTGTTTATACATTCGCTGTACATGATTGATTAGCTAAGTGGTACAGTCTGCTTCTTTGCAGGATGTGAAGCAGTCCTGCAAGATATTGATTATTGATATGAAGACAGATTAGTTGTGAAGTGATGCCATTATATACAACTTTTGCTTTAATGTTAAACATAATATGATCAAGATTCCTAGAATGTATTATGGATCATTAATGGAGTTGTTCAGTTAGATGATGCAAACCAACATGAGAATATTGTTGTTGTTAAAAAATGCACTTTTAAATCTATCATACAGTGTACAGTGTCGACTATCAATCTTCTTATTATTTCTCCTTCCTTGTGCTTATGTATCATTGTATTATAAGAATGTATTATAAGAATCTGAAAACACTTGTATGTCTTCTTCTATGGATAATGTTCCAGTGTAACTCTATTCCATCAGAATTTGGCACCAAATTGTATAGAGGCAATAAAATCTGATAAGTTACATATTAAATGTTCTAGAGTCCTTTTTACCATTAACTAACCCATTATAAGTTACATATCAAATGTTAAAAGTTTTAACAAGCAACCCAATCATGTGTATGTCTAGTAAGGTTCAAAACACCCTAAGATAAGATAAATTCAATAATATTGAAATAATGTATAAGTTATTATGCTTTTTAATTTAATCTAAAACACTACCACACATGGCAATGGCAATGTCAGGGACATTGCCACCATGTGGCTCTTGTTTTATATATGTTTCCAGCCAAATATGTTAACAACCACCAGTATCTATCATTTTTATATACATTTCCAACCTAATATGTTAATTCTACGAAATGTCAAAAGAGTAACGTTAATATCCATATCAACCTTTATATTCAATATCCCTCCACAATCTTGATGAGCGTGTTAGTAAAACAATAAGAATGGATCCTAGCAATTTTTTTGGTTGTAGCGAGTTATATTAATATTCTTTTCAACCTTTCGATTATTATAAATAGTGAATGCGTTTCATTGCGTCGGAATGCGAGGTTAATACGAGGTTAGCAAAAACTCAGTAATAAACCATATCTTGAATGGTAGATAACAATATTATTTTTTTAAAAGGTGGTTCGCCGTTTGTTAGAGGGCTAGTCCACCTAGGAAATGGTCACCACCTGCTATTCTAGAGAATCAAGGTGGCACGAATTACAATCATTACAATATGATCTCAACAATAGCAATATGTCACTTACAAGAATTGAACCTGGGTGGGGATTCCTCCCAACCACCCAGGCTACAACCAATGGACAAGATAACAATATTATTATTTTATCTTTAATATAATTTATAATATCAACATTTTTTATAAAATATTCTTGTATAATCTGCCTAGTGAAATATGTTGCATACCATTAACAAGCATCGCATAGAGGTAATATCTGTGTTGCATACCATGTGATTGTTTGATGTTTTGAGGAAATATTTTGATGTTTTAAAGTGTTAAACACTTCTAAAAATGTATTTTGAATTAAATCTTGAATAAAAAAATGCTACTTTTAAAAAAAACATCACATAAAAAACAATATATTTTTGGGTTTTAAGTAGAAAATAAGACAAAAATATAAAGTTGTATACATTGAACTTAGCATAAGAGAATATTGCATCCTTGTAGTTTAAGAAAACAAAATTATACATCACAAGTATTTATATTGTGCATTCTTTAATTTTTTTAATAGTATTTTGGGTATCTTTGACACATGGAAGCATAATTTTAATGATAATTCTTAATGGTAACTTTGTAATTTTAATTTAATGATAATTTTGTATTTTGGTCTATTCCCAAAACTCTTTGGGAGGAAAGGGTTTGCCATTTTTGTGAGTCTCTGAGCGATGAGGATGAAAATCACTTTCTCTTAGAATGCTCTGCTTACACCAACATTAGATATGAATTTCATAGTATTTGCTACAATACAAACCTTGCTAACCTCCTAACTTGCCAAAACTATAGTGAGCTTGGAAAGCTTCTTACCAAGCTTTTTAAGCATAGGAACAAAATTTTAAAGCAAACCAAGTAATAACCTTCTTATGTTCCCATAGACCAAAGTTGGTGTGAGTTGACGTTAATCATCATCATCATCATCAAATACAGTAGACATTATGCCATTGAAAGTTGAAATACTTGAAATAGATAAAGGATCATTTACAACATAATTTAGAAATGAGAATAAAGATAATAATAACATGAAAGAAATATGTATTTGAAAGATATGGGTCATTTATTAACCAGCATAGATCAATCTTAACTCATCAAGGGCCGATAGGGATCAAATCTTTTGAGGAAGTTTAGGACTCTAAAAAGGGGTTTGCACCTAAGGGATTTGATGCCTCGTCTCGACGCTTTGGTTTATTAATATGCAATTATTAGAAAACTAATATTTAACTTTTTGTTATATTATCAACTTAAAAATACATTTAATAATATATTTTAGGTTATAATCATTCAAGCACCAACTATTCCAATTTGGATATCTTACAATTAGGCCAAAGTTGCATTAATTAATTAATTATGAAGTAAAATAGATATTCACCCAAAACTAATATCTAACCACCAACTATTCCAAATTGAAATCATGTTGTAAATGTTGTAAATGCTAACACACAAATACTACAAATAAGCAAAATTTTTATTAATTAATTAATTATGAAGTAAAATAATTATTTACGCAAATTTAATGGTCAAGTGCCAACTATTACATGTTCTAAAGTATAACACATCAATCTTATAAATAGGCAAAAATTGCATTCATTCATTGGTTATGAAGTAAAATAGTTATTTACCCAAATTTAATCGTCAAAGTGCCAACTATTTCATCTTGTAAATTATAACATATAAATCCTACAAATACAAAAAAGTTGCATTAATTAATTAATTGTGAAGTAAAATGCTTTCAATTTACCCAATTATTGGTTAATTTGCAATTATCACAAATCTAATATCTTACTTAGTGTTCTATTATTAACTTAATAACAATACATAATCCAATATATTCCAATATATATTGATTATGAAGTAAAATAGTTATTCTTGTAACGATTGAAATGAAAATTGAAATTGAAATTCAATGTATATTTATATAAATGTATTTTACAATCTAGCCAATTTAAATTTGGAGCCGACATGTGACAGAAGTGAGACATCTCATCCACATTGGGATGTAGAAAGGGCCTCTTGACCCAATTACACAACTACAATATTTAATTTTGCGTAATTCGATTCTCTAATCGAGTTTTCCTCTTAGAAAAGAATTTTTTCTTTTATACAAGTAGTATTTTTGGTCTTTATCGATGGAAGGTATCATGGAGGGGAATGCATGGTGATGGTTATTAACATTCACTAAGACCTACTTTGGTTTGTTAAGCCTTAAAAAAAGTAAGGAATCAATCGGTTTGCTTTAGAGTTTTATTTTTGTGTTCAAAATTTTTAAGAGAAGCATTCCTAGATCACCATTTAGGAGGGTCACTATTGTGTCAAATATTTTTAAATTGTTCTATAATGTCAATGTGCATAAGACATTCTATGAGAAAGTGATTTTCATCTTCAACCATCTTATTCTCACAAAGATGACAAATTCTTCCATCCCATGACCTTTTAGAATTCTCCAATGCCCCATTTCACTATGGAGCTCGTCAAAGTGTATTCTTATTTTAGCAATACTGATTTTTTTCTTTACGCTAGTTAAAATAGAGATATAATTTTGATTTTTTAGATTAGGGTTTATCACATTCTCTCTTATTCTCCTTAATTTAATATACATTTTATTATGATATCAATAAAAATAAAACTTTACAAGCAACTATTTTGATATTTTCAATAGTAATTATTTTACTTAATGAATCAAGTAATCAAGTACTTTTAGACATTATAAACATAACGTCATAAAAAAAATTACTCTAATTACATTATGCATATATTAAATAGTCCAATTTTCATACCCTAAATGTTACATTGAACTAATAAATCCTACATAATACAAATATAATAGCATTAAAATAATATTGTTTACTTAATATAACAAAAACTAGAATCAAATGATAGCGATTGATATTTTAAAGGAAAAAAAATAGAATTAGCATAATAAAGTGTAACTATTATCCAATAATGATAAACATATACCATGAATGATAAATATTTAAAACAAACCATTTGTTTTTCCAAAATAACATTGTGAATGACCATATCAAATTTATGAGAATGCCAAAAATTTTATGCTACATATTTGAAGTCTATATATATATATGTTAGTATGTGGAAAGCTAGTTGACATATAAGCATTTAAAAAGATGTTGTACAAGTTAAAAAAAAAAAAATTAGTTAAAAATGTTTTTAAATAGTGATTTTTCAAAAGTTTATATAAATGTGCAATGTTTATATTTTTATCGATTGCCGGCAGCAGTTGGATGACATTAAGAGTAGATTGACAATCATTCAATGTTTTTTTATAGATTTTTTTTTAGCATTATCTAAAAAAAAAATGGGTTTTAGTAATCTATTTAAAGATCATTGTAACAAAGATAAAGATAATAATGAAGTCAAATGTGAAAAAACAAAGAGCAAAAAATGCGTTTGAGCAAAGATGCAACAAGGAAAAAAAATGTTGAATTAAAAAAAATGGTAACATAAAACTAATAAAAATATAAAATAATAATTCTAGTTTCTCAAAAAGTGCATACAAGTTAATAAATAAATAAGTGTATTTATTATTTATTATCTTTTCTTTTACACAAATGGTTGATAAGCTTTGATTAAAAGAAGAGTTGGAAAGGACAAAATGAAGGGGTTGATTGCTCCCTTAGCAGGGAAGCATCAAGCTCACCCTGGTCATCATTTACATGCTTGAAACTATAGTAGATCCTTCCAGGTCCATGAAAGCTGTAGCATTTGACAAACTATCCTAATAACCTAATACAAAAGAAATACATATATATGTTGATAATTTAAACAAGGGACTGGAAATTGGAGCTTTCCAGAGAAGTGTCGTTCCTAGTGAGATGCTCCCAGCTTGTGGCTTTCAAAGATGCAAAGTATAAACTATAGAGCTGATGTAGATACATAACAAAACAAAAAAAGGACTGAACCGACCAACTTGCAGCTAGGGAATACCAGTGTTCATGACTGCTCCACTGGACTCAGCAGCCCCGTTCCTATCCGAGCTTAGGTCGACAAAGTTCCTTTCATGTTCCATGAAGTTCTTCAGTTTCTCCATCTTCCTTTCCAATTCAGCCATGTCTTTGTTTCTGACACCAGGTTTACTTTTTTTATGTGGGTAGAAGAGGCCCAACGTCTCCTCTAGGTGCTCCATCTTCTCAACCACCAGACTACTCTGCTGCTTAACCTCATGGTGTGTTGCTTGAGACAGAGAAAAGAGGCAAGTCAGAATTTGCTTATATTCCAGGTTCTCATTTCGAATTAGCCGGACTTGACCTTCCAACTCCTGAAGCCGACTATTCATCTCCATGTCATGTTTTGTGAGGTTGTGCTTCTCATCGAAGTTCTGAGCACTCCCGGTCCCGTCCTGCCTGTGACAGAGGCCACGCCCCGAATGTCTTCTGCCCATCCAGACTCCAACCTCTTCATTAGCCAAGGCAACGCCCTGTTGCAAGCAGAATTAGGGCCAGTAGACTTATTGAACCCAAAGCATTTCCTGCAGTGATTATCCCCAACCGGAGGAAGCGATTGGTGATCCATCCTGCTAAACAATGCGAACACAAAAAGGCTATGCGAAAACCTGCACAAAACTAGCGAGAAGACCAGCACAATCCATAATGAAGAGAAAACAGCGAGTGTGTGATGATCTACCCAAAAACCCTGTCTTAAATCGTGCCTCTGACGACCCATGCTGGCCATCTGTCCATTCGGTCGGCTGCAATAAATTTTGATATGCCTCCAAATCTCACGAAGATATAGATCGCCGTCACTATGGGTGGTGTGATTTCCCAAAACCAAAGCCTTATGATTTCTATAGTTGGAATTCAAAAGATTATAGGCTCTGTAAGAGGAGGAATGAAGGACCAAGGATCCTTGTGGAGACCCTAGACTAGGGGACCATATATTTTATTGAGATGAAATTATCACATTCGAGGGAGCCATAAGGGAGTCCAACTCCGAAATTCGCCATTAAGTCATCTTGCCCATTAAGATTTCTCAAAACATGCAAGAAGGAAACCTTATTAAACTCTTTACTAATGCTGAGGAGTAGGTGGTGCAATTTGGAGGAGGGTTGCTTCATGTTGTTAATAATGTTTCTGGCATCTCGGATGACGATAAGAGAGTCCCCAGTAACCATCAAGTTCTCGATGCCCAGACTTAGAGCTATCTCTAGCCCTTTGATGAGCTCAAGCCACTCCGCTCCATTGTTCGTCTTCCTTCCAATACCCGATGCAAACTTTTTCATGTTGTTCCCCTTGGAGTCTAAGATAACTCCCCCGCACCTGCCAACCCTGGGTATTTATCATTTATTATCAATGAGGCAAATTTAAATGTATTTATCATTTATTAAATTTTTGTGAAAATGCATAGGGTTTCTCTCGACGTTGATACTAGTTACTTAGAGATTAATAATAGAAAAGTACAATTGTCTATTATTTGATTTAAATGCAAAAGTCCTTTATGTGTTATTGTTGTGGAATTTCAATTGTATGATGATATGTATTCAAGTATGGGATAATTTACTTGATCTCTATAAGTAAAGGTGAATCGAGTGAGTGGAGAACTCTTTTGGGAGGTTTATAATATATCTAGGTGAACTTGTTAAAAGTATGAGTGGGAAGGAAAAAATATATATCTAAGGCTATTAAACAGGGGGAGATAGTGGTATTATTAAGAAAGGAAATCAAGATACTTAGAGAAGACAAAGCTATTAAATGGTTAATAAATGAAATTGATATCCTATAATATCAAAGGGGTTTAGATGGTCTAAAAAATGATTTTGTATGAGCTTGATTGTAAATTTTAATTTAAATATAATTTTACTTCAATAAATAATGATGGAAGCAAAGATATGCCTACAAATTCTGAAGGACATTGCTTCATTGGGAGTTGTGTGATAAATACCAATTATCATTTGAGTTGATTCTGCATGAAAGAAACTATCCCATATAATATTTATTTATGTTTTATACAAACTTGTAAATAAAATTATGGATAATAAAACTATGGACATTATAAATATGTATTGCGTCGAAGAGGCACATTCTTTAGTCTAGCAAGGGGCGGGTGTAACTCTTTCCATACTCATTGTGGAGATGACATGTGTCTTTTATAATAATAAAAAAAAATTATAAAAAATAACATGTGGGCTCAAATTAAATTTAAAATATGTAGTACGACATATATATGAAACTACACAAATTAAATAAATTAAAACCATAAACATTACATTACACACGTGATCTGAAGACTGTAAATGTTGAGGAAGAGTTTGTCCCTCGAGAGATTTGATCTTTCTCAGCACTTGATAAATCCCCTTTTAAGATGGATCTTAGTCATTTATCTCAACAATTATATGTAATAAATGCCAATTATTTCCATTTTCTACACACTTGTAAATAAAACTAAAAACATTATAAATATTTCTAGTCATTTATATCCAAAGAAACAATAATAGGAATTCCCTCTTTTCGTGAACTCTTTTAACATTACATAATGCATTATCGGTGGAGACTTAAATTATACCTTGTCTCATGGGTTTTTAAATCAACATCTTAATATCACTCGTAATTTTTAAGATACTTTGATGATCGATGTAACTTAATTGACATTGAGTTGATATTATTAGAATCCACATGGTCCAACCCCATTAAAGGGGACAAGGAAATTGTAATAGGAGTGGTATGTTGGTCATTTAAGGATGATAGTTGAAATTTTTAAATCTCTAGCTATGAATGGGGTGAATTGGAACGTTATATTATTGTTTTGTAATTTGACGCACTACCTCCGGCTCCTTTCAAAAAAAAATCCCCATTGGTTCCTCTACATTGATTTTCAATATTTGGTAAAAGTCACGGGAGGAAATCCGATCCATTGACTTTTACCCATTGAATGAGCATGCTGTTATGGGAAATTATTTGACAATCTAACTAGAATTGAAAAATTAACTGGAATGAATTTTGGCTGGCGAGACTTTTGTTTTCAAGACGAAAACACACCTTTTTATTAAAAGAAAACGATGTATTAACATAATATAATACATAACTTCGAGAAGCGAGATCTCAATACCAACGTCCATTAGTTCATCAAAACAGAGAAAAATTATATCGGGAACATGTACACCAATACAGACTACATAAAGTAGAACATAAACATTCCCCAGCTGGAACTCATCCTCATACAGAAACTAGTCAAAAAGTAAAAACCCCACCGATATCTGTTAACATATTTCTAATATGTAATCACTAAGCAAAGTTGCTTCTTTGTATTCCTTGATCCTTAAGAAACCGTCCATAATGCCCAAAGCCAACTTAGAGAGATCGTCTAACATCTTTGTTATAACATCGATAAATATGGGAAAAAGAAAGTTCCCTGAAATGCAAAATCAAAGCTCGTATCTGCTGCATCCAATGATTGAGAAGAAGAGGTCACAAATATATCTTACCGGCATCCTAGTCAATAATAGACTAAGAGTCCCCAAAAATGTGAGCAAGAGCTATATTATCCTTCTTTGCAAAGCATAAAATTCCCCAGGGAGCTAATACCTCATCTTTGGTATTTGTACCTCTCCCAAAGAGCTAAATTCCCCAGAGAGCTAATAACTCATATTATCCTTATTAATTTTTGATATTAAACATTGAAAATTTTAATAGCATTTCTTATACGTGTGTGCACAGAAATTTTTGATTGTGTACTTTTTTATGTTATTGATTTTTCTTTGCTTTGATTCAAATTTGTGGACATGATTTCGTAAGTGTAAGTTTTAAAAGAAAAGAAAAATTATCATATGACCTCATAAACCCATAAATTCTATGTCAATGGAAAGACCATTAGTTGACTAATCCATGGATATGAAATCCACCACCTAAGGTGCATCCCAGGTCATTTTTAGACTTGGTAAAGAGGCCAATAAAATTAAATTTGTAGAAAAGGGGAGGGGGTTAAAAGCCCGTTTTAAAGTCCTCAATAGAGTTATTAGCTCAATAGAGGGTTTACGTGCATTTTTTAAATACCTCGATCGAGGGTTTAAGTGTAGTTAAAATAAAAGCTCAATTGAGCTAATTAATTTTAAAAAGTTTAAATTTTACATGTAAAAAATAAAATATAATAATTTAAATAACTTAATCTAGCAACTAGCTCGATCAAGCTATTTGAGTTATCATTATTGCTTTTACATATAAAATTTAAAATTTTTACATAAATTATGATGGTTTTTATTAATTTTGTTTAAACATTAAATAATAACATAATATAATAAAACATAATATTTACAAATAAGGCTATTTCAAATCTTTTTGAATCAGTCTAACGTGATTTATGGCCCATGGTTTCATTAACCCATGGTATCATTGAAATAGCTTTATTTGTAAATATTATGTTATTATTTAATGTTTAAACAAAATTAATAAAAAACATAATAATTTATGTAAAAAGTTTAAATTTTATATGTAAAAGAAATAATGTTAACTCTTAAATTTACCATGGGTTACCAAAACCCAAATAGTAATTAGCTTAATCTGATACCATGTTAAGCTAATTACTATTTGGGTTTATACCACGTTAAGCTAATTACTATTTGGGTATTGGTAACCCATGGTAAATTTTCCCATGGTATTTGATGTGTTGTGATACCATGGGTTAGCAAAACCATGGGCCATCTAATTACTAGCTCAATTGAAGGATTCAAAAAGATTTGAAATAGTTAAGTTTTAATTATTATGTATTATTATGATCACGTTTAAACAGAATTAAAAATATAACACTCTTAAAAAAATTAAATTTTATATGTAAAAAATAATATTAATTCAAATAGCTCGATCGAGCTATTGCCTCGATTGAACTATTGAGCTAATAGCTCGATCGAGGGTTTATCTAACATTCCATTGAGCTCCAAAGCTCAAACGAGGGTTATTTAAACACTCGATCAAGTTATTGAAAAAGCATTGATCGAGGGCTTGTTTAAACCATCGATCAATCTTTTGAAATCTCGATCGAGGGATTAAATAACCCTCGATTGAACTCATGTTTCAAGCAATACGTGCCTACGATTTTTCAAAAAGTGTTACTCATCTTCATGGAAACACCCTACCCTTAACCTCAGTTTGAAGAAATTTTTAAATAAAGAAAGAAAGCAAATTGAAACTATTTCGAATGCTACATAATTATGATTTTAACCACATAATTAAAAAGCGATATGCAAAAATAATATCAATTGTGTGATTCATATCATTAATGATGTAGGGAGCTTTCAACAAATATTTTTTCTAATAGTTAAAATCTTATGAAGTTAGAGTTTCTATCACCCTAGAATATTTGAACATAAAATGTCAAAGTTCTTAACAAATTTAAACATTTTCCAACATCTTTCAACATAAACCATTACCTTTCCCAACATTTGTGTAGAATAAACTATAATATTTTTCATAATAAAATTGTATTCATATATAAAAAATTGTCAAATTTTTCATAAAAATTCTTACATATACAAAAGTTTAGAATTGGTACCATCAATTTTCAAATTGCAAACCTTCGATGGAATTATCTAGGCCCTAAGGACTATAGGACTCTAATACCATGATAAATAATAAACATGGGAACAACAATATGATGGAAAAGGATCTCAAGTCAGGTATGATAATATTCACACTAAAGCTATAGATATACAGTACAATGGGTGTTGCCACATCACATAGAAATTGACTCTAGATCATAAAACCATGCATCATAATTAGGGTCAGAAATCCTAACAAACCCACTTAGTTATCATTTCATGATAAGTCACTATTTTTTTTTATTTTTTTTAAAACAGAAATGGCTTAGGAGCTTTTGATTATATAAGAAACATAAACTACAGTGTTCAAAGGAAGGATTCTTCCCATAGTAGGAGTGCGTCCATGACTCCTTGTTTGTCCTTCACAATTCTATAACTATCGTGAAACTTTCATAATCTATGGAGACTGTATCTCCTTACAAACTTTCCAAGAAGGAAGAGACAAAAACAAAACATTGCTGCAAAAGATGGTTTATCTTGCTACCCAGGAGAATTTCTGGTTTACACTCGCTTTTGAAAAAATGACACAATTTTTTTTCTAAACTAGAATTCACAAAGTCCTGAAACACTATCCTAGAATCATAGCTGGGTGATACTATAAGACTTATACAAAGAAATACCATTACAAAATACCAGTGTTCAGAATAACCAAAGATCATAAAATCTAAGGTTGGCGACGAGACTCTTTTTTCCTGAGGAAATTGCCAGTCGATGGTTCATCCTTTCTTTCAGCCACCGAGTCGCTCCTTGCTTTCAAATCCAAGAATTTTTTCCCAATTTCAGCTCTCAGATTGTCAATTTTCCCTTCCACTTCAAAGACATTTATGCTGACATTATCGATTTTGGAATCCAAATTGACAGTGCAAGAATAAACGCTCTCAATGGTTTTAACCAGACTAGAAACCCTCCCATTCAAGTGACTGCTGCTAATTCTGACCTCCATGTGCATGGCTTGGGCTAGGGAGAAGAGGCGAGTGATAGCCCTCTTTATTTACAGATTCTCACTGCGAAGTAGACGAACCTGGTCTTCCATATCTTTAATGTAATTTTTGACCTCCACACTAATGCAATGACTATCGAACATCTATTGAGAGCCATAGCTTTCACAGTCATCCTTTGTCGATGAAGAAAACAGTTTCTTATCCATTCCCAGGAAATAAAAATGACAAGGAGAGTGGAGAGTATCTTCCTGCTCTGGGATTCCTTCTTTCACAGAGTGAATCTTCAACATTTCCCAGCTTGAGATTCCCTGTTTTGTTAAGGGCTTGCTACACTAAAAGCACTGAGATGGAGGAGGAGCCAAGACACCGTCCAGAGGTGGAGATTGAATAGATATGTAGTCACCCATTACGTTGACAATCCTATGCAGGTTCCTCCTCTCCAAACACTAAGCAGAGAGTCTATCATGGTTTATGTATTTGCCACTCCAAAATTGGGAATTAATACCAACATAGACCTAGAGATCTGTCGTGTAGATTCGGTGCATGGACACCATTTGTCTCATGTGTGAAAGACACTCCCTTTCATCAATTGAAGCGTGGAATGAGATCCAAAAAAGGTGTTCGTAATAAGTTTTGGCCATTAATACACCCCAACTAAAAGTAAAGTTCATATTTGAAACTAAAGGGGAAAAGAATTGAATGCAAGCAAGGAAGGCATCCTCATTAGTCTATGGATTTAGAGAACCAACAAATCTTTTAAAGAGGGACTATGGATTAGGGGATCCAGTTTCTTTCGTAATCATTTTGATCACAAACTAGGACACTGCAATTTAGTCCTGCTCCTCTATTTTCCATAATTTCCTCCTGTTGATTATTTTCTCTCAGCACATGGAGGAAATTGATTGCTTTGAATTCATTAACAATGCACTTGAGGAGATAGTGCATCTTAGTAGATGGATTCTTGCGATTCTTCATCAAGTTCCTCGCTTCTCTTGTGACCATTAGCGAGTCACCAAAAACCACTAATTCCTTAATGCCAAAATTTCTTGCTAACTCCAGTCCTTTGGTTAAGGCTAGCCATTCAACACCATTGTTTGACTTTTTTCCAATTCCCCATGCATACTCCTTATTCTTATTCCCCTCAAATTCATAATTGAATCCACCTGCACCTACCAACCCAGGGTTTCCTTTCGAGGCTCTGTCGAAGAACAAAGAACTAGAGGCAAGATTATTCCACTAGATTTGAAATTCTACTGAGCTCGTTCTTAATTTCCAATTCGGTGATCCAGGTCTTTTAGAAGGCTTGATCCAGATGATAGAGGAGGGGGGCACAAGAAATTCAGAACCCCAAAATCTTTCCTCTGCTGACAGGGGCTCCTTATTTATGTTGAACATCCCCTTGGTGGATAAAGCCTCCACCTAGAGGGCCTTTGTATAAGCAAGAAATTTTCCCGGGTTTGTATTTTTATATTCAAAGATCTCTTTATTTCTCATTGTCCAGATCTTACAGCAAATGAATTTTGGGAGAGCTTCCCAAGCTCTTGAAAAATTTGGTTTCTTGGGGAGGGAGCCTTGATAGTAGTCTTTCCAACAAGCAAAGAGATCATTCCAATTTGTTGGCAAGATCAAATTAAAATGTAGGTCTTGAAAAGAACGAAACCAAACCTATTGAGAAAAATTACATTCTAAAAAGAGGTGTTAAAGAGATTCTTCCGCTTCTTTGCAAAGGATACATCGCAGGGGTCCTTCCACTCCTCTTTTCCTCAGGTTCTCCGCTGTTAATCTTTTGCGATGCACTAGAATCTAGAAGAAAGCATTGACTTTTGGCAAGCCTTCCTTGCACCAAAATTTGTTCCATTTTGTGTCCTTATTGTTGTTGTTCTTCAACCCGTAGACTAAGCGATAACCTTCCTTTACAGAGTGAGTGCCCGATTTTCCCCATCCTTTTCGATCTGTAAGGTGATGATGAAATGGAGCTGACCCTTGAAGCAAAGAGAGAAAAGCACTGAAGTATGAAGTGGGGTGTTCCGGGATCTCTAGGTCTTTCCAGCCATCCCATCTTCCGCTATTGGTCGAGGAAGAGATGTCAAATAGAGTGGAGATGTCTAAATTGTCTAACCAATGCTTAAGATCTGAGAATGCCGTCATGAAATTTGCAGGGGAAATGGGCTCTAATTTGTCTTTCCAGATCTTTATCTGTTTACCACATCTTGGAATCTAGTAGAGGTTGTCTTGGATGATATACGCCGCCCTCTTGCATAAATCCCATATTGGTCTTCCATTTTTGTTCAAATTGATCTTTTCCATGCATCTTTTTCTTGGCCCTTTCAAATACTTTCTTTGCAGGATCTCCTTCCACCAAGATTTTTCTCCAAAGACAATTCTCCATAGGATCTTTTCTCCAAGTGAGAGGTTCATTAGATTTGGGTCTCGTACTCGAGCACCTCCACAGATTTTCGGGCTGCAAACTGTTTCCCAATTAATGAAATGAATGTTTTTTGAGTTGTTGGATTTTCCTCCTTGCCAAATAAATTTTCTAATTTCCTTAGTGAGAACTTGCATAATTTATTTTGGATCTAAAGAGAGCGAGCACACATAAATGGGATAGGCAACGAGAATAGAGTTGATGAGAACTAGCTTTCTAGCTGGATTGAGCCACCTTGTCCCCTGTGAAGTGATTTTTTTTTTATCTTGTCAACCAAACCTTGACAGCCAATAGCCCTTTTTTCCCTTTGAAAATTGGAATCCCGAGGTAATTGAATGAGTTCCAGGTTGTAATCCCTTCGAAACCAAGGATCCTTGCAATCCTTGCCAAAGTCCTGGGGGGGCAATTCCATCCGTAAACTTTAGATTTAGCAGAATTCACCTTTCCATCAACGAATTTTAGGAAGGCGGATAAGGAACCTTTGAATCTCTCTGCAATGACTCTAGACACAACCCCAAGCAGAATGGTGTCATCATCAAACTACGCTTGATTGATGGATTTAACTCCTCTATCCATCTTCACACCCATTAGATCACCAGAAACTTGAAGGTAATGTAGATTCCTTCTCATAGATTCTGCAACCAGAAGGTAAAGGAAGGGAGACATGGGGCAACCTTTTCGAAGACCCCTAGTGGCTTGAAATAACTTGGTAGGCCTGCCATTCACTAATGGATCAATCCAGGGACTGTTGATACATGCTTTGTTCCATCTGACAAATCTCTTGGAAAAACCAAATCTGGACATAATTTCAAAGAGAAAAAAATGATTTACCCTATCAAATGCATTATCCATGTCCAATTTTATAGCCATAACTTGTTGCTTTCTTTCCATGCTGGAATGGATGGCTTCTTGGACAATGATGATATTGTCGAGAATTTGGCACCTAGGTACAAATCCACCCTATGAGTCCGAGATGAGACGGGCCATGATGTTCTTCATTCTAGTGGCAAATATTTTTGAGACAATCTTATATGAGGTGTTGCACAAAGAGATTGGCCTAAATCAATCAATCGAAAGAGGGATTATTTCATTCGGAATCAAGGCCATAAAGGAGGAATTAGTGGCCCCACCAATCTTGTCTTTTTTCCTTGTCCAGTTTAGCATTCTTTTCAGAACTTATTTTATAATGTCTCATGCTGCTATGTAAAATTTTATGGTGAAACTGTCTAGCCTATGAGCCTTATCCATGTGCAAGGACCATATTGCTTCTTTTATCTCGTATTCTAGAATTGGTTTTGATAACTCCCTATTCTCTAGATTGCAAATAATAGGGGGGATTCTAGAAAGTAGATTAGCTTGAGCTTCAGGTTTAGCCTCATCGTTGTCAGAATAGAGCTCCTAGAAGTGATGGAAGACATGGTTCTTAATATCTTCCTTCCCAACAATCTTAATCCCATTTTTGTCTTTCAATTCCTTAATTGCATTAAATCTTAGCCTTTCCTTAGTTTGTTTATGAAAGTAATTCATGTTACTATCTCCTCCTTTCAGCCACAGCTGTCTGGATTTCAATCTTCATTCCTCTTCCTCCTGTCTTGCTGCATTTATTATCTTCTTATTCATCTCCTTTTCCTAGCTCAGAAATGAAGTAGCCACTTCTTCCTTCTCCATGTTGGATTGGAGAGCGGCTAGATAATTTTGGAGATGAATTTTAATAAAGCTTGGACTCTTGAAAATGGATTTAGCCCAACTCTTAAGAGCATAACGCACAGATCTTAATTTAGATTCCCAAATGTAGCTAGGAGACCCAAAGCAATTATGGTTCCACACATTTTGTATTATTTCTAGAAATTTTGCGTCTTGCAACCAGGTAGGGTTGAAGCAGAAAGGGATGTGACCGAGATTTGAAGGGGAAGACAAAGTCAAAGAAATAGGCTTGTGATCGAAGACTGCTAAAGGCAAAGCAAAGGAGGCTGGAGGAATATCTTTTTGAAGAAAGGAAGAAATTACCAGAAACCTGTCAAGTCTTGTCGCAATGTGACTGATGCCTATCCTTCTATTGCTCCATGTGTATTTCCCATTCTTTAGGGGAAGGTCCAACATATCCATATCTGAGATCAAATCCTCCATCTTCTCTCCAAATGGGTGCCTAACTATTGAGCCTCCTCATTTCTCCATCTGCGACTTAGTGGTGTTGAAATCCCCAGCAATAATAAGATCTTTTCCTCGCACATCCTCTTTTAACAAAGAGAGATCTTCCCAAAAGTTTAACTTGTCCCTGTAATGCATTGGCCCATATAAATTACAAATATAGAGAGAGTCTAAATCATCCTTCGCTTGAATTTATGTCAGTATCCAGTGATAACTTTCCCTAACTGATTTTATTGTAAATTTATTTGAAAAAAAAGTTGTTATTCCCCCTGATGCTCCTCTAGATCTTATGGCTCTTCCATGGTTGTTTTTCCAAAAAATACGTGAGAGTGCCATTACCTCCACGTTAGTCATTTTAGTCTCATGGATTAGTAGTATGTTTGGCCTCTCATATTTTACAATTTCTTTTATAGCTTCCACTTTGATCGAGCCTCCCAAACCCCTGCTGTTCCAAGAGACGACTTTGATTATTTCTTGAGCGATTGAGATCTTGCTGAGGACCTCCCATCTGCTTTTGTCCCTCCTGAGTTTTTAGGATTTTGGAGAATTTTAGTTTCCTCAAGGATTTGATTTCAACCAAGTTCTATCTCTCTTTTTGGTTCCTGTTCTCTATGATACTTTTGTGATTTTCTTCCTTTGGTGTTCGTGGGTGGGCCTAAATCGAGCGTTTCCTGAGATCCGTGAGAGGAAGAATGTTATGAAGTAATAACCTGCGGTGTGACTTTGCTTTGTTTTACCATCTCATCCCAGGATCCCCCTGGAGTTGAAGAACCCTCAAGTGCTTGCTCGATCCTTTCATCTCTAGGAATAGAGGCAAGCATGCTAGTGGTTGTAGGAGCCTCTCAATTTTCTAATTCTGCTTCTACTAAGAGGGTTTCTGTCAATGGGATTTCTCCTTCTTCTGTATGTAATGCCTGAAATTGGTTGCTAGTTGAGGCTCCTTTTCCTTCTTGAGTTTTCTCCTTTATTTTCTTTGGATGAGACCCATTAGATAAATTAGGAGTTGATGGAGGCATTTTTCTTCCCCTTTTTACTTATTTCCATCCTTCCTCTTGGTTTTTTTCAGGGGTTTCTTGAGCTTCTTTTGGATAGTTTTTACAAAGTGTCCATATTCATGGCACTTCTTGCACTTAAAGGGAAGCTTCTCATAGTCTACCTTTTGCAAATGCTCCCATCCATCCATGTACAGGTTTACTACTTCTGGCAGTCCTTTTTCCAATTCAACCTCCATGCAAATCCCTGCACAAGAAAAAAAAGGTCCCTTTGGTTCCGCTTTATCGATATATTTTCCAAGAGAGTTCCTTATTGTTTGAAGAGTTTCATCGTTCTAGCAGTGCAGAGGAAGGTGGCGGAGATGAACCCAAACTGGAACCGCTGAGGACACATCCTTTTCTAGATCAAAAGATAAACTCCAGCGGTTTAGATATAAACCACGAGGACCCATGAAGTAAGGTCCACTCCTAAAGATGAGATATTTGTCGTCTTTATTTTCAAACAAGAATACAAAAAACCCCTTTCCACAAAAGTAGTGTTGTAGGCCTCCCGAGATCAAGGGCATCCAGTTCTTGTTTATCCAAGAGTCCATTGTTTTTTGCAAAGGCCAAATCCCAGTAAATTGACCTATCAAATCCTTCTCGCTCAGAGCAAGAGCTTTCAACCTTGAAGCAGCGGACGTGATCTGGATGCGAGGAGCAGCAGCCCTCTTGACAAAGCTCACGTTGCCAGAATCCGGAGCAGGAGGGGGAATGGGAGGCGTGGAGGCCACCAGTTACCAAAAATCCTCATCAAGAAGATGCCTCCATTCCTCCGGACTAGGATCCGGAGGAGGATCCATTCGAAGAGAGGATCCGTCGAAGAGGAGCGTCGAGAGCACTGAACCCTATTACTCATGATAAGTCACTATTATCCTAAATGAATAATACAATTAAAAGTGACATGAAAACTTAATGATTTGTAAGATAAACCTTAGTAAAAAAAATTGCTCAAGGTTTATCCCTTTTAAACTGATTACTAAAAAACAATTAAAATTATAAATCCTGACCTTTTTTTGTCTTTATAAAGTTTAATAACCACCGTTATCTATCATTTTTATTTTTATATATGTTTCCAGCATCATTTTTATTTTTATTTTTATATACATTTCCAACCTAATATGTTCATTCTACGAAAATGTCAAAAGAGTAACGCTAAAATCCATATCAACGTTTATATTCAATATCCCTCCACAAGCTTGATGAGCGTGTCAGTAAAATTCTGAGAATGGATCACATAAATTTTTTTGGTTGTAGCGAGTTATATAATATTCTTTTCAACCTTTCGATTATTATGTCCTTGACATCTAGTTTTTGAGTCAAGCATATTAGTTTGGTTGATGTTATCAATTTTTTTTAAGCTATAGTCTAAACATTGGAATTCATTATTTT
The DNA here is from genome assembly GCA_027924585.1 of Larix kaempferi. Lineage (NCBI taxonomy): Eukaryota > Viridiplantae > Streptophyta > Pinopsida > Pinales > Pinaceae > Larix > Larix kaempferi. Next base: position 2,408,417 of record BSBM01000537.1, read on the forward strand.
TAATTAAAAATTTTTTTAAAAATCTGATTTTTCTTCAATTTGATTGGGTGTGTACATGATGATGTCTGTCTCGGTTTTCCCTTCTAGGGGGTGGCGGCCGGCGGACGTCATGGTATCTGACATGCATTAAAAGAATGGGTATGGCCCAAATCTGAACGCATTAAAACGATCAAATATTATGGTCATCCGACGGACGGGCGAGTAGGAGGTGCTCTAACCCAAGTTAACAGTTAGCAGTGTTGTTTGTCAGATAGTTTTCAGGGACTTAGCAGCCCTTCAATGCAAATTCGTAAGGCGGTGCATTCTCAGCCCTTGCCTCCATTTCTATTCTTTTGCACACAAACTTGCAGAGAATTCATGTTGCTACCACACAATGTTGCCAGTGCTTTCATTCATGTTCCTACCACACAAACTTGCAAACTTGTTGCGCTTTGAGTTGCAGTGGATAGAGTCTACCTTTTAGTTGCAGGTAGGATAGAGTCTAACGCCAAGCACATCACACATTGTACCATGGGATCTAAACCCATAACTGACAAATTTTATGGTCCCGGCCATACAAATCTTACGGGCCAGAGAAGCACAGATTAGCACATAATCTATTAGATGAGAACAGTCAACCGGGCAGCATCCTGACCAGATCGAAACTCAGTCGCATTCTCACTAGCACCATTGGCATCCGAGCAATTAGTAAAGGTGGGAACCCTTGTCCTCAGAAGGAAAGTTTTTTATTTTTTTTATGAACTCGAACCGGTTGAACTCCTTTTAGTTGCAGGTAGGATAGAGTCTAACTTCTGCCTCTGGCCCTGCAATTGTGTCGCACTGCAATTCAATCTGCAATTTCCAGTTTCAGGTGCATTTATTTTCATCTTTCAGTCTTTAATACAAGATAATGCTTATAGATTATATGAAAAAAAAAAAAAGCTGTATAGTAGCCCGATATGAATAGAGTCATTACATTAAACTGTAGTATCTTGCTGTACATATGTGTAGTTTTGAGGATCTTATTGTAAATATGTGGACAAATGTAAAGTTGGGCATTGCCCTTATAGTGGTGTTTGTATGTACAAATAAAGGATTGAATCTACATTAACAACATAGTTACCTTGAAAAAATAATCCCTCTAGTTTAACCCACCATCTGCAAATAACTTATGCATATTGCTGTTACCTGGTACTTATTAAAATACATTAGAAGAATAAACTTCATTTAAAAACTAAATGGCTTTGAGTGGAATCTCTACAAGGTGGTTTTGGTTAACCAAAACCCTAGACCAAACTTATCACTCATTATATACACATAATATACCTATGAGTTTTCGTCAAAGGAAAAGATGTAATTCTTAGAGACAACTAAAGTGAAACATGCACAATACACAGATGATAAGAGAAAGAGTTTACAACTAAAATCCTCTCCCTTCCACTAAGCTTGAACAACTGTGAGAGAAAAAAGAACCTTTTATCTAGAGGAAAATGGAAAATATAGCATATGCATAAGAAATCTCTTACCAGGGTCAGGAAGAACATAAATCTAGGTAGCTGTTAAAGATATTCTTTACCCTCAAAAAGGAAAATCCAGTCTTGTAGCACACTGCAAAATAAAACAATAAATTACTTGTCTTTAATATTTCTGGCCATAGGATTTCTGACACCATATATAAACTCATGGGCTTCCTTCTTTTTCACGTATTTCTCAGCAGCCTCTCGGATTTCTCAACAGCCTCCCCTACCTGCTCTTCGGGTCCTCTTATGGCTAAGAGCGGTGTAAAGAATGGTTCAAGATTTAGCCCGACCTCTAACTCAACTATTGTCCATTTTAACTTCACGTTTTCATCCTGTGCAACAGGACTAGTCATCAATTGAATTTTTGAACATATCTCATGTAGCTGCATGCATCCTCCAGGCTCCTTCACTTCCCAATTATTGGGCATCGAATTGGGTGTTGATGCCTTCAATAAGTTTCTTACCTTTAACCTTGACTCAAATTCTATAAATCGAAAACCTTTAACCTTGTCCATTCTAAGATCCAGAGTGTCCCTGTTGATGCCTTCAATAAGTTTCTTACCTTTAACCTTGACTCAAATTCTATAAATCGAAAACCTTTAACCCTGTCCATTCTGAGATCCAGAGTGTCCGACAAATTCATGGAAACACGGTTTCGTCATAATGCAGATGTCCTTCCTCCTCCGTGCACCCAGATGACCTCAAAAGTGGCAACTAGGCTGTGCAATAAGCATAATAGAATGCCATGTTCAGTCCATTGTTGAAAAAAAAGTTAATAGTCTAAGATCTGTTGGATTCTCTCCTTAGTATTTGAGCTATCTCTGCAGTCTGTTTTCTGAACTTGGTGGTTACTCAATTCCCTTCTCAATGATGTAATTTTCATTGCTGGCCATGGAGAATTAATGGTTGCCTCCAAGATACATTTTCGTTCGAATACATTGACTCGCATCTATGCTATCTCCTCAAACAATCCTTAAAGAAAAATTTGTCACAACGATAAAAAAAAACAGCTATCAACAAGATAGACCGATCATACTATGTGCTTACAGCTGCCATATAACCTGGCAAATTAGTGCCTACATGCAAGACAAGGTTAATTGTTTATAATTTTTTCATTGTGGTTAGTGTAAGTGCGTTGGTAGAATGCGTCCACAATTAGATGGTGGATAACAAAGGTAACTCCTACAGCCAAATGTAGCACATCCACGGAAGCATTGCTACTTGTAATCCATGCAACACCTGAGAATGGTTTTATTTCGGCATTGTATCACTTTGTAAAACAAGAAGCTCATATTTTTAGAATCAGATTGCATTTACTTGAAAATTCAGATTGCTTACATAATGGTACATCTTAAATTTGTTTCTTTTTTCATAGTAATGCCCAAAATATATTTAAATACAGTAAGAAGAGGTAAATAATAATAGTATCGTAGTAGTAATATATAAGGATAGATAGGATAATCATAATACATAAGTATCTTATTAAAAAGACATGCTTGAACAACATTTCTATTATTTTTTACTTTAATAGTCAATGTTATTTGGTTTCATAATATTTTTTCATTAACAACATTACTATATTTTAAATTTAATAGTTAATATTATTTGGTTTCGTAAGTTCTTTTCTTGATTTAACAGACATGAACAAAATTACTATGTTATTGAACGAAGAATCCTTTGAGAAACAGAATTTTCTAGTAAAAATGCCCTTCTGAATCCACGATCTGTGATTCTTACTCTGAGGCCCTTCTGTTTCAGCTTAGCTATGATTGCTGAAGTGATTGAGTGCCTGATTATATATACTTAGAAGAGAGGCCGCTCGTGACTGCTCTGTAACGTTGGTTAGCCAGTCTTTGCTTGCTTTTGAAAGAATCTCACTGAACTTTGGGTCCATCTTTTTATTTCTTTTCTACTTTTCCCTCTCAGGCACCGGCCCCATTATTTAACAACAGTGGCATCAAAACTCCCACGAATTATGGCTTCGAGGATTCAGCAAAAATCCAGATGGGAGTGAGTTATGGCTCTGGCTTCAACTAAAGCCTATTCAAAATTGAATTTGAGTAAGTTTGGGTCCATCTTTTTATTTCTTTTGTACTTTTCCTTCTCAGGCACCGGCCCCATTATTTAACAACAGTGGCATCAAAACTCCCACAAGTTATGGCTTCGAGGATTCAGCAAAAACCCAGATGGGAGTGAGTTATGGCTCTGGCTTCAACTAAAGCCTATTCAAAATTGAATTTGAGTAAGTTATGACAAATTTTTTCCATAGTTACCAAATTTGATTTTTACTTCCAATTAGTTACCATAGAGGAAATAGTTTGTATATAAGAGCATATCTTTTGTTTTACTTTGTTGGAAGTTAGTTGGAAATCTTTAAAAAAAATTAGAATAACATATATTAGTTGTGGAAATTGCATAATTTGGGTGCCATAAAAGTATTCTTGTGTGCTGAATCTATTTATGGATTAAAAACACAATTTAAACACTCTCAAATTTAGATTTTACCAAAAGTTTTTTTACGACCAAAACCCACAATAAAATCCAAAACATAGAATAAATAAACTACTCCTATATATGCACATATAAATATAGATATATATATTCCCAATACCATATATTATATTCATGACATTGAGAATATCCACACAGTTATAACATTATCCCATAGTTATAAAGAGTAATAAATTTTCAGTTTTTAATGTGAAAATCCAATATATATATATCTATAAAGGATTGCACAAATATCAAGCTACTTGGTCGAAAACTCTAAACAAACCAGCAATTAAAAAATGGAACAATTGGATCCTTTCCTTCACCTAATTAATTCATCCAGACCTCTATCAGAAAATAGCTATTACCCACAGCTATGGGCAAATAGAGCAAGTAACAATGTCAAGGACATTGCCACCTCGTGACTCTTGTTTTAAGTAGTGAATGGGTTTCATTGCGTCGCGTCGGAATGCGAGGTTAGCAAAAACTCAGTAGCAAACCATATCTTGAATGATAGAAAATAATAGTATTATTTTATCTTTAATATAAATTATAATATCAACATATTTTATAAAATATTCTTGTATAATCGGCCGTTGCATACCATTAACAAGCATCGCATAGAAGTAATATTTGTGTTGCATACCATGTGATTGTTTGATGTTTTGAGGTAGTATTTTGATGTTTTTAAAGTGTTAAACACTTCTAAGAATGTATTTTGAATTCAATTTCGAGTAAAAAAATTGCTATCTTTTATTGAAAAAAAAAATCACATAAAAACAATATATTTTTGGGTTTCTTTTAATTTAAGTAGAAAATAAGATACAGACGTAAAGTTGTATACATTGAATTTATCATAAGGGAATATTGCATCAGCTTAAACAAAATTAATACATGACAAGTATTTATATGGTGCATTTTTTCTTTTTTCTTTTTTGAATTTATGATAAGAGAATATTGCATCAGCTTAAACAAAATTAATACATGACAAGTATTTATATGGTTCATTCTTTTTTCTTTTTTTTTTAAGTATTTTGGGTATCTTTGACACATGGAAGCATAATCTTAATGATAATTTTTAATGACAACTTTTTAATTTTAATTTTAATGATAATTTTGTATTTTGGTGTGTTGATCATCATCATCATCATCAAATATATGTATTTGAAAGATTTGGGTAATTTATTAACCAACATAGATCCATCTTAACTCTGGCTCTATCAAGGGCCAATAGGGATCAAATCTCTTGAGGAAGTTTATGACTCTAAAAAGGGGTTTGCACCTAAGGGATTTGATCCCTGGTCATCTATACTCATTTATTAATATCCATTTATTAGAAAACTAATATTTAACTCGTTGTTATATCATCAACTAAAAATAAAATACAAAAAGGATACCGGAATTAGAAATGAATTAGATGTGCTACCTCGACTCGCGCTGCTCTGCGAAGTCTAAACCCTCGCGCTCCTCTGCAAAGTCTGAACCCTCGCGCTGCTCCTGCTAGGGTTCCACTGCTCACAGCCCCCCTGCGGCTTGGGGATGGATCCACCTCTGGATCTTAGCCCGGAGGACTACAGGAGTCTTCTGGATGCGGCCTTCAGGCCATTAGTGGCCTCTAGCCCCCCCATTAATATCCATTCATTAGAAAACTAATATTTAACTCGTTGTTATATTATCAACTTAAAAATTAAATACAAAAAGGATACCTGAATTAGAAATGAATTAGATGTGCTACCTCGACTCGCGCTGCTCTGCGAAGTCTAAACCCTCGCGCTCCTCTGTGAAGTCTGAACCCTCGTGCTGCTCTTGCTAGGGTTCCACTGCTCGCAGCCCCCCTGTGGCTTGGGTATGGATCCACCTCTGGATCCTAACCCAGAGGACTGCAGGCGTCTTCTGGATGCGGCCTTTAGGGCGTTGGTGGCCTCTGCCCCCCCCCCTCCCGCCTCCTTCTGCGTCTTCTCCTGGTGATGGATTCATCAAGTGAACAGATGCCCCCAAGATTTAGATCATGTCGGTCGCTTCAAGGCTGAAAGCCCTAGCTCCAAGTGAAAAAGGTTTGATTGGTTAGTTCACCGGGATCTGGTCGTCGACTAAGACCATGGAAACTTGGATTAAGAAAACCTGGATGCCCTTGATCTCTGGGGGCATTCAACATTGCTTCTGTGGCAAAGGCTTCTTCACGTTTTTGTTTGAAGTTAAAGAAGATAGAGATCTCATTTTTTGAAGCGGGTCATACTTCATGGGTCCTAGGGGGCTCTACCTTAATCACTGCAGCTAATCATTTGATTCTGAAAAATATCTTCCTTCAATTGTCCCTGTTTGGGTCCGCCTGCCTCACCTTCCTTTGCACTTCTAGAATGATGAATCCCTCTAGGAATTCGGAAACTCCTTTGGGAATTTTATTGACAAAGCTGAACCTAAAGGCCCGCTATTCTCCTGTGCAAGAATCTGCGTGGAGGTGGATCTGGAGAAGGGTCTTCCAGATATAGTAAGCCTATGCATGGATGGTTGGGAATATGCTCAGAATGTTGATTATGAACAGTTTCCCTTCAAATGTAAAAAGTTCCATGAATATGGCCACTTCGTGAAAAACTGCCCAAAAACAGCTAAGGAGACTCCGGAGAAAATGCAAGAAGAAGAGTGGCATCAGGTTAAAAAAAGTAAGAGAATGCCTGCTTCAAACCCTGATCCAAAAAGGAAGCAACATGCAAAAGAGACAGAGCAAGTCCTGATCGAAATGACAACCCCAACAAGCAACCAGTTTGCAGCCCTGAATGTTGAAGAAGGAGATATCACTGAACCTGAAATGGCTCCTAAGCAAAATGACACTTTAATCTCTAGTATTTTCTCCCCCTCTCTTGAAGCAGAAAGAACTGATCCTGCTCGGGAGGGCTCCCCACCTCCTGGAAGCTCATGGGATGAAATGGTTAAGCAAAGAAAGGTATCCACCTTCTCTGTCTCTCATGAATATTCCTCTAAAGGATCTCAAGAACATCTCGAACCAGGGCCTCCCCCAAATACAAGTGGCAGAAAATCCCAAAGATACCATTGTGAGCAAGAATCAGAAAGAGAAATGGAGCTAGGAAGGCAAAGAAGTATAGAGGAAACAAAGTTGCTACAGTCCTCCAAAAACTCAGGCAAAACAAAAGGTAGGGCTTGAGCAGGCCAGCAACTAGGGAAGAAATAATGAAGCTTGTCTCTTGGAACTGTAGGGGTATGGGAGGACCTAACAAAGTTAAAGAAATGAAACATATCATCAAATCTAAAAGACCGGATATCCTACTGATTCATGAGACAAAAATGAGTGATGTGGAGGTTCTGGCACTCACACATCTCTTTTGGAAAGATTTCCACGAAAATGCGATAAGCTCCAGAGGAGCATCTAGGGGTATCGTGACTCTTTTCTCAAGTAAGTACTCCACCAAAGTAGTTAAGGAATGTCAACATTGGATCCTGAATGAATTTTATGATAAGGAAGACCATAGTAGCTATTATGTTTGTAATGTTTATGGGCCTTCTCACTACAAGGATAAGCAAAATTTTTGGAATAACCTCTCCACCCTGAAAGAAATTATCAAAGACAAGGATCTTGAGCATCCTTGTTGGTGATTTTAACACTACAAAATCTCAAACTGAGAAACACAGTGGGTCTAGAGTTAGAGACCCATTTGGGGAAAATTTGGAAGACGTGATCTTAGATCTAGACTTGTTGGATCCACCCTTAAAGAATGGCAAATTCACGTGGAGCAATCATCGGGTTGGAGTGGGCCACATTGCTGCTAGCCAATCTTGGTCCCATCCCATTCCATTTTAACCCGTCCTGGTTACACGATGAGAAATCCCTGATCTTAATAAATTCAACCTGGAATTACCCCTACTTTAGGTCTCCAAGCTACGTTTGGGAGAGAAAACATAGAAATGATCATTATGCGTTAAAGAGCTGGGAAAAATCGGATTTCAAAATCCCGGGCCATATTAAAAATCAATTACAACTTGATCTTGCAGCCTTATAGTCTGATATCAAAAGATTCAAAATCACTCCAACCCTCATTAGTCATGAGCAAGAGATGAATAGGAAAATTCTTAGCGCAACAAGAAAGGAGGAAGATGATTGGAGAATTAAATCCAGACAACTGTGGCTAAAAGGGGGGGACAACAACACAATTTACTTTCAAAAGAAAACCAAAGTAAGGTTCAACTTTAATATGATCTAGGAACTCAGAGATAAAGATGGATCTAGAATTCTGGATCAGGAAGCTATCAAAACCCACATTTTTCAACACTTCCAAGAACTTTATTTGGACAATAATGAGGTTGACCCCTTGGCCCATGCATATCTCCTCTTAGATATTCCATCCCTCATATTTGACAGCAAAAATAGAGATCTCTCTAAACCAATTATGGAGTTTGAAATCAAAGAAGCCATTTGGTCCCAGCATGCCGATAAAGCTCCAAGACCGGATGGATTTACTATAAACTTTTATAGAGTTGCTTGGGACATAATCAAGGAAGACTTGAAGAAAATGTTGAACTGGATGCGGAAAAAGGATAATATTGGGGGGGGCACAAACTCCTCATTCCTAGCCTTGATTCCCAAAGATAAGAATCATTTATCTGTTGACCGCTTTAGGCCTATCTCGCTCTGCAACACCTCCTATAAAATTCTTGCAAAAATTTTGGCCACCCGAATGAAGAAATTCATGGGACATCTAATCTTAGAATCGCAAGGAGGCTTCATTGCAGGGAGACAAATTCTTGACAATATCATTATTGTCCAGGAAGCCATCCATCCCAACATGGAGTGCAAGCAGTAAGGCATGGTGATTAAACTTGACATGGCAAATACTTTTGATAGAGTTAACCACTTATTCCTTTTTGAAATTATGTCAAATTTTGGGTTCTCTAATTTTTTCACGTGGATTAAGGCCTGCATTAGTAGTCCTTGGATTGCCCCCCTGTTCAATGGAAGACCAACCAATTTCTTCCAAGCCTCTCGAGGAATCCGCCAGGGCTTCCCTCTCTCCCCTTATCTCTACATTTTGGTTGTTGACACCTTGATTCGAAGGCTCCAATGCCTTCAGAATACTGGCGACTTAAAAGGTTTGAAAATTACAAAAGGGGTTCGTGCTGCAAACAATAACCAATTTGCTGATGACACCATCCTGCTTGGAGGAGCTTCTTCTATTATTGCCGAACATTTTAAAAGAGTCCTTACAATCTTTCTTAATGCTTCGGATGGAAAAGTTAATGCTTCCAAATCTAAGGTGTATGGGTGGAACTGCTCCCCTGGTGTCATGGCTAGGATCTCAATAATTCCTGGGTTTGAAGTAATCACAATTTGGAACTCGTTTAATTACCTTGGCATACCCATCTTTAAAAAAAAAAAGGAAGGCGGATTAGCAAGGTCTAATTGACAAAATAAAAAATAAAATATCTGCCCGGGGCTTCACATGGTTAAACCCTGCTCGGAAACTTACTCTGATAAAGTCTATTTTTTTTGCCTACCCGATATACGTTTGCTCAATTTCCTTAGCCCAAAGCCAAATCATTCAGGAAATCAATAGAGAAATTCGCAAATTCCTTTGGCATTGGGGCAAATCAAGTAAGACCAGAAAGTTCCATCTAATAAATTGGAACACTGTATGCAGTCCAAAGAACTGTGGTGGAGCAGGGATAAAGGACCCTAACATTATGAATCTTTCCCTTGGAGAAAAAATATTATGGAGAATTTCCTCGGACAAAGATGCCTGGTGGAAAGAATCACTGCATAAAAAATACATGATGGGAACCAGAAGTCGTTGTATTGAAGATCTAAACATGGAAAAAAAAAGGAACTCCTATCTGGGATCTCTGCAAGAAGGCAGCCTTCATGATCAAGGAAAAAATCCATTGGATTGCACGAAATTGCAAGCATATAAAGCTCTGGTATGACAAACTGGGGATAAACTACCCTGCTAATTTCCGGCATGAGTTAAGAAATATGAAGAATTGGTTTTACCTCAACAACATTCACACTCTATTTTACATCTCCAAATGGACCTGTCACATACCCAAATTCTTAACATTTTATGTCGTGAGAAAAAATTATGTTTTATGTTATTGTAAAGTTTTATGATTATTGACCAAGTGGGGTCAAGGATGACTGTAATTAATTACTCTAATATTTTATTATTAATAAATAAAAGAGGAGACAAATATCCAAAGGAGGCTATTGAATGAGTGTTCACTGACCCACTAGGAGGGATAGACTGGGGTGAGAGAAAACTGACACTTGGAAGCATCATCAATTCACTTCTAACTATTGCAGGGGGCAACTTCCCTATTTTTATGGTCATGTTCCCCAATAAAGTGGAACTGAGCAGGTGGCTCAATAACTAAGAAACTCACCAAAAGACTGAGGCATGCTATTTATCACCCATCAAATTCAAGAGGAGGCTACCTAGTTCTTACCTTGTGATAATTTCTAAAAGAAAAAAAGAAGAGAGCACAAGAGATTCGATGAGGGGAAAGCTAGGAAGTGATTGAGTGAGTTAAGACTGGATTTATGAACTAGTACATCCTCATTGTTGAGTTCAATATTGCTAAAGCAATAAGTATTACTATTAAGTACTATTGCTGAGTTGCAGAGGAATTTATTCCATTCTCCACACAACATCTTCGTCCTGGTGGTTTAGTGAACAGGCTTAGTGGTCCATCTTGTCTGTCTTCAGGAGCAAGTTGGGTGGAACAGGATCCTTTGGATGTTTTTCACCCTCTATAGTTAACAGGTTTCGTATTGTGTTATCTTATTTACTTTCTGTCGATTAGTTTTTATGAATGGTTAAATTTTGGATTGTTATCTATTTCTGAAAAAATTGTTTTACTGCTAGATTGATAGTTTAGTTCTAGTTGAATGAAAGAACAGATTAGAATGGCAGTATGATTTAAAGAAATACTTCTCTATATTTTTCCACACACAGCTAGTGTCGTACTCTAGTACAAAGAAGTTATAATTATAGATAGATATGAAAGATCCTTAGTGATAAATGAATGATTTCTGAATTGATTATAATCTGCTTTCTGACAAATGTTTTTAGATATAAATGTAAAACAGTTTTTGAAACAAAAAAAAATCAGAATCTACAAATTCCGTGATTCTATTAGAAAATTTCTTATAATTTTCAGAACTATAGTACTATAGTTATTATACAGTCACTTCAAGTATTAAGTATATATTCTTAGAACACGTTCATATCTATTTATTAGTCTGTTACTAAATAAGATATTTACTGTATAGGAAAATAGATAAATATGTATTTAGAATTAAAACATAGTCTCAAAAACCAAACAGAGCTCTCATCTTTTCTATCAAAAACATTTAAGAAGTATACCCTACCTCACAAAAAATCAATTAACGAATATAACTCTATACTCAATTATTATTATAAACAAGCTAAAATACTACTGTCATAATTCAAGAGCAAAATAATTAATTTTCGGGTATTAACCAACACTTTGAAGTTAAGAATATCTAAGCTCAGGACAGGCCCATTATCATCTAATACAACAAACAAATTCATTTTTCCGTTTTCATAATTCTTTTACCACAAGAATATTCAGGGTTTATGCAAAGGAATTTAGCTCTATGACTTCAATGATTTTTATTAAAAGTCGAAAACCATTTGTTCATAATACTTACAACCTATAGAATTGAAAACAAGTTAAAATATAAAGCATTAAATTATTATACAGAGTGTCGAGTCTCATAGATTATATAAAGACGTTGGAAACAACAAAAGTTTAAAATCAAATACAGTTTGGAAAAACCCTAAACCCTATGAATATCCATATTCATGTATCCATTATTTCGTTAACTATCAACTTAAAACCTAAGCGTATTATCATAAAGACCATTAATACTATGATCGATAGTAAGCTTCGAGCAATGCTGGGAGAAGTTTCAAGATCGAAACACATTGGGGTTCTTCCTGTTAAATTTTGAGCATTAATTCACAATACTCTTGGATCTTTACTAAGAGAATAACATATATAGTATATCAATGCATAACAATCACAAGAAGAATGACAAGCATCACAAGAATCAAAAGCATGAGAGACAAGAGACATAGAGTTTCCGTGGGGAAAAACCTAAGGTGAAAAACCCCACAACTTCCTCAGAGATAGAGAGAGAAATGGCTCAATCAAAGTACAACCAAAATACATTGAGATAGTCTTCTAGTAGTAGATGATCCTCCTCCTCACTAGTGCGCTACTTTCTGAGTGAGAGAAGTGTGAGTTTCCAAGTGATGAAAATAGATATCTCCCGATCTCTATTTATACTAACCTGTTTGTCCAGTTACACTATGGGGCCAACTTGTCTATCTATATGCATCCACAATATAATATATATATCAGGGCCGACCCCACACATGGTGGTCTAATAACCCATCAGCAAGTACACACACTTGCAATACTTGTCAATCCACATGACAACACCTCCTTATAGAGGAATAACACATCTATTATAAGGGTACAATAAATATATATAAAATACATCGATGAAATACATTCCGAAGTTACATATACATCAACACTCCCTCTTAACTAGGAAGGTATTTCTCGACACAGTTTTGCTAGACAAGTCTTCTTCTCGGGGTCATCGTCATCATCATCGTCACTGCTGCTGCTATCTTAACCAATCTCTGACTCTACTCGTCATAGGAAGTTCTATAGAGCCATTCCTTTTTCATATTGGATGTAGGCCCACCACCTGCAGGTCTTCATCATCACTGGCCATACTATGGAATCCTTAGGACTTATTACGTGTGTCACAAAACCTGGCTGCAGCATCCCAGTCTATTACGAGCACACAACTCTACCTATCAGATCTCCCAGGAGCACATTAGATGTGACCCATCACAAAACCTAGCTGAAGCATCCCAGGCTATTACGAGCACACAGCTCTACCTGTCAGATCTCCTAGGAGCACATTACAAGTGATCTCACCACAAAACCTGGCCGAAGCATCTAAGGCCTTTTTGATCCTGTCTAGATCTCCCAAGAGAAAATTACATGTGGTCCACCACAAAACCTGGCTGAAGCATCTGAGGCCTTTTTCATCCTGTCCATATCTCCCAGGAGCAAATTACATGTGGTCATGGCAAAACCTGGCTGAAGCATCTGAGGCCTTTTTCATCCTGTCCAGATCTCCCAGGAGCAAATTACATGTGGTCATGGAAAAACCTGGCTGAAGCATCTGAGGCCTTTTTCATCCTATCCAAATCTCCCAAGAGAAAATTACATGCCATAGGACAAAACCTCACAAGAGCATCTCAGGATGTTACGGGTACGCAACTCTGTCCTGAAGATCTCCCGGATCACAAATTACATGTCCTCCTAGAGCAATGTCTCGAAAGAGCATCCCAGGCTGTTACAGGTACACAACTCCAACCTATAGGATCTCCCAGACATGCTCATCTGCACAACCTGATCCATGGCCACAAAATATCATCCTGATACTCACCATACATCATCCTGATGTACACATGATCATCCTGATCATCATCACTGCAACATCCTGCTGCATGTCATCTGGAGAAGCTCGTCATCCACGATCATCCTGATCATACTTGATACATATCAACATACATGATCTACCTAATCATACAATGTATCCACCTGATACATATACAGATACATGGTCCAAGCATCCAACATGATGCATATACAAAATATATACAAATGATCCAACTGATCATATCCAGCATCCAACATGATGCGTACATACATATAAATGATCCAACTGATCATATCCAGCATCCAACATGATGAGTACATACATATAAATGATCCAACTGATCATACAAAGCAGAAACTAGAACATCATCCTGATGCTCATCATCCAACGCTTACATCCACAGCCATGTGAAGGATCCTCCTTCCAACATACTTGGAATGGCTTCAGCAAATGTGTCCATCATTTATTCCTCGAAGTGTCCTCGATCTGAATTACACCAAGCCTCTCCCTGAAGTACTCGAAATTCACCCTGGCTAGTGGCTTCGTCAGCACATCTGCAATCTGCTCGTCCGTCGCAACATACAGGAGCTTCACAGCTCCTCTCTGCACCATATCCCTGATATAGTGATATTTGATCTCTATGTGTTTTGACCTGTCATGAAACACTCGGTTCTCAGACAGCTTCACACAACTCTGGTTATCACAGAAAATACCAGTAGCATCCAATGGGAGATCAAATAACTCAGACAGTAGCTTCCGTAGCCATACTGCCTCACAACTAGCTGAACAAGCTGCAACATACTCTGCCTCAGGTGTACTCAGTGCTAAACAGGATTGCTTCCTGCTAAACCAAGAGATCACACCTGATCCCATACTGAAGCAGCACCCAGATGTGCTCTTCCTATCTGCAGCACTACCAGCCTAATCTGAATCAACATAACCCTACAGGTTAAACTTTTGATTTGCTTCATACTTGAGCCCATAATCCACTGTACCCTTCAGGTACCTCAGAACATGCTTTACAGCAACCAGGTGAACACTCCTCGGATCCGTCAGGAACTGACTCAATGTTTTCACCGCAAAGCAAATATCCGGTCTCGTGTTCGTGAGGTACATCAAGGACCTAATCATCTGACGATACATAGAGATATCAACTGACTCAGATGAAGCATCACATAGAAGCTTCAGATTCGATGCCATAGGTGTGGCCATGGCCTTGCAATCCATCATCCCGAATCTCTTCAGGATATCTACTGTGTACTTCCCTTGACCAAGGAAGATCCCACCCGCATTCTGCCACACCTCAATACCTAGAAAATAATGCATCATTCCCAAACCTGCATGGGATAGAGAGATCATTCAAGATGTAGAAAGATTTGGCATTCCAGAAGAAGAACACAGAGCAAAGAAGAGAACCATATCACATACCAGCTATGTTTCTTTATTCTGTGACATCATGAATAAAGAACCTTCAAGTTATGAAGAAGCAGTGGAAAAGAAAGAATGGAAGGATGCCATTGTTGAGGAATACCAATCAATAATGAAGAATGATGTTTGGGATGTTGTACCAAGACCTAAAGAGAAGTCTGTTGTGACTTCTAAATGGATCTACAAAATCAAGCATGATGCAGATGGTAGTGTAGAGAAATACAAAGCAAGATTCGTAGCTCGTGGCTTCTCTCAGAAAGAGGGAATAGATTATGAAGAAACTTTTGCACCTATATCTAGGTATACTTCCATCAGAATAGTACTTGCCCTGGCCGCAGCAATGAAATGGAAAATACACCAGATGGATGTCAAGACTGCTTTCTTGAATGGTGTAGTTGAAGATGAAGTATATGTGGATCAGCCACTCGGTTTTGAAATACATGACAGGGTGTCATATGTGTGCAGATTGAAGAAAGCCTTGTATGGCTTGAAGCATGCTCCCAGAACTTGGTATGGTAGGATGGACAGTTTCCTATCTAGTTTGGGATTTACCAAGAGTAAAGCGGATTCCAACCTTTACTACAAGGTTGAGGAAGGAAATCCTGTGATTCTACTCCTGTATGTGGATGAATTATTTGTAACAGGAGATGACAGATTGATTGCAGATACTAAGAGGAAGCTTGTTGCTAAGTTCCATATGAAAGATTTGGGAATGATGCATTATTTTCTAGGTATGGAGGTGTGGCAGAATGCAGGTGGGATTTTCCTTGGTCAAGGGAAGTACACAGTAGATATTCTGAAGAGATTTGGGATGATGGATTGCAAGGCCATGGCCACACCCATGGCCTCGAATCTAAAGCTTCTATGTGATGCTTCATCTGAGCCAGTTGATATCTCTATGTATCGTCAAATGATTGGGTCCTTGATGTACCTGACGAACACGAGACCAGATATTTGCTTTGCGATGAACACATTGAGCCAGTTCCTGACGGATCCGAGGAGTGTTCACATGGTTGTTGTAAAGCATTTTCTGAGGTACCTGAAGGGTACAGTGGATTATGGGCTCTAGCACACAACTCTACCTATCAAATCTCCCAAGAGCACATTAGATGTGACCCATCACAAAACCTGGCTGAAGCATCCCAGGCTATTATGAGCACACAGCTCTACCTGTCAGATCTCCTAGGAGCACATTACATGTGATCTCACCGCAAAACCTGGCTGAAGAATCTAAGGCCTTTTTGATCCTGTCTAGATCTCCCAAGAGAAAATTACATGTGGTCCACCACAAAACCTGGCTGAAGCATCTGAGGCCTTTTTCATCCTGTCCAGATCTCCCAGGAGCAAATTACATGTGGTCATGGCAAAACCTGGTTGAAGCATTTGAGGCCTTTTTCATCCTGTCCAGATCTCCCAGGAGCAAATTACATGTGGTCATGGGAAAACCTGGCTGAAGCATCTGAGGCCTTTTTCATCCTATCCAGATCTCCCAAGAGCAAATTACATGCCATAGGACAAAAACTCACAAGAGCATCTCAGGATGTTACGGGTACACAGCTCCAACCTGAAGATCTCCCGGGGCACAAATTACATGTCCTCCACATATCGAACTCAGCAACAAGCTTCCTCTTAGTATCTGCAATCAATCTGTCATCTCCTGTTACAAATAAGTCATCCACATACAGGAGTAGAATCACAGGATTCCCTTCCTCAACCTTGTAGTAAAGGTTTGAATCCGCTTTACTCTTGGTAAAGCCCAAACTAGATAGGAAACTGTCCATCCTACCATACCAAGTTCTAGGAGCGTGCTTCAAGCCATACAAGGCTTTCTTCAATCTGCACACATATGACTCCCTGTCATGTATTTCAAAGCCGAGTGGCTGATCCACATATACTTCCTCTTCAACTACACCATTCAAGAAAGCAGTCTTGACATCCATCTGGTGTATTTTCCATTTCATTGCTGCAGCCAGGGCAAGTACTATTCTGATGGAAGTATACCTAGCTATAGGTGCAAAAGTTTCTTCATAATCTATTCCCTCTTTCTGAGAGAAGCCACGAGCTACGAATCTTGCTTTGTATTTCTCTACACTGCCATCTGCATCATGCTTGATTTTGTAGATCCATTTAGAAGTCACAACAGACTTCTCTTTAGGTCTTGGTACAACATCCCAAACATCATTCTTCATTATTGATTGGTATTCCTCAACCATGGCATCCTTCCATTATTTCTTTTCCGCTGCTTCTTCATAACTGGAAGGTTCTTTATTCATGATGTCACAGAGTAAAGCAACATAGCTGGTATGTGATCTGGTTCTCTTCTTTGCTCTGTGTTCTTCTTCTGGAATGCCAAATCTTTCTGCATCTTGAATGATCTCTCTAGCCCATGCAGGTTTCCTCTAGTCAAAGTATAACAAAGCCATTTTTCTCTGTGTGCCTCCATCTCTATTTCAGACAAATGCTTGATAGGAGTTGGTCAAGGAGTTGGCGGGATGGGAGGTCGTTGAGAACCCATATTTTGGAAAGGAACAAAAGTGGGTTTGGAGTGTTATTGGGTGGAAATCTTGTCTTCTTCCAACTTAACCAACCATAGGGCTTCCATCATTGTGTTCGGACATAACATTTTGACCTCTGGGCGGATTTCATCCTTAAGACCACTAATAAAACAACTCTTATAGAAGTCACCAGACAACCCTTCTGTGTGCTTGGCTAGTTTCTCAAATTCGGCCTGATACTCTTTCACAGTGCCAATTCGACGAAGTTTAGTGAGTGCTCTGGTGAAGTCATCAAAAGCACTATGACCAAATCATTGCAAAAGGAGTTGGCCAAAATCTGTCCATTTTGGCTCGTCATGAGCCTTGATGTACCAACGGTACCATTGAAGGGCTTCATGTTCCAAATGAAAGGATGCAAGTGGAACTTTTTGGACATCAAAAGTATTATGTAGACTAAACTATTGTTCTGCACGATAGATCCATCCAGTTGGATCAGTACCATTGAAGTGAGGAAATTCAAGCTTCGGACCACGGAAAGTGCTGGAAGAAGAGAACCCATTTGCTACAGAAGATTCTTGCAGTCGGTTATTGTTCATGGCTGAATACTGAAGATGGAGGCTGAGAAATTTTTCATCCAGATCTTGGAGTTTGGTTTGGATGGCTGCAAGTGCTTCCTCCATGGTTTTTTCTCTTGCGCGATTGACAACCATAACCAAGAGTTTTTTTTTTTCTCCTTTTGTTTTGGGAATGGATAGAAAAACACAAACGAAATTTTATTTAGTAAAGGGAAATTTGGATTTGGGAAAAAATCGGATGGGTAATTGGGGTTTGACTAGGTTTGGGACACTTTCTGATGGATGGGGAAGCAAAAAATGGGGATTTCAGAAGCGGGGTGAAAGAATGAGAAAATTTGTCAAAGAGGGACAAAGAAGCAGAAATAGGGAATGAACACGGTGGCAAAATTTGGAGGCAAGTGGGTGAAAATTGAAGAAGTTATGGAAAACCCTAAAAATATACAAGTGTGATATTTCTAGCTTTGGGAAGTAGAATTTGAGATAGAGTCCTCAGGAATGAAATATGCATAATGGGATTGTAGGGGTGTCTGGAAATTTTCAAGGGAAATAGAGTTAAAACAAGGAATGGATCTGCTATGGCACGGAAGGGATCAGAAACAGATAGATCTGCAACAGTGCTGAATGGATAAAAAATGGCTAGATCTGAAACGACTTTCAAAATAGATATCAAATGGCTGGATATGGAATGACAATTAGAATGGATCTAAAACGGCTCGGGATGGATCTAAAACGGCTTGGAATGGATCAGCAACAGTTCAGCCGAAAATAGATATGGACCCTAGGTATGTGTGGCTTCCTATCGGTTTAGGGGATTCACTTGGCCACCAATGCTGTATGATGGCTTGCGTATTGGGGTAGTATCCCTCACTCCACGGCTCAGGTAAAACGGATAACCGCTTTGCCACAAACGACAACTCTTGGTTTACCTCACGGGTGGGAACTAGTCAATCAGGTAGGGGTCATTGCCCTTTTCCCTGGCAGGTCCTCTCAATGGGCCAGCTACTTTGGGGTTCCTGTGGTACTCTTCACAATGATTTTTAGGGCTTATGCCCAAGTAATTCCAACAGTTAAGCGAATAGGGATTATTCCTAGATCTGAAGCTGCAACAGATGCGAAAAAAAAATTTGGCAAAAATTTCACCCAGCAAGCCCAAGAAAGTGCTATAATACCAGATGTGAAGAACCTGCAATAATTAATTAATGAAAACACACGAAATAGCAGAAATAACAGAACTCAAAATCACTTTTATATTGATCGTAGGCCACTTTGATGGGGCAACCTCCTTTGAGCAAGCTCAATACAAATAACTTCACGATATCTTCATTGGTTTCAACACAAAATTATATACTAAGTCTAGGCACCAATACCATGGGTCAATACCATGTGTCAATGGGTGAAAACGTGAAGGTGGGTAACACTTTCATGAGAAACGAGTGCAAAATCGTCTTAGCGGAAGTTATTCGGCCGAATAATAAATATTATTCGGCCGAATAATAAATATTATTTGGCCGAATAATAAATATTATTCAGCCGAATAATAAACATTATTCGGCCGAATAATTTACATTATTCGGCCGAATAATGTAAAGGTTATTCGGCCGAATAACCACAAACAGTTCTCTGTCGAGTCTAACGGAGATCCTTGAAATGTGTGCAAACAGTTGCCGGACGAAAAAAAAAAATTCGAGCAATAGTTTATTCGGCCGAACAATTTTTCGGCCGAACAATCATTCGGCCGAATAATCCGTCGGCCGAACAAGTATTCGGGCCGAACAATTTTTCGGCCGAATAATTCTTTGGCCGAATGATTATTCGGCCGAATGATTGTTTGGCCGAACTATTTTTCTGCATAAAAACAAAGCATCGGCTGCCATTTGGCATTCCTTGCTGGAAATTTCTGGACCCCGCAACGGGCCCGCAGTAGCTTTGTTGCCACCCCGCCGCTATTCCATGACCCGCCTACTGCCCCAGGACCTGTTGACGCTCCACGAACTGCTGCTGTTACGTTCGCCACCCTGCTGCTTCTCCACGATCCGCTGCTGCCCCGCGACCTGCTGTTGCTCGTCGGATTTACGTTGGATAGTTCGTCGACTTGTTGGCTGTTTCTTGTTGTTTCTTGTTGGATGTTGCTCATCGACCGTTACGTTTTGGGTGGCAGGTGTGTTCGGTTGTGTTGCTGTGTGGACGCTATTGCGGTTTTGTGTGCAGGCTTGAAAGCTTGGCATTGAAAGGTGCGTTTTTCCTTCACTTGTGGTGTTTTGATTTTGGCTGTGTATGTTATAGGTCTTAGTTGATGATTTTATTTGTTGCTTGGTGAAGGAATTTGTTGTTTCTGGAGCGTTGGTGGATTGAATAGTCGCGGCGTCGTGGATCGACGATTTCTTAACTGTTCGTTTGGATACAGGTATGTATCGTATGCATATTGTGCTCTTTAGTTGGTGGCATTAGGAAAAAATTAAAAAAAATCTGTTATGGGGGTTAAAATTAGAAGTTTTAATTTTTTTATATTCAGTTTTGATTTTAGAGATGTTTGTATGTGCATGAACAGGGTTCATGAACTCTGTTCATGAACAGAGTTCATGAACTCTAGTCATGAACTCTGCTCATGAGCAGAGTTCATGAACTCTGCTCATGAACAGAACTGGAACAGGTATAGTTGGGCATGAAAGCTTTTATCTTAGTCATTATTACTCTTATAGGTAGATATGACCATATATATTAAGTACTCTTTTATGAGCCCATAAGCTGGCTAGTGGTGTAATATTTATACTAGTGTGATAGTTCAAGGCGCGTAATTACGATTGCCAAACGAAAAGTGCAATATTTCACAGGTATATGTTTGAGTGCCCATATAGACTCACAAGTTAAACCCGGAGTCTAAGATAGCTAAATTATTACACGTTTTTTTACTGATGAAAAATAGTGATTAAGGTAGGTCTAATTAATACACAATAGGATAAAACTAGATGTATGTTTGGTTGGCTCTTTTATTACAAGTTGAGTAGGATTATATCAACTAGCCGTCTACCTTATGTTAATGTTAATAATTAACCATTCTGAAAGAAGAAACAGGGCTTAGGCAATATTTTACAACAGTATAAATAGAATATAATTAGCAGCCGCTCGAACACGAGGTTAAAAAACACCCTGCTCATTTCTTTTCAAGATGATTTCAAATACATTACTAACTAATATATCATCCATCTCAATTATAAGATCTTATCAGGGTTCATGAAGCTTAGAAATCAAACTAAAGTTGAACTTATAATGTCTTGTATCAATGGGGTTATTCATTCTAATGGTGTTAGATACTGTATTTACTGCTGAATCGTTACCAGATAATATAATTGCCAACCTCATAACTTTTCTATATATGATGATATATCATGGTCCACCCTTATTTTTATGATTGTTCAATAAATTCTAGGAGCTCTAGTCACATACTTTTTGTGTGGTATCTCTTGAATACAAAAATAGAAGCTTACTTCTAGCAGGTATCTAACCATGAAGAGCCCTTAATAATATATAATTCTATAAAGATTAACCAGACCACTAGACCTAATAAAAGTTCATCCTTGTTAGCCGTGATCTAAATACTTAGAGCTATATATGAACAGGTATTAATTAGCCTATAAATCTTATCTTGTTTTCTCTTAAGCACTATAGTTATTATACCTGCTTTTTTAAGGGAAATAACGTATGAGTAAATTAGGCTTATACTAATAGTTAAAGATACTAAGTACAGATGAAGTATCACCATTGGTTATCAGTTTATACTATGACTATAACACAAGCTTTACAATAGCTATAAGCTTTATACTGCTTACACAATGACTGTAACTAACACATCATATCACGTGTTTGGTTTCATAGCTTACTACTTATTGCTATCAATGGAATCACCTTCTCTTACTAACATGGCATGAGCAGAGCTCTGCTCATGAACAGAGCTCTGCTCATGAACAGAGCTTTGTTCATGAACAGAGCTCTGTTCATGTTATGCTCATTTTTATATATAAAAATGGTAAGAGCAAGTATAAAGCAAGTAAGGCTTTGAAATATTTAAAATGAAAATCAAACAACATAACGTGTATTTGTTTTATTCTTATGAAATGCAACCCCATGGATTCTTTATATAAATGGATATTTAAACCCTAATCCTGAACGAGTTTCATTAAGTTTCCCTAATTTTTAATGAAAGGATAATAAAGGGTATACTACACAACTTTATAAATGGTCAACCGGTGGTTTTACTATGTTAAGTGAGGTACAAGAATGTTATATGAGTTCATGAACTCTGTTCATGAACAGAACATGTTTATGAACAGAACCTTTTCATGAACAGAGTTCATGTAGAAAGTCACTTAAAAATTTGATGTTCTTAGGTATTTTTTTTATAAAAATGAAGGAATGTTTGTTTATTGAGATATAGAATGAAAACATAAGTGATCATTGAAAAATTTGGAAGGTTATTGTACTATTACAATTAAATGATTATGAGATGATTATTGATGTTATGTTTATGCTGCAATAGTGTTCTTAGAGCTAGAAGAGGAACTTACGAAAGAAAATAAGTTATAATATTTTAGGTGGCTCTACATTTTGTATGCAGATCTTTAAGAGATATGTTTTTAAGTTTGTAGAATGAACATGTACAATTTCAATGTGTGTAAGTTGTTTTATCATAAATATAAATTAGAAATCTCTTAATAAGTGTATATATATGTTATACTGTTTTAGCCAGCTCTACATTTTATATGCAGATCTTTAATAGATATGTTTTTAAGTTTGTAGAGTTAACATGTACAACTTCAATGTGTGTAAATTGTATTATTATAAATATGAGCTAGAATTCTTTTAATAAGAATATATATATATATGTTTAGTGAGATGTTTGTTCATTGACATATATAATTCAACCATATTTGTTGGATTAAAAGTTTTTAAGGTTACTATACTACTTCAATTAATCATGTTATGACTTATATTTGATAATGAAATGATTATTAGATATATCTTTATGTTGCAATATTAGTGATGGTAAGGAATTTTAGTTAATTAATTAGAGTTAGGAGGGGGGACTTACATTTTGTTGTAGTTTTTTATCAAATATTGGCTTTGATGTTTGTAGAATAGTCATGTACAATTTCAATATGTTAACGTTTGTGTAAATTTAGAAGTTATATCAAATGGAAAGAGAGTCTTCGAAGGGAAAGCGTAGGAGGTCATCACAATCCTCAGGAATTGGTGTTCCAGTTGGTAGTCGAAGGTTGTCGAATTCACCGAGAGGTTCAAGTTTATTGCATGGGTCCCAATCATTTGATCATCAACGAGTTCGAAGGGGTACAAATGATTCTCCTTCATCTTCTGTGGGAGAGCGTCGATCTCAACCTTTTGTTGGTATGAACATTAATGTTTAATAACGTATAAATTGTATTTTTTTGTGTTTTGAATTTATGGACAAGGTTAATTCTTGACTATGGCTATATTTGAAGCAGAGCGACGTTCAGAAGATGTGCGTAATTCGATGGAGCGAGGGGAAGATCAAGATAGGATTGTAGATGATGGAATAGGTGTGGGTGGAGAGAAAGGTCCTGAAGATCCTCCTAGAGCTAGGACGACATATGTTCCACTAGCTGAGGGGTGTACACCCATATCAACTTATCCATCTGATTTACCTGATGAGCTTCCATGGCAAGGTGTTGTGCAACAAACTATTCTTGAAAGTTGTAGATCCCACTATGATAGGTTGAACAATTATCTTTGTTCTTTGGATCTCCCTCCAGAGAGACGACAAAGTCTAGAGATTGTTTTGGCGTCTTTGCAAAAATTCATTGATGCATATGAGGAACTTGGACCAACTACAAATGGTTTTGTTCATTTGATGCGGATGCGAAGGGACCAAGTTATGGGTCCAGACAACTGGGAGGTTGTGAAGGAGAGAGTCACTAGAGAACAAGCCAATTCAATGTTCAATTTCAAGGAAGGCCTTAAGCAAAAAATGTTGAAAGTGCAATATTTCAAGCATCCTCAAATTGCACATTTAATATATGATCGATTTCTTGCAGCTTATGGTCGATTGCCTTGGAACGATGAGGTTCCTAATTATTTTGCAAGATTTTTTTATGCGGAGTTTTTTTTAGGTATGAAGCCTAACTATACTGATGTTCCTTCTGACTTTTATGGAGTTGGAAAGGGTAGAATATATAATCGAAAAGGCGCTCTCAGAGACCCTACCACTATACAACCTCCACCTGAGATACCTCATCCACCAAGGGTTGTGGCTTTAAAATCAGAGATGGAGACAACATCTCAACTAGGGACAATTGGAAGGGAATCGGTAGGTGATGGTTTAACTTCAGCTCTTGCTGGAGTAGAAGTTGGTTTGGGGCGAGAGAGGGCTCGTGCTATTGTTCGTCAAAGTTTTGTTTACAAGACTAATGACGAGGTAGATGCATTGAGCATGGATGATCTCAGGGATTATGCTAAGTCTTGTCAAGATATAGCTTCAGATGTGTTATCCAATGACACATCGAGCATGGGAGAGGTTTGTTGATTATGCTATGACAATCTATTTGATTTTTTATTAATCATTTTGAATTGAATTTTTTGGTACATGGGAATAAATATATTAAGCAAATGTATTTTGTTTGCAGTTTTCGAGAATGTTAAATGCACATAATTTTCAAGTCTCCAGTAGTCAAAACCAAGAGCATCTTAGTCAAAATGAAGAGCGCTTAGGAGAGGTATTTTAATTATAATATTTATGATTGAACTTGATATTTTTTTTGTTTGTTTGAATTTTAATAAATATCAATGTATCTTATTGTTAATTTGATTTATTTATGCAGGTTTCTTTAGATTCCAACTTTTTAGATGGTTTACCATCTCTTGTGAGCTAATGATTTTAATTTTTTTTTTGTTTTGGTTTTAAGTTAATTGCTTAATTTATTATTTGTATCTACTATGTTTTATTTATTAACAAAATTTAAATTTTAGGGAAGAGACCATTTGGAAATTGGGGGCGAAGATGTGGGGTCTTTAATGAATGCAGATATTGGCACCGAGGTAATTTTGTTGAACTAGAAATGATCTCTGATATAAGTTTAATGTTTTATATTTTTTTGATTTATTTGAAAATTGTTTTTGTACATGTTGCAGCTTGGCTCTTTGAGATCCTTCGGAGCCAAAGGAAAGGCTCTAGGGGAAAAAAGTGGTGGACATGCATTCAAAGAATTTGATGTACGATTTTTTTAATAATTGAATTGTTTTGTAGATGAGTTTAATATCTTAATATCTTGAATTTAGCTTAAAATTGTTTAAATAATTTATGATCTAAATTTATAATTTGTTTTTTTGTGTATTATAGGTTGAGTTGAGTCCCAGGGAAGGTCCTAGTGGAAAATAGTGGAAACATATTGGTCTAGATGGATAGTGGTTCAGACTTTATTGTTTTTGTTGATATCTATATATTGGTGTTGTTTTGAACATGGAGGGTATTTATTTTTTGATTATATATATATGTACATTGAATTCACAAGTTCATCAACTCTTTTTTGGATTATATACATGAGTACATGTCCATTATTTCTCATTTGGTAAATGTTTAGAATATGTTTTGCATGAATGTTTAAAGTGTTTTGATAATATTTATAATATGTTTCGCATGAATGTTTAAAATGTTTTTATATGTGCAATCCAAGGTTAGGAAATGTTGAATGATGACAATGAATGTTATGAAGTTAGAAAATGTTGAATGATGAGAATGAATGTTGAATGTTTCGAATGTTATGGAAGAATGAATATTGGGAAAGAATGAATGGGAAGTGTTAGGAATGTTTAAAATGTTATTCCAAGTTGGGAAATGTTCAATGTTGAGAATGAATGTTATGGTAAGAATCAATGTTGGGAAAAAATGAATGGGAGGTGTTAGAGAAAAAGGAATGTTGGGAAAGAATGAATGGGAGGTGTTATGGAAGAAGGAATTTTTTCAATTTGTTATGTTGAGAATAAGTGTTATTATAATATGTTTTGCATGAATGTTTAAAATGTCTTGATAGGTGCAACCCAAGGGTAGGAAATGTTGAATGAATGGGAGGTGTTGGAAATGTTTAAAATGATAATCTAAGTTAGGAAATATTCAATGTTGAAAATGAATGTTATGGTAAGAATTAATGTTGGGAAGAAGTTTATGAATGTTAAAATTTTTGATAGAAATATGGATGAATTAGGAAGTTTAAAAGCAAATATATGTTAAGTTCAAATTTTGATATAATGGATTTTTAATTAATTTAATTTTTATTTTCAATGTTCAGGTACATTTGATGCGGCTGAAATCATGGCAAATGGGGGTAACGGTTTTTTTGTTTTTTAATCATAAGCGAAGATTCCAGGATTGTGAAGTTTGTGTTAAATTAGAGCAATGATTTTAAACAACAATTTGATGAATTTTCATTGATTTGTTGTAAATAATCATTTCTCTAATTTAGCATAAGCTTCACAATCCTGGAATCCTTGCTTGTGATTAAAAATCAAATGATCGTTATCTCCATTTGCCATGATTTCAGTTATGTGAATTTGCACAAGCGATATTTTAAATTAAAGATTTGGGACGGAGAACTTGGTGACAATTTTAAGACATCTATTTAAGATCATATTTATGGTGAAGTATGTATTAAAGAAACATGTTCGATGGATTAAAATAATACAAAATTTAATAGGTCTTTTTGTGATTTTTCGTTAGTATCAATCAACCAAAAGTAAAAATTCGGGGTGGAGTGGGGATAGCCACATCCGTTATCTCATCCCTTAGTGGTCTAATAGACATATGGGGACCCGAATAAAGTACTTTTGAATTTTCAAATTATATTTGAATTCATTTTTAAGCATGTTAAAGTACAACCATTTAAGCTTTTGTGTTAGTTGTCATTCAAGAAAATATTCATAAAATCTCAATGAAAAGATATACTGTGCACAACAATTTTGATAATTGGACAAAAAATATATTGCACACAACAATTGACATGGACAAAAATATAGATCAATTTATTTTTGATATGTAGTTAAAAACATCGCAATGGAATACCATCTTCAACTATCCGTTCATGGTCACATATGGATAGTTTCCATCTTTTGGTTTTTAACTGTTTTTTTGATGGAACTTGTATCAATTTTATTCGAGATGCACATACTAAATGACTATATTGACAACATATAACATCAGGCTCATAATCTTGAAAGTAGACATAATTTTTAGTCATATGCGTCTGCTGAAAAAAGTAGCCTTTTAAAATGATGGATCCTCTTTCGTATGTAAATCCGTTGTCGTTGTAGTCCTCCAATAACTTCATTTTTCCTTCAGTGCATCGCATCAAATAATATTTGACATTTTCGTTGTTGTCTATAGGTGCAATCACAGCGAAAACATCTCCTGTGCAAGTTATGATTGGTGTTAGCGTATTTAAATGAATTAAATTGACTACTTATGGCGATGGATTAGAATGAACAATTGATTAAAAAGTCAAAAACAAGTTTATTACCTTCTCTTACGAGATCTGAAATTCTATCGCCATCAGACGATATTGCTATTTATTCTGATTCTAATTCTTCAACACTTGCCAGTGGCATTTTTCCTTTTGGATTAATCTCTGTGTGTCTCCAAGCTTTTACGTAGTTGTTTGTTATGTTTTCACAAACTTCTGTAGACTCGACATTTTCAATGCAAATATGACAAAAGCATGATTGCTTTCTACTGTCAAATGCAAACACGTTGTGAAATGATTTTGTTTGAATAGAGTGAAGATCTCTAGTTCCATGTATGGTGCTAACGTCATATGGTATTGATCTATTTATATCTTGGACCCCAACAAGACAAAAAAACATACACAATAAATAGTGTACATGTGTACTTAAATGTTAGTATATACATTTTTTTAAATTTTAAGAAATAATATAAATTAAAAAAATAGTGGACATACCTGCGCACGTCTTTTGATTGTTGATTATAATCATGGCTTAGATTTAATTGACACCATTGGACAACTTCTGCAGCTGAATGAAACCGTGCTGAAGAATAGTTCATTTGCCATCTTCGAAGTGCTCTTTTCACGCATGCTCCTGCACCATCATGCTCACCTTTTCCATGCCCAGTTTCAAAGAAATTCCAGCGATGTTTAATGTTCAGCGCTTTATGAAGTCGACATAACCAAAAAAATGATCGTGAAGATTTAAATTGACCCGCACATCCATCAGACCATATCCAATGCTCTTTGAATTTGACTTCGCGTTTTTTCAGTGAGTCATAGAAAATATTTTCTATACAATGTTGGACAAAATGTGTGTCGTGTGTACGATCATCGCTGATATAGAAGTGATATTCTTTAATCACATCTCGATTGTCACATGTGCTTTCAATGTCATCGACATCCTGTTGAAAATGTCTATATACAACATGGACAAATATCGAAACTTGGTCAGAGTGATAGTATTCACTCTGTATTTCTTTTTGTGCAGCAAATGTATAGTTTTCAGCAAAATCAACCACTGACAAAATTGTTTTGGGTGGAAAAATTTCACGAGACTGTTTGAATTGAAGATCTTGCCATCGTGCTCTATGTGAATGCTGGGTGTATTTATAAATTTCGCTTTCAAATTTTTTGAGAAAATCTGTGACGCATATCTTGTCTTCTAGCAAATCAATTCTTTTGGAATGTGAATCACTAGAACTTGTATTATAGTTGATGTATTCGTATCTCTTCCAATCAACATTTACATTCGACAACAATTGATCATGATCGATAGGGTATTTATTGTGGAATAACACCAAATTTCCACAATGATGACAATGTTTTCCATTGACACATTTCTTTGAATAAAATACTTCATCGTGATTTCTCTCACATAAAATTTGAGATATGAATTCACGTATCGTCGGCGGAGGTGGTGAATTTGTCCAAAACATTTTACCAAATTCAAGAAACGTGTCATAATATAACTGAAATTGCACATGATAACGGCAACAACATGTATTACGTATAGTTATAGGTCGAACATACCATGGTTTTTGTTGCACAAATGTAGTGATTGATATATTAATTCCACGATGATCTTCCTTGAATTTATTGAACAATTGTACTTGTGTCATGTCCATTATATGTTTTGGTTGGCTTTCATATACATTTCGTGATATTCTTTTGCGTATCACATCTCTTGCATTTGGTGAAACTCGAGCATGTTCCAACCAATATTCTCGTACAATATCTTTAACACCTGCTCCTAATCTATCTTTGTAAGGTTGTCTACAAATAATTGCCCAACAAGCAAGTTCATTATTTTCATCTATTTGCATTCTGAATTTGCTATGTTTGTATAATGTTTTTCTTGATGTTCCAACTGCTTTTGCTAGTTCTATTGTCAAACGCTTTTGTTTAGTACTAGCTGAAAGAATTGCTGTATGAATTGCTTTACGTGCAGCACTGATATCTTTCTTCCTGGATTTTCCAAATTTTTTTATTGCATCGCCTATATTTTTCATCACATTTTGTTTCAATTTTGACTCTTTTGTTACTTTGTGAATACCCAATAATGATGTAGCACCTTCTAATTTCTTGGACACTAATAAACATCTCAAAATTTGTGCTTGTCCTGCTATTGAGTAATCCTTGAGAACTTCATCATAAAATTTTGTAGCACAATATCGTGCAACATGTATTGGTAGTTTTTCTCCATATTTGTCACAATCAATGTCTTCTAACATTTCATCATCAATAGTAAAAGTACCTATACATCAAGTTAAATTTAATTTAACATATATCAAAAAATAAAATTCATTATAAAAAAATGAATTTGGAAAATATATGATATATACATACCAGGTTCAATTTCTGGATTTTGAACTTGATCTTCAATATTGATTTCATCGACATTAGCATGTAAATCACTATTTCATCTTCTATAATGTTCTTTTCAACTTCAATTTGTTCTTCTTGTACTCTATTTTCAATTTCCATTTCTTCAACATTATCATGTAAATCTGTATTTATATCTTCAATAGTTCTCTCTTCCATTTCAGCAACCCTTTGTTTTTTGGCAATATATCTGAGTTTCTGTTTCTCTCTATTATCATCATCATCACGTTTACGATCAACTTTTCTTTGACGTTTTCTCTTATTGCCCATGGTTGTTTAATCTATAGACGATAAATTAAAGAATCATGTTACTTTATAGTAAAATTAAATAAATTAAGATTTAAAAACATGTACGGAATTTATAAAAACATGAACTGAAATTTACTTTACCTTTTAAAAATTTTGTAAGAGTCTTTTGAAGAAGATTTCTTTGGAATTAACTTTCCTTTGAAAAAATTCTCTGAACAAAAATCTTCTTTGGAACACCTTGTGCCAAGGAAGAAAATAAAACACCTTGTAAATAAATCTTTGTTGTAAAATTAATTGCAAAAATACTTTTTTGAAAAAATATCTACGAAAAAAACCACTAGAAAAAAATACTTTGAAAAAAAACTTATTTATAAATATATCTGGGAAAAAATCATTGTAAAGAAATAACTCTCTGAAAAAAAACCCATATCAAAGAAATAAGAAGTACAAAATTACCTTGCAAAAAATCCTTTGCAAAATAAGATAACTATTTGAAAAAACTCCTTTCAAATAAATAAGAAGTGCAAAACTACTTTGGAAAAAAATCATTTGCAAAATACCTTAGCAAAACAACTATTTGAAAAAACTTCTTTCAATTAAATAAAAAGTGCAAAGCTACTTTGAAAAAAAAACATCCTTGCAAACATGTCTAAGAAAAGAAATATTTTGAAAAAACTCCTTGCAAATATCCCTTAAAAAAAACACTTTCAATGTGTCTTTTGGAAAAAAGAAGAAGAAACATACTTTGTAAAAATCTCTTTTTCAAAAAAATGTTTTCTTTGCAAATATACAATAAGAAAATAAATATTTGGAAAAAACTTCTTGCAAATATGCCTTAGAAAAAAATTTCCTTCAATGTGCCTTTGGAAAAAAGAAGAAACATACTTTGTAAAAACCTCCTTTTGCAAAAAATGTCTTCTTTGTAAAAATGCAATAAAAAAGAGATATTTTGGAAAAACTCCTTCAATGTGCCTTTTGTAAAAAAGAAGAAGAAACATACCTTGTAAAAACCTCATTTTGCAAAAATAGTCTTCTTTGTAAAAATGCAATAAGAAAAGAGATAGTTTGAAAAAATTCCTTGCAAATATGCCTTAGAAAAAAAAACTCCTTGCAAATATGTCTTAGAAAAAAAAACTCCTTCAATGTGCCTTTTGTAAAGAAGAATAAGAAACATACCTTGTAAAAACCTCCTTTTTCAAAAATTATCTCCTCCTTCCGAAATTAGTTTGACAAAAAAATGCGAAGTTCAAACATGCGAAAATAATGAATTAACTTTACGTTTATTTATATGAGTATAAATTTTTTTTTTTTTTTTTTTTTTTTTTTTTTTTTTTTTTTTTTTTTTTTTTTCGGCCGACGTATTTTTTTTCCGTTTAGTTATTCGGCCGAATAACCTTCGCCATAAGTTACGGCGCCGTTACGGAAAACAGTTATTCGGCCGAATAATTATTTCGGCCGAATAATCTCTGAAACATGAACGATTCAGATCTCTGCAAAATTTTCAGGTTTCTCCATTTTCGGAAGGAGAAAACCACCTCTTACACAACAAAACGAATGTCGGACTTCATACCAGTAGATTCATCATTGAATCTACTTTACGAGGGTATAAATTTTGTTGTATATAGATAAGAACTGATATTTTTTGAGTTTTATCTGCGTAACATGTGTCGAGTTATGATTCAGCTCTTTAAAAAAACAGCGAAAAGAAAAATCCATAACTTTGAAAATACAACACCAAAAAATCGAAGAAAATGTGGGACTCTTCATTGACGTGTCTACTTCAAAAGGCTGGTCGTAGATTTTTTGATTTTATAGCGGATTGAGAGAAAAGTGGTGCAACAAAAAGGTTGTTGAAAATCGACCGAGTTTCCCCATTGATCGACTTTAAAAAAATATAATAATTAGTATAGAGGTCCATTGGATGCAAACTTATAGTCAGGCACTAGTACATTGTGTGTAGATTGTCGTAGCATTTTCAGTTTTTTCAAAACACAAGTCTAACAACGATTTTAGTGGTGCAACAAATCATAACTCTTTTGTAGTCTTTTCATTTTATAAGAACACACTGTCAAACATTTGCGAAATCGACATATCAAATCTTAATAAAAAAAATTGAAAAAATTATGAGTAGAAAGCTAACATAATTCTACAAAAGTTTTCTTTTTACGGCAAAGTGAAATTTTAAACAAAAATATCACTTTTGTTCACCCAAAGTTGGAAGACATGAAAAAAAACAGAATTATTTTCTCACGAGACCCCCCAAAATAGACACCCATCTTCATTTTTTCACCCCAATACAAACCATGGGACAATACAAAATATGGATCAACAATTACTATAGGATGACTTACAAAGCATATGCATCCAACAACAATAATACAAACTATGGATCAACAAATACTATGGGACGACTTACAAAGCATATGCGTCCAACAACAATATACTAACAAAGTAAATAGAAGGGTTGACATGGGTTCCTAACAAAATTAAGAAGGCCATACATGAGCTTCTTAAGTTAGAACTTATTAGGATAAGTACTAGTCTTTTTTCTTCCTTAGTAGTTTTGGTGAAGAAGAAATATGGAACTCTGAGGATGTGCATATATTACTGAGATTTGAACAAGGAGACCTTAAAGAACTGGTATCCCATCCCAAGAATTGATGAGTTTCTGGATGAGATGCATGGGGCCAATTTCTTCTCCAAGATTGACCTTCATTCTGGGTACCATCAAATCAAAATAAGGGAAGAAGACATACATAAGACATCCTTCCATGGTCATTATGGTAATTTCGAATTTTTAGTCATGTCATTTGGATTGATTAATGCACCTGCAACATTTCAATCTTGCATGAACAGAGTGTTTAGTAAGCATATCCGTAAGCATTTTTTTATTTTTTTATGATATCAAGATTTATAGTAGAATGTTGGAAGACCACTTGCAACATTTAGAGGTTTTACTAACTATTCTTGTAGATCAATCATTGTATGAAAAGTTATCCAAATGTGAATTTGGAATGAATGAGCTGCTATATCTTGGCCATGTGATTGGACAAGAGGGGGTGAAGGTCCACATGGGAAAAATACGAGACATTCTTCATTGGACAAGCCCCAAGTCTATCACATAATTGAGAGGGTTCCTTGGGATCTACACTTACTATTGAAATTTTGTCAAACGATTCTCTCAGCTGAAAGCTCCCTTGAATGATATTACCAAGAAAGAAGCTTTATGTTGGTCATAGGAAGCTAAAATATTTTTCAAAAAGATGAAGGAAGTCATGAGAATTTTCCCAGTTATTGCTCTTCTAGACTTCACTGAGCCATTTGTATTGGAATATTCTTACCATCATTTTTTATATTTGCATGTTTGCATGCATCCAGTCATCATGTGTAACATACCCCTTTTTGCTAAAAAACATTTTATGTTGGAAACATTATCTTAACTTTTATTGTAAAGTTTTATATTAGACAATGTACAAGGATGACTGTAATTTGCACAATATTTTATTACTAAATAAATTAAATAGGAGACAAATACCTAAGGGGACTGTTAAAAGAGTGTTTACTGACCCATTAGGTGGAATGGAATCTGGGGTAGAAGGCAATGGAAAAATGGCAGCTTCATGAGGCAAGTAACTAGCTGTTGGTATGGGACAACTCCCTTGAATTGTGGTCTTAGTGCCCTGAAAGATGGTAATGGAGCTTGGGGCTCATTTATTGAACACTGGCCACTAAAGACCTAGGCAATCTTTTCAAGAGACATCGAATTTTGGACTGAGGTTCATCACTTTTCCTAACGAGGAAATTTACTTTGGGGTTTTGCTACTTGCACCCAAGAGATTCGATGAGGGGATATGCTAGTTTTTTATCATGGTGTAAGTCTTCCTATTATACTGTTGAGTGTAGAGTCCTAAAAGCTAAGGAGCAAGTCTTAATAGTTTCCTACCTGTACAATTTCTGAGTGCCTTGCTTCTACACAGAGTTCATCTACCTGGTGGTTCAGTAAACAAACTCGGGGGTCCAAAGGAGGCAAGTAGTTTGGCTGCTTCTTCTGGAGAAGGTTGGGAGGAACAGGCCTCCTTGGGTGTTTGTCCACACTATCATCTGTTATAGCTTCTACTTGTCTTTTTTGTTTCTAAGTAGTTAAATTATTTTCTGTAATTGTTGATTTAGTATTTACAAGTTATCATCATATAGAAGTATTTGTTTTGAATCTTGATCTAGTCATGATTTTGTGTAATGATGATTAAGTGATTGAACAAATAACTTCTTTGTATTTTTCCTCATATTGTTTTCTGTATAGTACTCTAGTGCAGAGAAGGAGAATTAAGTTAGATGAATGATAGGCCGATTGGCAAATGAATGAATAGACTAACGTTGTTGTATTTCATAATTATTTCT
The DNA here is from genome assembly GCA_027924585.1 of Larix kaempferi. NCBI lineage: Eukaryota > Viridiplantae > Streptophyta > Pinopsida > Pinales > Pinaceae > Larix > Larix kaempferi. The sequence goes on from BSBM01000537.1 coordinate 2,442,953, forward strand.
TATCAGTTATATTCTGTGATATAAAATATATGTCTAGACTCAGGATTAATAATAGCATTTCATATTATAGGTATTCTAATATCTTCTTTTACATATGACATAAATAAATATTTCATCTTTGCACAAAACCTAGGGTTTTCACCTTAAGTCGTTTATTTCCCTTCAGGATACATATGCTATACATTCTCTAATTTTTCTCTTTCAAAAACAGTTTAGTATTATACTTTCATTTTATTTATTTTATCAACCTTCATGAAATTATAACAGCTGCAAAATAAACTTAACAGTATTTACAACATTTTATTATATTTCTATTTCTGATAGGAATAGAATAATCTAGGGTTTTATGTTTACCATGTTTTTTTTTAACTTTGCAAAGACTTCTATTCATTCATGTATTATATTTTAATTTCAATGTCAAAACAATTACTGACTTCCACATTTGAAGTAACTAACAAGTAAAATGGAGTAACCAGAACCAATTAACTCGTATCACCTTTATCAAAACTTCTTAAACATAGAATAAGTCTATTTGGACGAATATCCTTTTATCATCAGAATCCTTAACTCCTATACTTTGACATTTTAGAAATCATTTCAACATCGTAAAATATATTCACAAAAACATTTATCTTATACATTACTTAAAACTAAAACAAAGGAGCATCTCAGCATCAACATCAAACAGTAGTATCGGTTCCCTATTGGAAACATTTTCTGCAAAACCATATAAATACAAGAAAACTAGATTACTACTTTCAAGTTCGACCTCTCATAAATTTCCAAAGTCACCTCCTAAACCGAATAGGTTAGGGTTTCAAAGTTGCAAAACAAAACAATGAATTTTGGCTCTCGGCCATCACCAAAAACGACAACATTGGTATCAATTAACACATAATGATCAAAGCTACCATCGAAACCTACAGATTAGGGTTTCAACTGCACAACACAAGTTTAAAACCTTTGGCACTTAGCCATCATAAACACACAATAGTTCAAAACATTAATTTATCACATAACCTATAGCATGGCTCGCAGTTTTCAACACACAGAAAGATTATCAAGTTACAGGAACCAAAATCCTTGTTTAACCAGAATAGTCGTGGGTAAACCCTCTCGACTGTGTCTTTGTCATTACAAATTATCTACGCTGAAAACAAACACCAAAAGCTTAATGCTGAATGGGTTGAGGAGTTTATCCTCCCCAAGCTGCTAGTCAGCTCCCAAACATTATGATGGTGGTCACTATCCATAGCTTCACAATAAAAATGAAGTCTCGGCTAAGAACATAAGAAGGTCCAACAGGAACCTAACTAAAGCATCAAGTAAACCACCGAAGCTTACCATTTCATTCGTAGTTTTCATTGTTCACAACTCAAGCTTGGGAACCAAAGCCGAAGGAACCTGCCACACAAAACATGAGTATGGTCAAAACAAATATCATCAAAGAAGTTTCATTAAAACGAAATAAGCAACAACTACAACTCTTAAACTAATAGAAGAATACCGGATCAAATTATGTACATTACCTTTAAATGAGTTACTTATGGAGCAACAACGCCATATCCACTGTAAACCGTATCCATCACCTCATCATCGAATGCAACAAAGGTTGGAAAAAAACTCTAAGAACCATCACTCGACATTCAAGGAAAACCGAATACTGATTCAACCTACACGCAGATCTATCATCAACCCTGGAGTCATTCCAACTTCAAACTATTGTTGCAAAATCGCACAATAAGGGTTTCGCTCTTCAACTATTTACAGATATCAGATAAACACCTTCAGGTCATGAGTTCGATTCACGGGAGAAGCTCCCAGAAAACCTGCTAACGAAACCTTGATTTTTCTCAGGCCTGTCAGCCTCTCCTTAGAGCCACTCTCCAAAACTTTGAATTCCTAAGGAAAAAATAACCTCGAAACGTAATGGAGATTAGGGTTAAGTTCCAAATCCCAAGAATCACATAAAATCAATGGTGGAGATCACTCATCAAGCACCTCATATCTCCAAACAACCACCATAGTTATGACAACATTAATAACCATCACCAACGTGGAGACCAACTAGGATAACTTTCCAACTAAAGCACATACAGCTCGATTACGTTGACTGTTTGTCACAATGCCTTCACATGTTATGCACCACAATGGCAGCCAAGGATATTTTCCAATGAGTTGGTAGGGAGGTGTGTTAAATGCCAAGGTTGGATGCGAATGCCTGCCAGCATATGTCCACTACCCCATTAATTACCCTGTCCTTATCACATTGTTACGTTGTTTTTATATTGCAAACCTGACATAACATAGATCTTATGGTAAGTCATAGTCTGTATCATGGTATCAATTCACTAGACATCGATCATATAATTTATAAAGGGTCACGACGATGTCCACTTTTGTTGTATTATTTTGTATGTAGTGCACTTGATATAGGAATAAAAGTAGCATACATTTAGCCTATGTTTCAAAAAGGCATACTATCCTTTTTACAATAATTACATTGACATATTATACCAAACCATTGCAATGATACTCAATTTTATCATTTAAATGTTAAACAAAGGAACATACGAGTGGTATAGTATATAAATGCAAACTTAGACGAGTCACGTTATAAGTACCTCAGAAATTTATTACAGAACCTTTGGTGGCTAACTGAAAGTGCAAATTTTTAAACTATATTTGTAGTACTGATCTGATGTGTCACCCTTACTTGTAATCTGCGAAAGGAATGGTTCAAATGCTTTAGCATGAATGCTAAGTAAGCCTCAAGGTACTTTTAGGACCCCTTTCATCATCAAAATGAAAAGCAACAGTTAGCACTATAAACATTAATATCGATTGAACATTGACATATATAATATAAAAATATAGCTGAGATAAGAAGAACATCCAATAGTATCTTAGAGCAGACTTAAATTTCATTTCATAAGAAGACACAAAACATTACAGTTGTATGATCGTTACAAACATTTAGTTCAACAAGACGACATAGAAGCATTTGTTATAATTCCGCACAGTTAGTTTATGCTTTAAATGCTACGTTGAAAAATTTTAAATTTTTGTAAATTTTGGGATGTTACATGTGGTATCAGAGCGCGAGTTCAAACTCTAGGCCTGAAATAGGCTCAAGCGTGCAAAACAGAAAAATAAAACATAAAATTTAATTACTGACTCTATTTAAATTTTGTTTCTGTACAAAACAGTTTGACGTTTAAATTGTAGGTATGGATATACCGGAGGAATAAACAGTGGATAGATCTCCTCATCATAGTGAACATAATAACAATGCACATAATAATGGTAATGAATGCATTTACGTAGAGTTAAATAATCAATCTTCTGAACTGTTACGTACTGTAAAAGATTTAAAATCTGAAATAAGGACTGTTAAAGAAGAGAATGAACGAATTATGAAGGCACAGGATGATTTAAATCATATTTTAATGGAGAAATACCATAACGAGGAAAGATGAAGAAAATCATAAGTAAATTCTGATTCTGGTACAATGTTCCACAAACATAAGAGTAAGAAATCAAATAATAGTAAAAATAATAATTAATCTTCATCTGAATCTGATCAAAGTAATTATAATTATGTTCATGACAGCAGTGACAGTGATTACTATTCCAAGAAGAGGAAGCATAAGCATCATGAACAAATTACAGGAGAATTTAAAAAGATTAATCCACCAACCTTTAATGGCAAAACTGAAAAGGGTGAGACAGCTGAAGCATGGCTATCTAGAATGAAGAAATACTTTCATATTTGCGATTACTCTTCTCAGTTAAAAGCCAAGATGGCTATTTACAATCTGTCCGGAAAGGCAGATATTTGGTGGCAGGATCTTAAAAGAATTAAGAACATAAAAGAAAGAAACGTAGCGTGGAGTATGTTTAAAAAAAATTTTAAGAATTTTTTTTTGTCAGAATAGTACTATGAAGATAAATCCAAGGAATTTTATTATTTAAAATTGGGTAATATGAGTATGAAGGAGTTATGCAACAAGTTCCTTAGTTTGCTGAGGTATGTACCTTACATGGTCGAAGAGAAGCCTGAGGTACAAAGGTTTCTAAGTTGTCTACCTTTTAACATAAAATACAGGATCGAGTATGATAACCCTTCCACTTTGGAAGAGGCTATGAGGAAAGCTAATTTTTGTTTTGATCAAAATAGAAAAAGAGAAGGAATATCTAGCTGGAGAAATAACAAGTCTAATCATTTTGAGCATACAAAGAAAAGCTTTAATCATAATTATGGAATTTTTAAGAAAAACTTTAATAACATAAATTTTTCAAGTAATAATAATTACAGGAGTAATGCACCACAGAATTTTACTACTGCAAGGAATATTCCTAATAATAACAATAGCAATAATAATAACAACACCAGATATGCTGAATAGAAAACACCTTTGAAGTGTTATGATTGCGGTGGACCCCATACTAGATCTCAATTCCCACGCAATAGAAAGACATTCAACAACATTCACACCATACAAGCGGAGCCTACAATTGGAGATGTAGCAAGAGAATTGCCCAGAATAAATGTAGCGCTAGAAAATCGACAAGCAGATCATCAAACGTCTATGGTCAAAATTGAAGGTATGATACACAACAAATCTATTTCTATTCTAATAGATCCAGGTGCAAGTTTGAGTTATATTTCACCTGAATTAGTAAAACATTGCAAGTTAAAGGTAGAGAACTTTGATAATTCATGGTTAGTTCAACTAGCAACAGGCATTAAAAGAAAGGTTACAAACTTTGTAAAAAATTGTGATGTATTTACGAGTTAGTTGAAAATGCAAGTTAATTTGAATGTTTTACCCTTAAGGTCATATGACTTGTTGATTGGCATGGACTGGCTTGAACAACATAGAGTAGTGCTTAATTGTTATGATAAATATTTTACTTGTTTGAATAATGAAGGCAAAACTGAAATAGTAAAAGGAATTTATAGGAAGATTTCTGTAAGACAAATTTCTGCTTTACAAGTTAAGAGAGCTGCAAGAAAGGGTTGTAAAATGTTTGTTGTTAATGTTATTAATAATGAATGTTCATCTAAAGAGGATAAGTTAAAACTAGAGGATATACCAATCCTTAGGGACTTTTCTAATGTATTCCCAGAAGAGATTCCAGGACTACCTTTGAAAAGGGAACTTGATTTCACCATTGAGTTAGTGCTGGGTGCGGTACCAAACTCAAAGGCTCCCTACAGAATGAATATTCTGGAATTGAATGAACTAAAGTCTGAGCTGAAGGAATTAATAGATAAAAACTACATAAGGCCAAGTGTGTCTCCTTCTGGAGCGCCAGTTATTTTTGTTAAAAAGAAGGACGGGACCATGCGATTGTGCATAGATTACCGTCAACTTAATTAAATGACAATTAAAAACCGATATCCCTTGCCCTGCATTGACGATCTATTTGATAAAGTACGCGGAGAAGAGATATTCACTAAAATTGATTTAAGGTCCAGATATCATCAAGTTAGAATAAAAGACGAAGACATATTCAAAACTACTTTCAGAACGCGATACGGGCACTACGAGTTCGTAGTTATGCTTTTTGGGCTGACTAACACATCGGCAGTGTTCATGTGTTTAATGAACAACGTTCTGCACAAGTACTTGGATAAGTTTGTAGTTGTGTTCATTGATAATATTCTAATTTACTCCAAAACTAAAAAAGAGCATGATGAACATTTAAGAATAATTCTGCAAGTGTTAAGAGAACATCAGCTTTATGCTAAATTCAGCAAATGTGACTTTTATAAAGATAAAATACAGTACCTAGGTCACATAATCTCTAAAGACGGAATTTCCGTCGAACCTGATAAGATAAAATCAATTAACGAGTGGCCTATTCCTAAAGATGTAACTGACATTCGGTCATTTATGGGGATAACAGGTTACTACATAAATTTTATTGAAGGGTTCTCGCGAATTACGAATCCCATCACTTCTTTGCAGAATAAGGGTAAGAAATTCATATGGTATTAAAAATGCCAAGAAAGTTTTAATACGTTAAAAGAATTATTAACAACCACACCTATTTTAAAAATTGTTGATCCTAACAAAGACTTCGTTGTATGCACTGATGCGTGCAATGATGGACTTGGTGGGGTCTTAACTCAAGAAGGTCATGCTATTGCTTTTGAGTCTAGAAAGTTAAAAATCCACAAAAAGAATTACACAACTTACGATCTTGAGTTGGCAGTCGTGATACATGCACTAAAAATGTGGTGCCATCACTTGATTGGAAGAAAATTTACACTAATGACAGATAATAAGGGTTTAAAATACTTGTTGGATCAAACAAATCTAAACGCAAGGCAAGCTAGATGGATAGCTTTCGTTAGCGAGTATGATTTCAAACTTCAACACATTACGGGTAAAGAAAACAAAGTTGCTAATGCCTTGAGCAGAAATTCCATATTAGGTTTTGTGGCAGCAATCAGCACATTTAAGACAGATCTGGAAAATCAGATCGAAGAAGGAATTAAGCAAGATGAAAATTATCAAAAATTGCATGATAAGGTTGCTGCAAATTTATCTGAAAATTTAATTCTAGTGGAATTTTAAAAGATTCGTGTCTTATTTTGGTAGGGGGTCTAAATTTAGTGATTTATGCTTGTGAATTTGGGGAAGTAATCCTAAAGTGATTCCTCTTTTTGACATTTTCAACAACTTTTTCAAGGTTCAAATCTCCATGTTGTTATCCCTATAAATTTGTTCCCAACCTAGAGGAATGGTAGGGTGGGTGTTGCTAGCGTAGGAAAGAGATTAGATAGATTTCTAATTGCTGATAGACATGAATATATAGTGGATAGGTATAGGTCATGGATTGTAAATTTAGGCATTTCTTATGATTCTCCAATTTGTCTACAATCTAATAGGGATCCTATTAAACATAAATTTCCTTATAAATTTAATCATGTTGGCTTGAAGAAGAGGACTTTCTTTCTTTGGTTAGAGAAAATTGGAATTCAATTGAGGTTCCTAATGGGGCCTCTACTATGGATATATTGATGGAGAAGGAAAGGAAACTCAAAAGACTTGTGGATCAGTGGATCAGTGGATCAGTGGAGAAGGAGAAGAAGCAAAGTTTAATTCAGGAATTACTGAGGTTGAAGGAAATTTGGAGAAGGTTTATGAAGCTATTATGTCTAGAATTTTTTGGATTAAGGTAACAAGTATTATGGTTGATTTGGAGGCTAACAAAGCTAAGTTGTTGAAGATTGAAGACGATAACTAGATATTGAATATCGTTGTTATTTGGTTATCCCAAGGGGATAATAACACCAATTTATTTCATAAATATGCTGATCATAGAAGAAACTATATTGTTATATAGGATATCAACGATGTCCATGGAAACTTGGTGAATTCTCAAGTGGAATTGGAAAGGGATGTTGTGGAATTCTTCTCAAATCACTTCAAGGATCATGGAGGAGCAAGTAAAGTCTCTCAATTAAATGTGGTCAGACATTATCCTAGATTATTTTCTTTGGAAGAAGGTCAATTGATTGGGAGGGTTGTTACATTGAAGGAGATTGAATAGTTTCTAAGATATTTTGCAAAAGAAAAAATTCCATGGCCAGATGGATGGACTGTAGAGTTCTTCACAGAATTCTTTGATATTATTTAGAAGGATATTCTAGATGTGGTTGAATAATCTAGAAATCGGGGTTATGTGTATGGTGCTCTTAATTCAACATTCATAACACGGATTCCTAAATGAGACAAACCCAAGACCTTTAATGAATATAGGCTGACCTCTCTTTTAATCTTGTTTAGAAGATTATAACCAAAATTATTTCAAACATAATAAATTCAAAAATGGCGAAGGTGATGACAAAGGAACAATTTGATTTTCTTGCAAATAGACAAATTTTGGATGCAATTGGGATTGCTCAAGTGTGTCTTAATTTTGTTAAGACAAAAAAATTGGATGCTTTAATTCTCAAAATGGACTTGGTAAAGGCATATGATAGAGTTAATTCAGTCTTTCTAATATTTATTCTTCTTCAGATAGGACTTCCTTTGGAAGTTACAGATTGGATAATGGTATGTGTTACATATTAATGTTTTGTTGTACTGGTTAATGGCTCATCCTCTAACTTCTTTAAGTGTTCCAGGGGGCTCAAACAAGGATTTTCACTTTCTCCCCTTATTTTCCTTCTAGTTGTTGAAGGCCTAAGTAGACTTATTGGAACTGCAAAGAGGGAGGGAAGACTTTCAGTTGTAAAAATCACAACTTCACATCTCATAACACATCTTTTATTGGTTGATGATGTGTTATTGTTTGGTAATGGTACTATGGAGGATTGGAATTCATTTTTTGAGATCATTTATTTGTTTTGTGATGCCTCTGGGATGGAGGTAAGAACAAACAAATATTGTTTTATATGGATTGGAGTGACCGAAAATATATTTGAACATATTACTTCTCAGTTCCCTTATAGATATGAGTTTATTGAGGATGGATTTAAATACCCATGATGCTATATGAAACCTATCAATCATTTGAAATCATATTGGATGTGGTTAGGTAAGAAGGTTGAGAAGAGGATAGGTAATTGGTGCTATATATGGCTCTCTTTGGGGGGTAGACTCACATTGGTAAAATCAATTCTAGTTGGAATTCCTACATATTAGCTATCATTAGCCAATGTACCTGTTTCTATTCTACAAATGCTAAGAAATATAATTATGAACTTCTTATGTTCTGGAACTCTTAATGGAGTAAAAAGTCATTTGGAAAAGTGGGAGAAATTTATCTTCCAAAAATTTTGGGTGGGTGGGGCATTAAAAATTTACATTGTTTCAACCTTGCTTTAGGTTTGGAAATATTTTGCAGAGGTTTATTTGGTACTGGCCTGTGGTGTGATATCGTTAAAGAAACATATATGAAAGGAAAATCAATGGTTGATTGGATCATACAAACCATCAATACCATGACTAGGGTATCAAATTTCTAGAATGGGTTTGTTAGGGCTTTTCCTTGGATATGCAGGTGCCTCTCTTGGAGGGTCGGAAATGGAAGACAGGTCTTGTTGGGCATGGATCACTACATTGGGGGATATGACACATATAAGCTTTCCCCTTCACTTATTTCCTACCTTTCTGAGAATGGATTCAATACACTTGATCATCTGCAAAGACTCATCTAGATGGGGAGTTCTGCTTCATATTGGCTACTTTTTTAGGACATGGGTTTGAATGGCATTTGGGCTAATGAATGGAATCCATATATTGATGGACTAAACAAAGATAGCATTAGATTAAATGAAGTAGATGATTCTATAGCGTCGTCATGGAATAGATCAAATGGTCAGGTGAGTGCAAAATCTACTTATGAAACCATTACTTTTGTAAACTCCGAAAATGAGGGTAAGTGGTGGTACAAAAGAATTTGGAAATGGGATTTTCCCATGAAATTAAAATGTTTTCTATGGATTTGCTTAGAAAAAAGAATTATGACCTGGGATAATTTAATTAGAAGAAGATGGTCTGGGCCTAATTGTTGATTGTTGTATACTTTGTCATTAATATGGTGAATTTGTTTATCATTTGTTTGTTCAGCATTCTTTTAGTATAAATATTTGAAAGATAATAAGAAAAGAGGTTCATATCTCAAATGAGTGGGGCTCCTCTTCATTAGATGATAATTTGAGGATATGGGTTAACAATGTTCACATACACAAAGAACTGCCTGTTTCTATTAATTGGGGAATTTGCTGTTCTTGAAAATATGCTATATTTGAAAATAAATCTCAAAATGTGAGTTATTAGTAACAGAATTCTGGAATTCTGGGCATATATAGGGAATACTTTAAAGCAAAAAAAAATGGAAGACAAAGGCTGATAATTGAACCTTCTCTGTTAGTTGACATAGATGTGGGTTTTTTGGGGGGGGGCTGCTCAAAAGGGTGTGAGTGGAGGAGGCATGCATCTAAAAATAGACAAATCACACAATTATATGCTTTGGATGGGATGTGGATCAGGGTTCAATACAAGAGAATAATTATTGGCTTTTTGGAGTTTACTATGTTTTGCTACAAACATTGGCATTGTAACATTATAGGTACTTAGAAATTCTAAGGTGATCTTGGACTGGGCTAAAGGTATCTCTAATATACATGCAATCATTTTGGAACAATGGTGTCAAAGGATTTTCCTCTTATTGATACCTTTCACATATCACTTTTCAACATATATAGGGAACTAACCTACATAGCTGATGGACTTTCTAAGAAGGCTATATGATCATCTGAAGGATCTTTATTTTTTGAGGAATACAAGGATGATGTCCTTGTTTCTAAAGGGTACACTTCCTGTGTTCTAATAGGTGATAGCAGTAATTGGATTACTATATATGTCGAGTCTTTATACTTTAAGTTAAGGATAGTAGATATGATACTGTGGGTGAGTGTTTGTTTTGAAAGTAGTGAAAGTCTTTTTTTTGTATAGGGGGATAGTAGTTTAAAGATATACTTTGTGGACTGTGCATCCTAAAGTGAAGAATGCCATGAGTGTTTTTATTGGTTTCTTTGATTCTATGGAATAACCAGAAGCAATCCATTTTATACTCCAATCTATTAAACATAAAGTTTTTAACTTCTATACAAAAATTTAAAAAATAAAATCAATTTACAGTCATTTTAAATCTAATCTATTAAGTATAGATATCCATCTTAAACTTCAAACTATTAAACATTAAAAAAATTAATTAAATTTCTTAAATTGTAATTTATTAATTTTTTTACACATCATGATAAAAAAAAAATAGGCATCTCTACATTTGAGAAATTTAGATTTAAACTTAAACTCTCTTGATTGATGCACATATATACTAAAGTTTAGCTATAAGAAATTAAATTTAATTAGATTCAAGTAAGATCTAGATATTTAACAAAGGAGTAATCTATTTTTTCAAGTTTTGGATTTTTTAATAAGTTTTTGGTAAATTCTAAATTTGGAAGTGTTTAAATTGTGTTTTTGAATTCATAAATAGATTAAACAAACTCAAATATCTTCATAGCACCCATATCATGCCATTTCCATAATTAATATGTAAGATTATAAGTTTTTTTACAAATTTTCAACAGAAATCCAATCATACAATTTACATAATTAATATATATGATTCCAAGGTTTTTTACAAATTTTCAATAAAATTCCCAAAGAAATAAACCTAGAAAAAATTGGAAACTTAGAATATTTAGAGTCCAAAATCATTTCACAAGACCAAAGGCATAATTTAACGTACTTATATTGACGAACCTCAGGAAAAACATTTTGAAATCCAAACAAGCTAGAACAGTTTCTACAGGGAGATAAACTCACTGTCCAATGCTGGAGCCGGCATCGTAGAAACTATTAGATAGTGCTTGTTTATTTAGTAGCACCCTGCACATACAGTCTACTCTCTTCACTTAAATTTCATCTTTTCTGCAACTTTCTTCCAGGCAGGGCGAGACGAGATGTCTTCCCACCATGCCTTCACATGTTTTCTCGAAGATACCAGATAACCCTTTCCGCAATCGTTGACGAGGTAATGGATAGCCGGCAAATGTTGGAGGTCGGCCAAGCTGAAGAAATCACCGGCCAAGTACTTGCTCTTTGATAACCTCTCCTCATAAATATCCAACACTTTCCCCAGCTTCTCCACGCTGATCTCCTGTTCTGCTTCGTCTATGATGTCTCCCCTAAATGGGGCGACGAGAATTTGCTGTATTAAGAAAAAAGCAGGGGCATTGAATGACTGTCCTTCTACCTCACACCACTGCTCAACCAGGGCTTCTTCTGACACCGTGCTTCCCAGGAGATCAGTGCCTTGCTCCTTGTATTTTTTGGCTACATACTTGATGATGGCTCTAGACTCTGTTGTTCAAGAACAAGGAAAATTAAAACATCTCTCTATAAGTATCCCTAACAGCTGATGGAGATGAAATATAAATATGAAATAAGGGCTTCAAACTAAAGACGATCTTAGATAAATTGGGTTGGCAATTACCGAATAAGGTGAGATCCCCGTCTTGGATAGCAGGAACTTGTCCAAATGGCTGCATCAAAAAACAGAAACAGCAGAAGAAAAAAGTTCAGTATGTACAGATTCACAGAATAATTGGTTTGTTTCTACATGCAGAAAATGAATTGAGTAGACTTTTTCTCACATTGAGAGCCAGATATTGGGGTTTCTTGTGACCAAGCGCAAGAAGATCGACGAATACAAACTCGTATTCAACATTCTTCTCGTCCAAACAGCATTGTACCAATGCAGTGGCCGTGGATCCAGGATGGCCATGTACCTTAATCACCGCCATTGACAGTGCTAATCACTGTGAAAGATCTGCTAAACTATATTCAACACGGACTGCTCAGCAAGTCACGGAAGAATGCTCAAGAGGTAAAGCCCAAGAGGAAACCCTAGAAAAAACCCTAATGTGTGCGCCTCATTATTGAATTGGTACAAGAATTACCAAACGTTTGGATTGAAGTGACCCAACGGAGCGAGATTCCATGTTCAGGGAGAAATTGTGATAATTTAACCACTAATTAACTAATGCCTGTCCAGATCCTTACGCAGTAGCTATTTTATCTTCGTCGATTTGACAAACCGAATATGACATCTTGCTGGGGTCTGTAAAAGTCAGGTATTGAACATATGTGTGTTGCAATATCTCATTTTGAGATAAGAATGAATGTTACTTGGGGCTGAGGGCAGGAGCCAGCGATGAGGTCTGATGGTTGTCTCGACAAAAGTCCAGTTTCGATTCCTGCGGGGGAGGTGCGGCAGGCGTAAGCTCCTGCGGGGGAGGTGCGGCAGGCGTAAGCTCCTTCAGAAAACTGCACCCAAGAAAAAGCTCATACGACTCCGATGGTGGCCGTACTCTTGCTGGAAGCCCTGTTCAAGATTAAGGCTGGCCCCGGCCCATGGGTTTGATATCCAGGTGGTTCAGTGATGCGCTCACTGGGTGGTTTGGAGAGGTTCCCACGATTAAGAAAAAAAAAAAAAATGAATGTTACTTATTCAATATATGTCAGTGTTTTAATGATGAGATGTGAACCTTCATGTCAGTCAATTTAGTTGGCTTGACTGGAATGTCTATATCTTTGATAAAATATTTATATTAAATTGCATCATATCACATTTTTTCAAGCATGTGTAAGGTGGTTGATGCATAGTAGCATAATTAGGTTGTATTGGCCTTTCATATAGTGAAACAATTTTGTGGAATATTCAGTGTAGGCAATACAATTTACATTGGAAAATTGAATTTTAAAAATACAATTTATATCGGAAAATTGAATTTTAAAAATACAATTTTGAAATACCACATTTTAATTATTTAATCACTATAAAATATAAATAACATTCAATTTCATATTTTCTTATAAAAATAATTATTATTAACTGGTTGTTATAGTTCATATTTTTTATCTCAATATATTGAGATTTTATATTTTTATTTTTAAATAATAATTTTGATTGTAAATAACATGTCAAGATATAAATCAATAATTTTAAATGTATATTTATGATATATCTTTGTATATTTGATTAAAATTATTATTCATATAAAAAATTTACTTCTATATTTTATTAGTATTAAATTTTTTCATATATATTCAAATTATAGTCATATCATCATATTCATATTCATATTCATATCAATATCAATATCAATATCAATACTCGTACTTGAATTATGTTACTGTAATTCAACCACATGTGCGACACAAAAAAATATGAAGAAAAAAAAAAATTCAATAGGAATTGCCTGGCCCGCTCGTCAAAGATCGCTAACCGAGTCAAGTGGGATCAGGGATAAAATTTGAACGAGAAGAGTGTTGAATACGAGTTTTTATAAAATACACTTGTTAGAAATATTAAATTATGATTCCAAAAATATTGCCCGTGTAAGAAATCACATAAACTGAGTCTGTAATTTATTTTTTGGATTGAGAAATCAGAATAACGTAAAAGCAAGTGTAGTTTATAGGTGAAAACCCTGGGAGAATATGAATCTAAATGTATCAACTTAAAACATAATTTCTTAAAATAACGTAAAAGCAAGTGTATTTTATAAGTGAAAAGCTTCGGAGAATATGAATCTAAATGTATCAACTTAAACCATAATTCCTATTGAACTAGACTTTATTAAATTCGTGTAAAACTCATTTTGTTTTGTCAATTGTAATGTTTCATAGTTATCATTATCGAAATGATGTATCAACTCATTTTGTTTTGTCAATTGTAATGTTTCATAGTTATCGTTATGGAAATGGATATCATGGGAGTAGAACTAAAAAATGTATTAAAATACTAGTTATGTGTTCTATAGAAAACAAGTGCACTTATAAACTTTTTACCAGATGGTAGAAGAAGAACCTAAAAAGAGATGATGAAAGCCAAGTGTAACATTGGGGAAGTAGGAAATTCCATCTCTTAATATTGGTTTACAAGCAATTTTATGTAAACATGTCTTCCAACATAATTCATTCTATACTTAAGAAAATAAAATGAAAATATATCTAATAATTTAGAAAACACTACACTTCCAACATCTAAACTTAAATACATCAAGCATTCATGTACTTGAAAATATTTCACTAGTAATCCTCATTGTAGATGAGCATATATATCAACAAAGACACCAAAAGAAATCATTCTTGAACAACACACGTGGTTCTATCCTAGGCTGCACTTGAAAGAATATCTAGAGTAATAAAAAGAGTTGTGTTCGTTCTCTAATGAAGACTAGAATCATTATAGTACACCATGGCACCATCTAACATTATATGTATATCCTCAACCAGCTTCACCAAATCCCATTCTCAAGTTTCCATAGTCAAACACTCTATGATACACGCCCATGAAAATATCTCCAAGAATCCTACAATGTGATAAATCCTTAAGACACGTACCACTGAAAAGGTTTAATTGAAGTTTGAATCAAGTTCTAAAATAGTTCATAATATATCATAAACAATACAGAACCAGTTGTGTAATATAACATATAGGACCCAATAGTGGAGGCACATCCAAGCCCATAAAGCCACTTACACACTGCGTTACAGAACCTTCACCAACTTTGAGAATGTAATGCAATGAGAATACCATCAAAACCAATTAGTTACCAACTTCAAGAAAGTATTGCAACTAGAGCACCATCAAAGCCATTACAATAAAGGAACATCAATAACCACTTATACTATGAAACGAGAACTATATACTAAGAATGAGAACTCTATCCATAAAACTCAAATTTTGCATTAAAAACACCAAAAACAACCCCCAAATCGAAAAGTGTTGATACCAGTATCATGTTTTCATAAAAAACACCAAAAACAACCCCCCAAATCGAAAAATGTTGATACCAGTATAAATGTTTTTTGGGGGGCTTAAAAAATATAGCCATGGCCTAAAAATATCATATTGTTGTTTACGAAAGCCTTAAAATCAACCCCTAAATTGAAATTTTTTTTTCAACAAATAAATTCCAACTTCTTTGCAACTACCCGCACTACCTACCTTACCCCCACCCCCTAACCTGACTATTATGTTTTACCCCATAACCTAACTATTATATATAATAATAATAAAATTAAACCCCCCTCCCACCTACCTTCCCCCCACACAAACATTATTTTATTAAATTAAAATTTTAAAAAAAAAACCTGCGTTACCCCCCTAGCCACCTACCTCCACCCCTAGCCCCCTGCGTTACCCCTTACCTTAAACCCTCTTCAGTGCACACATTATTTAAAAAAAACAAAACAAAAAACAAAGTTAAAAACCCCCCTTTGAAATATTATATAATAAAAAAATGATTAAAAGAAAATTGAGTGAAAAAAATAACATAACAAATAATAAAAAAAACTAAAACTAAAATTAAAAACAAACACAAAAATTAATAACAAAAACTAAAAATAACATAACAAATAAAAAATAACAAAAACAAATATTAAAAACAAAAACAAAAATAAATACCAAAATAAAAAATTAAAACTAACATAACAAATAAAAAATTAACAAAAAAATAAAAAAACAAAATTTCCCCTCCTGCCCTCTCCCATCGCTCACCCGATGCTCCCCTCCCCTCTCCTCCACTGCCCTTCCCCTCCCTCCTCCCTTTACATTCCCCCTCCCCATCCTCCTCCCTTCCCCCTCCCTCTCCCAGTGCGTGCTCCCTCCTCCCCTCCCCCACCTCTCCCCTCCCCTCTCCTCCACTGCCCTGGGCGCAAAAAAGGCCCCCCCTTTGGGCAGCACGATGCTCAAGCTCCCTCCTCCCCTCCCATGCCTCTCCCCTCCCCTCTCCTCCGTTTCCCTAGGCACAAAAAAGGCCGCCCCTTGGGCGGCGTGATGCTGCGCCCAGGGCAACAGAGGAGAGAAGAAGGGAGAGGCGGGGGAGGGGAGGAGGGAGTGCGCAGCGGGAGGGAGAGGGGGAAGGGATAGGCGGGAGAGGGGAGGAGGGAGTGCGCAGTGGGAGTGAGAGGGGGAAGGGAGGAGGAGGGGGAGGGGGCAACCGAAGGGAGAAGGGAAATGGAGGAGGGGAAGGGCAACGGAGGAGAGGGGAGGGGAACAGCGAGGGAGGGGCCCTGGGTGCAAAAAAGGCCACCCCTTTGGGTGGCGCGATTCCTGAGCATTCATGTCGGACATGGGGCTAGACAGAGCTATGTAGGTGGGTAAATCTGACTCAGAATCAGAGCTAAAATAAGGGGTGCCGGGATAAAGATTCGGCGACAAAGTTGTGCATATGTGACGGGTGGTGTCAAGTGGACCGTACTGCGGGGACTAGCCCTGTAGGTGACGAGAGTGTCTTGGTGGATCAATGTTGACAAGTGTAACATTGATAAAGGATCTGTGGGATATAAAACGCTAAAAAATCCTAGTGCAACCATGTGTGCAAATGGAGAGCTCTCAAAAAGGGCGGCACTAAGGCCAACAACAAGCTCAAAAACACTTGTTAGAATAGTGTGCTACAACAAGTGGAGCAGCAATAAAATGGTCAAAATACCAACATGAAGCACTCTTAAAAAATAAAAAGGTTGACTCACTAATCCAATGGGGGTATAGGAGCATGCAAACACCTATCTAAAATATATGAGAGCTCACACAAATTGTATCCCCTGTAGGGTGATGAAATCCGTAGTCAGGCAATACAAAACCAAGAACCAAATGGTTAAGGATATCCTTCTACCGAGAGGGACTCCGGGTAAATGAGTCCTAGAAGAACGACAACTAAGCTACCCCGTTCATGGCGCATCCGAAAAGGTGTCCCGCAGCTTCAATTATTTGGTCGTCGTACACCCAGTATGGGCGCCAACATGCACGACGAGAACAACAAATTTGTATCCTTCAGTACAGAATGGAAAGCGGTATTCCACTCTGACTTACGGAACCGGTCTTTCCACTTGCCCGCCTAAGGGAGAGGCACTTCGAAAAATCGATATCAACCGTACCAATAAGTAATAGGGGATTTTGGATCCCTAATGGACAACAACTATGTCTCAAATGTAAATAAAAAATGGGGTGTTATTTGGATGCCTATCCCCAATGTCCTACCTAGCTACAAAGTTCTTTTTTGTGTTCCCCAAGTGGAGTTAAAGTTGGTTGAGTTAAGTATATGTTAGGTCTCACTTGGATTATGGTGACTGAGTGTGTGCACAAGTGGTGTGTACCCAAGATCGCCAAGATGGAAAATAAATAACTAAAACTTTGAAATAAAAAGTATTAATTGCTATGTAAAATAAATGATCTTGCTAAAATGTAATGAAAAGTAAAATATTTTAAATACCACAGCAAGCAAATAGCAGAAAAGTACAACTAGCAAGATGGATGCAAGAAAACAGATGGTTGTTAGGGCAAGAAAAAGTGGGAAAAAATGGCTGTAGGGTGCGGCTGTGAGGCAACAACTCATGCTCTGTGTGCAAAAAACTATAGAAAAATTGTGCTAGAATAGACTGTTAGGAACAGGAAATAGTGCACAGGTTCTGGGGCAACAGTCACACTAAGGGGCATGGGTTTCGAGGAAAAAAAAGCGCTAAAGCGCGGGTTTCGAGGCAAAAATCATGCTAAGGGCACGAATTTCGGCCTGGAAAGCACGCTAAAGCATGGGCTTCGAGGCAGAAATCATGCTAAGGGAGCGAATTTTGGCCTGGAAAGCACGCTAAAGCGCGGCTATCGGGCTGAAAAGCGTGCTAAGAGCGCGAGTTCTGGGCCGAAAAGTGCACTAAAGTGTGGGTTTCGAGCCAAAAGTCGAGCGAATAAGCACAGGTTTCAGTCGGATAGTCGCGATCTGCGACGCGGAAAAAAGTTTATGAAGTCACGAGCCGAGCCGTAAGAACAAAATTTGTGACTATTATTGTAAAGGAAAGGGCCAGATCTGCAAGTATAGGGTCCAAGGCTAGACCAGAGCTGTAAAATGCAAGCAAAATAACAAGTACAAAACTAAAAATAAACCAAATATTCTATGGGAGTCGACCTAGTGGAGTCGCCAAAACTGTAGTTGGTGTTTTCACACCTGCTCGTGCTAAAGAGCACCCACTAAGGATTCAGAAACCCTTAGTAGCAGTTCATAATAATGAATAAAAACTATATTTTAAACAAGTGATATGTGCAAGTGATAACATAAAAAGAAAGCTAACTACAACAGTAAAATATAGAATCAAGAGGAACCCATGAATGGAACTGATATTTTTGTATTATTGGGAAAACAAGGGTTTGTAGTGATATTTACCTCAAATGGTGAGGTGGTTGGAGTTCTTGCAGTTGTACGAAGAGTAGCACACCAGATCTCCAAAGTTCCTATCTCTTCTCCAAATGCCCAAGAGGTGGTCAAGACTCAACTGAATGGGGAACAAAAGCTCAAGGTGATAGGCTCAAGTTCAACAGGAATTTCGGTAGCATAAGGTTATGAAGAGTGATTATGGATGTGAAATGGGGGGCCTCCATCACCTTTTATAGTGATTTTGGATGATGGAGTATTGACCCATGGTTTTGGGAAACCAATAGTATTAGCTAATGGTAAATGGAGTTTTCCCTCTTTTTTGAATTTATTTTTGACTTTTTTCCCCTTTTTCTTTCATTTTAAGGATTTTGGACCATTTTTTGAAGGAATTTCATTAATTGAGGAAGGAAATAATGATTTTTTTTCCCTTTTGGTTAACATTTGAGGGTGTTTTAGGTTTTTGGAGGCCAAAAATGTAGGAAAAGTGGGCAAATGGGTTATGTGACTAGGGAGATGAGCTATTGAATAACTTTTGGGTGTTAACACCTCTCATACAGTTTCATTTGTGTCGTGTCAAGGAAGTTCTTGACATGGGGTTCACACCCCTTAACACATTTTCTCAACTTTAGTGCATCTCTTTGATTTGATGACGGTCTAGTGTTATCATGCCAAAACTTGTGTACTAGTTTTTTAATAACATCAATAAGTTTCATGTTTTAATGATTTAACCTACCAACAAAGGCACAACAATATTTTTGTCCTGGGGTCTCAATTTTTTCTCTAACAGAAAAATACTTTTGAAGAGTCTTTCTATCTACTTTAAATATTTTGCATGTGTGTGATAACAGGCAACGTTTCCTTGTGGATTTGTCTAATATCGATTTTGACAGTACATGACAGGTCGCATTAAGATCTTTTGTACGAGAAGTTTTTCCAATCAAATTAGATGCAGACTATAGATTTCTAACAACATGACCATTGTCCTCTAAAATTACAACTACCTTTATGCCTAAAATTCTCCTAACATGAGTTGGACCATGTGATTTTAACAAAGCTAGAAACAATTGACATTTTGTTGCATCGCTTTTGGATTCAAAAAATTCTTTGATGATTCTGCTACAATGGAAATCAATAGTGCGTTTAAGAAAATTACCTTCAAGTCATGAAAATGAAATTTCATCCACATGAATACGTCTAGGAGTTCTTCGTCGTCCGTTTGATAGTCGAGGTAAGGGAGTTGGAAAGGAAGTACAAGTCTCATCATCAATTTGTTGTGGCACTTCATTCACAATTTGGTATTGCAAGGGACTATGTTTGACATGTGTGTGCTCTTCTTGGGGAGGTTTCCAATTAACAACTCGTTCAACATCCATCCCTGCATACTCATAATCAATGAATATTTGATCGACTTCAACCACTTTATTGTTAGGATATTTAAACACTTAGGAGTTAGTTAAGATCAACTTGTGTAATATATCAGTTAGGGATAGTGTGTTTCTTTAGTATGCATTACTATGCATTTGTAAATACTTAATTCGACGGTCACGATATGTTCCTGACATAGAGTGATCCGACGACTCAACTTCTCTTAGATCAAACCTAACCTTGATCCGTGGCTTAACACCCAATTGGTCCATGATCTCTATTTAAAGAGCATGGAGGGTCATTGTTTAGTTGTTCGATTATGAGAATCTCATTTGTAACTTTTTTCTTTGCATAATAAATTGTCCCGTAGAAGCTATTTGGCCGGGCTCGTGGAGTGTTTCCCTCAAGAGGGTTTAAACCACATCAAAACATCGGTGTGTTGATCTGTGATCTGTTTGTGTGAAGTGGTTTCTCTTGGTGTTCGGTCCTTTGGTAGTACCCTGTGTACCCGAACATGGTATCAGAGATTTTATGAAGTGTCGCTTCCGGTTATGATCTAGATCTTGAACTGTTGTTGCCGAAACTCAAAAGAGTTTCTAGTTCTGGTATTTCTGTGCATTTATGGGCTGTGGGAGGTGTTCCATTGCGTCTGGAGCATCGTTTCCATTGGGAAATAGTTTTCGTTTGATCGAAAACGGTTCCCGGTTGCTCCAGAAACGCGTATTTCATCAGATCTGAAGGTATAATGTTACAGTGACGCATTTTTTTATTTCCTTTTTTAAAAAGAAAAAATCTCATATTTCATCTTTTTTTACTGTTAGATTTTTTTTTGGGTTCGGATTGTTGTTTTCCCATCTGCGTATGCTCTTTACTGTGCACCTTGAGCGATCTCGGCAAATCAGAAACAGAAAGGGAAAAGGTTTTTCTCAGCTGCATATGCTCTTTGCCGTGCACCTTGCGCGATCTCGGCAAATCAAAAACAGAGAGAAAACGTAGAATTTCCGGTTAAGCTAACAAGATCTAACTCCACAAGTGTGGAAAAGTTTTTTTTGTTTCGATTTGTGGTGTGTTTTGCAGGAAAAAGGGCAAGCACACAAACCGAGCAAGAAGAGTAAAAAAAAAAAAAAAAAAAAACTCTTACTCATTCCCATATTTTACATACATTTTAATCTAGCTCACTTGGTTCAAAGTTGATTTATTCCTTAATAGGTCTTAAGTTCAAGTTTTAATAGGCCTTGAGTTCAAGTCTTAGGAAGTTACTTTAAAAAAAAAAGTGCATGCAATTTCTATTTTCAAGTTATTTTATTGTAAAAGTACATCTCACTTAAATAATAAAAAATAAAAATACAAGTGAGTCATTTAAGTTTTTTTTATTGTTACACTATTTAAAAGTAATATCATTGTAAAAGTGAAATCACTTATTTTACAAAAGTGGTTCACTTAAAGCAACTTTCTTGTAAAGTGATTGTCAAAAGGTTCATCTTGGGAAGAGGGGGGTTCTTCTTCTTTTTTTTGCTGGACATTCTCTAGCCGCCACGTCACTATTGGGGACATCTTCAGCAGTTTCTTTGTTCAAGCATAACTTCATCATATAGAGTCAGTTTTCAATGCCGTTTTTTTTAAACCGCCTATTTGTTCAAGCTCTTCACATCCAAACTATTGGTTTCTACTTTTACAGCCATTAATTTACAAATATGGCCGCCCCTTGTGATATTCTACTTAACAGTTTCAACTATTTCTCATGGAAATCTCGTATGGAGGATGTTCTACGAAGTAGGGGACTTTTCAGAATTACCTCAGGGAAAGAAACAGAACCCACTGATGATGATAAGAAAATAAATGGGTAAATAGATGTGATGAAGCTCGTGGATTGATTGGGATGTCAATATCTACTGATTTGCGATTCCAAATATCTGGAATTAATAAACCTAATGCTGCTTGAGACAAGTTGGAATCTGTGTTTGGTAAACACAATGAAATTCAAGGTCACCAACTCGAAAATGAGTTGATTTCTTTAAATCCAAGTGACTTTTCATGCATTCAAGATTATTTATCTAAATATAAAACTCTTAAACTCTTATGTGCAGAATGTAATATTAAGAGGGAAGACAAACAATGCATTTATCATATTCTTTCCAAACTTGGACCTGCATATTCTGTTTTTGTATCTACATTTTGCTCCATGAAAGCGTCCTTGAATGCAGCTAGCTATCAAGAGCCTAGTCTTGAATCCTTTTGTGATTCCTTGATTAGAGAACAAGATAAACTCATTCATCTTGGAATAATCAACAATGCAGATACATCTGGGAAAGCCTTATTGTCCCAACAGAAAGAATAGTCCAAGCCTCCCAAGAAATAGAATTTTCACAATAATAAGTCAAACAAGGGTCCCAAACCCTCTTAGTTAGCTCCTTCTTTAAAAAATGACAAAGGATCCAAACCAAAAGGCAAGAATACTGAGCGTCATTGCAACTATTGCGGGAAAGATAATCATGATGAATCTAAGTGTTTCAAGAAGATGACAGCCTTGGAAGCAGCAATGAAGAAGCACCACATCAGCCTAGATTCGTCTTCAGAATCTGCCTCTCATGGACATGCACTTTGTGCTTCTGGTTATTCTTATAATGCATCTTCTTCTTCTACTTCAAATGAATGACTGATTGATTCTAGAGCATCTTATCATATGGCTAAGGATCAAGCCATCTTTTCTACTATGCATGAATGTAACACCAAACAAATATTTGTCGGTGATGATAGATCTCTAAGTGTTGTAGGAGCTGGAACAGTTCCAGTAGATAATTGTCATTTTAGTGATGTACTATGTGTTCCAAGAATCTCCTGCAATTTGTTATCAGTCTATCAGATCACTCATTCTGGTGAAGGTAAAACTGTGACCTTTACACCTCACCAAGTTGTAATCAAGGATTTTAAAGATCCTCAACAGGTCCTATCTACCAGAATTGTTGATGATATTACCAGGTTGTACAAGTTTAACAACTTTGGGTCATCACCTTTCCCTTCAGTTTTTGTTGCTCATAGTGATAACTTGAGCAAACTTTGGCATGAGTGATTTGGTCACTTAAATTATCGCTCATTGCAACAACTATGTAAAAAAAATATGGTGACAGGTCTTCCGATGGTATCTTGCAGGGATGGTATTTGCTCTGGTTGTGTACTCGGAAAACATCATCGGGACAGTTTTGACAAACGTGCCTCTTGGCACGCCTCGGTTCCCTTGGAGCTTGTGCATAGTGACTTGTGTGGTCCTCTTCCATCTGCTTCCTTTTCTGGTTTCAAATATTTCTTAACTTTCATTGATGATTACACCAGACGCACTTGGGTTTATTTCATCAAACTTAAGAGCGAAGTATTTAACATGTTTTTGGCCTACAAGGCCCTTGTGGAAAAACAATCTGGTCATCAAATTATTAAGTTAAGATCTGATAATGGAGGAGAATATGTTAACAATAAGTTCACTACTTTCTGCACTGAACAAGGCATCCAACAACAGCACACTGTTCCATATACACCACAACAAAATGGTGTAGCTGAGCAGAAGAACCACACTTTAAAAGAAATGGCTAATTGTATGATCCAATCTAAGGGACTAAGTCTTCAATTTTGGGCTGAAGCCATTAATTGTGCAAATTACATAGTTAATCGCACCCCCACTAAATCATTACAAGGTATAACATCGGAAGAAGCATGGAGTAAAACTAAACCTAATGTAAGTCACTTCCGTGTGTTTGGTAGTAAAGCATGGGCTCACATTCCGGATGAAAAACGGAAAGCAGTGCAGCCTAAAAGTGTAAAGTGCATATTTGTTGGATATTTTGAAGATGTAAAAGGTTATAGACTTGTTCAACCACATTCTCATGATATAATCATTAGAAGAGATGTTAAATTTGATGAAAATCTCTTGGCCTGTGAGCCTAACTCGACGATTGTGCCATCTTTGGCCCGCGAGCCTGATTCGGCATTTGTGCCTTCTTTTTCTTCTTCCAACTTCCTTGACAGGTTTCCAACTCCAGTTTCTGATGATGACAGTGAGGATGAAAATCCACCTCCACCTGTTCATGTTCCTTCAGTTGCACCAGCACAAGTGCTTCCTCGATGGGTCCATTCAACATGTGAAGCAGCTGGTGATCTTGCCGGTGATCCTAGAGATCAACGTCGAACATGTTCTTAGTTTCAGCGAGCCTCTTCTCTTTTGGCTCAAGTTTCCAATAATCATGATCCAAAAACTTTTGCAGAAGCTTCAGGGAATCTAGATTGGGATGCAGCCATGGATGAAGAATATCGTTCATTAATGGCGAACGATACTTGGGATCTTGTACCTCTTCCAAAAGGAAGAAAACTTGTCAGATGTAAATGGGTCTACAGAACTAAATATGCATCAGATGGAAGTGTTGAAAGACTTAAGGCAAGGTTAGTTGCCAAAGGTTTTTCCCAAGTTGAAGGGATTGACTACAATGAAACCTTTGCTCCCGTCGCAAAAATGAACTCCATCCGCCTTGTTCTTTCCCTTGCAGCCTTACACAACTAGGAAGTCCATCAAATGGATGTCAAGTCTGCCTTCTTACATGGTGATTTACATGGAACAACCTCCTGGCTATGTTTAGAATAACTCTAGCCTTGTCTACCGCCTTAAGAAATCCTTATATGGCCTTAAGCAAGCTCCTAGAGTTTGGTATGCCAAAATGGATAACTTTCTCCTTGACATTGGTTTTTCTAGATGTCATTCTGACCCCAATGTCTATACCAAGAAAGTAGGACACCATCTCATCATACTTGTTCTATATGTTGATGACCTTATTCTTACTGATAGTGACCCTAAGCTTATAACCCATGTGAAATTCAGTCTTAAACAAAATTTTGAAATGTCAGACTTAGGACATTTGCATTCTTTTCTTGGTCTCCAAGTCCTGCAAACCAAAGAAGGAATCTTTCTTTCTCAATCTAAGTATGCTTGTGACATTCTTCATCGCTTTCACATGGAAGATTGTACACCAGCCCCTTCTCCCTTCCAATCTGGAGTCAAACTTTCTGCCACTAGTACTTCACCTGAAGTCGATGCCACCTTGTATCGTCAGCTTGTTGGTAGTCTCTTATACTTGACTCATTCCCGTCCTGACCTTTCCTTTGTTGTTGGTCGTGTTTCCCGTTATATACAGACACCTCATGAAAGTCACTGGAAAGCAGCTAAAAGAATACTTCGATATATTCGAGGTACAGTTTAGTTTGGGATTCATTACAGTACAGGGGGGAAACCTTTGTTGGTTGGTTTCACTGATTCATATTGGGCTGGCGATCCTGATGATCGAAAGTCTACTGCAGGTTATGTTTTCAGTTGGGCTTGTAAAAAACAACAAGCTCTTGTTCTTTCTTCAACAGAAGCAGAATATCAAGCCGCAATTAATGCCAATCAGGAAGCTTTATGGCTTCGACAGATCCTTTCAAAGTTTGGATTCGAGCAGCAACAGCCTACTCCACTTTGGTGCGACAATCAAAGTGCCATCAAGCTTGCCAAAGATCCAGTTCTACATCAACGCAGCAAACACATTGATCTACATATGCACTTCATCAGAAATCTTGTTCATGATCGTGTTCTTGAAGTGCTCTTTTGCCCTACAGATGATCAAGTTGCAGACATCTTCACCAAGTCTCTTACAAAAGCGAAGTTTTCTAAACTTCGATCTATGTTAGGAGTTCAGAAACTTGTCATTAAGGGGGGATAGGATCTAATGCCTCCTTCCTTCTCCTAATAGTGTCACTTTTGTAAATCCTTCAATCCTATCCCAAGTTGTTCTTAAGGGGGGATGTTAGGATATTTAGACACTTAGGAGTTAGTTAAGATCAACTTGTGTAATATATCCGTTAGGGATAATGTGTTTCTTTAGTATGCATTAGTATGCATTTGTAAATACTTAATCCGACGGTCACGATATGTTCCCGACATAGAGTGATCCGACGGCTCAACTTCTCTTCGATCAAACCTAACCTTGATCTGTGGCTTAACACCCGATTGGTCCATGATCTCTATTTAAAGAGCATGGAGGGTCATTGTTTAGTTGATCGATTATGAGAAGCTCATTTGTAACTTTCTTTCTTTGCATAATAAATTGTCCCATAGAAGCTATTTGGCCGGGGCCGTGGAGTGTTTCCCTCAAGAGGGTTTAAACCACGTCAAAACATCGGTGTGTTGATCTATGATCTGTTTGTGTGAAGTGGTTGCTCTTGGTGTTCGGTCCTTTGGTAGTACCTTGTGTACCCAAACATTCATCATTTCTTGTTGATGGATTATTCGTTGGGTGATCACTTGATGTTGTATTTTGAGAGGGCTCCATTACCCGCATCCATTTCACTTCTCCTAATGAACCCGAGTTCATCGTGGCATGCAATGCGCTAGGATCTAAGGCACCGACATTTTGATGTCTACATTTTTCCATATACAAGATGGCATTTTCTTTTATCTCATGGGCCTTTTCAGGGGCCAGCTCCTTCCTTCTAGACTTTCTTTTATTATTACGTCTATTTCCCATCTTCAATATGTTTTTTAACAAAACAAGAATATCACCCATGCAAAAAAAATAACAAATAAGATATTATTTTTCAATTATGAAATGAGGAAAACAAAATTTGACCACGATTAAGATATAAGGGACACAAAATTTAGACAAGATTTATACATTGAGTGGTAATATGACTTGTATAATGTGCAAGATTATTAATACTTGATGTAGCAATTGATTGGGTACTGTGCAAACCTATGCGTGTTATCTTCGTAAGTGTACAATGTAAACTATGGTCACAGACATATGTTTTGTTTTCTTGACATTGGACATATAGAGCAAACTAATATGGTAGCAAGAAAGAAGGTGGCATGAGGCCATTGCAACTATCACAAAAAATTTATCAAAGTGGTGCAACAAAGATTTGTTTTGCTCTCAACATCCCATTAGTGTGTACATGCATAGAGTTTGTGTTACTGGTATCGATCATACACTTATTCAATCAAATATTGATGCGGGATTTAATAATGTCTCCGCAATGCACAACCCAACCTAGGTTGGAATCAAGGTCCTCTTATCCATCTTAGTGACATAGGCTTATAGTGTGGTAAATTCCATCATTTTGAGTACAACCTCACTTTTGTCTAAATGTGTGGTTGTGGTTTCCCATTTTATGTCTAATACCATGGTAGGGTTCTCATTTCACATTTTTCCTTAATTGCTCAAATGTTTAGCTATAGTAGATGTTTTTCTTGTGTATGTATTGTTTTTCTTATCATATTGAAACAATGTACAACAACATCTAGTGAGAATGTTTTCTTATAATCTTAAAATCTATTGAGAATTCCCTAGATATAACAACATCACCTCTAGGAACTCAATTTTAGATGTTTTCTTGTCATCTTGAAACAATGTACAATGAGCCTCATTTTGGTAGCTTGGCACTTGGCACATAGTTTTTTGACAATATTTTGTGTTAGTAGATGGTATTGGAAGGTGGTATGGGGTGTTAGTAGGAGCACATTTCCTATAAAAGGAGAAGCTCCTAATCACTTCATTTTCATGTTTTGGATGAGGGAAAATCGCCCCTAAAGATTAAGAATTTGATTCTTTTGGTGTTTGTCTGAGTTGTTGTAGTGAAATCATGAGGAATTCAACAAATGTTTGTGTGTTGGATGGCGTTATGTCATTATGAAAGGTTATTGGTGGTGATTCAAGTAAGTTTTTTTTATTATCTTTATGAAATGTTGAAAGCATTGCTTGGTGCATGTTGTAGTTTTTTTGTGGTAATATGTTTTTATTGTATATGTTGAAGATTGAGAAGACTAAAATACATTTATCATACAATTCATGAGGAAAAACTAAAATACATACAATTCAAACAAAGTGAATGAAGACTAAAATACAATTCATAAGTAAAAAAGGTCACCATACCTCAAGGGTTGCTCTTTGTTTGCAATGTAAAATGGTCTTTTGATGGATCCACTATATGTAAGAAGAGTTCAAGTGTGTCCAAGCAGCCTGATAATTCAATCCAAAGAGCTAAATAGATTCCAACTGTTGTGTATTCAATCCAAAGAGCCAAACAGAGTCCAACTGGTGTGTATTCAATCGAAAGAGCCAAATAGAGTCCAACTGATGTGTATTCAATCCAAATTGTCAAATAAACTATGAAAGGTATGTGAATTCAATAAAAAATGAAAGTGACTATCGATCTGTGTGTGAGAAGAGCGAAAAAATTGCGATATGAGCGAAAAAAATGCGAGAGAAGAGCCCGAGTCATTTGCAAAATTTCATGTTCAGCAGAGGCTTGCACATGGAAGGAGTGCGCACACTCCAGTGGTGTGCACACACTTCTAGCATGTGCATTCCTTTGCATAACGTTTCTTTGTTCGGTGGGTAACGTTTAGTGCATTTATTTCCCAATAAATCTCTATTTTCCCATTCATTCCTAGAGCCCCTCCCCCCTAAAGGCCTTTAGGCCCTCTTCTAAACCATAATCCCCAAGTGCATAAGTACTTAGGTGTTTCGAGGTTTTGGGATTTAGAGCTTGTGGGTTAGGGGGTTAAGGTGTTTTGGGTTAGCTAGGATTTAAGAGTTAAGGTGTTTGGGGTTAACACTACTAAATTCTTATAAATTCCATACAAATAAAGGTTATAACAATGATTTCAAGATAGATAGTAGGGTTCATGAGGGCTCCTGGGGGCTAGGGATTATAATTTTTATTGTTAGGAGGGGTTTTATTGGTTAAGAATTTAGTGTTAGGTGTTATTTTTGTTAGAGTTAAGGATTTCTTGGTTATTGATTATGGCTCAAGGATGATGATGATCAAGGTTTAAATGTGATATAATTGTTTATAAGGATTTTGTTTATAACTCCCTTAAATCATATGCAAGAAGACTAGTTTCGACCTTGAGGGAAATAACATTAAATCTTCTTCAAATGAAATAAAACTGAGAAAGATGGCTCCAAATGCTTAAGTGTTGAACATGAAATTTGTAATACTCATCAATGGAAGTCCATACATCATAAATATATTAGAGAAACATTCTTCCATTCGAAATCATCATCAATACATTGGCATACCTCAATCTAGTGGGCGAATGGTCACTGTTTGCTCATTAATAATCAATTTTACATATAACCACTTGGTATTTCGACCTGAAACTTTCTGAAGATGAAGAACAGAGCATATTAAGCATATTACAATAGAAATGGATCATGATAAGCTCTCACAAAGAGTACAATATCTCACCAAAAACACCCTCCCTCAAGGATCAAGAATATGCCATGAAAACTGGAAATGGTTGAAGGAGTGAGCTGCACTAGAAGAAACCATGAGCTGACCTATAGCTTACACCTGCAAATAAAGACTCCATTAAAGCTCCAAATGAAATTTCTAAATGGCCTTTCCAATTACCAACTTGGATGGGAATCTTTCACCCTCGAAATTGGCTGAGGCAAGAAACTAGTAATCCACTAGCTCTCTCTCTTCACAAATGCAATTGCAAATTTTTCAAATGATAAAAAGATGTCATTCTTCTTTTTTCATGAATTTTATAAAATTCTAATGTCCTCCATGGATCGAATTCCTTCCAAGAGATTCATGCCAACTCAATTTTGGAAGAGATTCCCAAGTATGCGACTTGTCCTTCCAATTCTAGCCCTCTCCTTCTCCCAATTCGAACTGGTGTCTCTTTGGCTTCCCTAACTCACTTGAGCGCCCTCTTGGAGTCTATTTTTATCCCTGACATGTCATAAATGTCATATGTCATCCCTCAAGTCTGATTTGTGTCAGAAGTGTCATACCATCTTCATCATTGTTGTCATAGAGCTAGGGAATCTAGCCCAAGTGTCTCACTAGCTCCAAATTGCCTCTTCCTCTTCCATGGAAGTTATTCTTCCACTCCAATTTGACCTTACATGACTCATGCCAAGTATATTGACCTTCTAACTTACCCCAAGAACATTTTGATTCTTATGGATTCGAAATGGCAAGAGTAGGATGCCATGTGGCATGGTAAATCTAGCTTGTGTGGGTCCCACATCCTCCATGTGTCTTCATGATCAATTGCCACTTTGATTTTCTCTTGTATTTATTTATTTAGCTCCTTTATTAAATATTTATGCCATTCTAATGTGCAAACATTATTTATTATCCTCCTTCTGTCAAATCCCAAAGCTTCCACCCTCAACCTAGAAAACTAGTAATTTTCCTCCTAGGCAATATTTTGACCCTTAACATCAATTTGACAAACTCTCGTGAATATGGTCATTGGGATTAGGCCCTTGTGACCCAATGCCAAATTTGGGACATCACATTGGGTGTTTAATGATATAGTTTAGGGTTGATGAGAATTAGATGTTATAAGGGTTAGGGGTTATATGGGTCGGGTGTTTGATGATAGAGTTTAGGGTTGATGAGGATTATATGTTATAAGGGTTAGGGGTTATAGGGGTTGGGGTTTATTTGAGTTTTTATTTAATGGATATAATAGTTAAGCCTTAATATTTTTATTGGTGAAGGGTCATATAGTGGTTAATGATTACAAGGGATAATGATTATATTGGTAAGATATCGTAAGGTTTGGTGGTTATAATGGATATATTATGTACATTAATAATGAGGATCGCTAAGAGTTAGTGATTAGGAGTTACATGAATTAAGGGTTCTTGTGGTTATGCCCTCTAATATTCACTAATTTATAGTTTTAGTGTGTTAGGAATTATAGTTATTGTGCATTATTAGGGTGAAGATTGATAAGGGATTGGAATTATGAGGATACAAGTTATAAGAGTCAAGGGTTTGGATTTATTGGCTTATAAGGGTTAAGGATTGTGACTTGTTTGGGTTAATGGCTAGTAAGGGCTTATGGCTAAGGCTTCTCAAGTATTAGACCTTATACAAGTTAAGGGTTAGGGATTTGGATTTAAGGGTTATAATATTTAGGTATAATTCATTTTATCATTTTGGGATTATACTGGTTAGGGGTATGGATAATACGGATTATAGGTTAGAGACTCTATGGGTTAGGTGTTTTAGGTGCTTAGGCTTAATGGATAGTAGTGGATAGAGACTATACCTGTTATAAAGGATTAGGTGTTTCAGGTGAGGAGTAAAGGTTGACATGCACTAGTTATTAGAAGGGTTAAGAGTTGTGGGTTATATAAGTTATAAGTTTTAGGGGTTAATTTTTATTTGAATAGACACTTTAGAGGATAGGATTAGGTGGTTAGGATTATAGGGGTTAAGGGATATTTCAGTGTTAGGGAATGAGGGATATATCATTATGTGTTCGGATTTAGGACTTTTAGGGGCTATACTAGTTTAGTATTATAGTGGGCCAAGAGTTATAATAGATAGTTGTACTAGGGACTAGGGATTGCAATGGCTAGGGACTAATGGCCAAGGGTTTGGGGATTGAGATATAGGGGGCATGGATTTATGGTTATAAGGATGAAGATTTATATGTACAATAGGATAATGTGAGTTAGTGATTTTGTGTAATAATATATACATATTATAGGATTTTTGCGTTATAAGGCTTACTAGATATGGATTATAATGATTAGGGGTTATATGGAATATTGGTGATAAGGGTTAGATGCCAATGGTTATAGGGATTACATTCCTATTATCATTAGTATCGCTAAGCATAACAAAGGATATGCTTGAGAGGTTGTGTGTAGTGGAATAAGGTGTTGTTGTTGAACTTGGATGATTACATTCTTATTTTAGGGATTAAATCCAAGGTTCCATCCTTCAACCATGTATAGGGCCCAAACACCCATACCTAGAATCCAAGACATTAGAATGGCCACACCCATATTCATACTGGGAATCAAGGCTAGCCTCAGGAAATCCTATGTCATGGATTTAGGTGTTATTCATGGAAATGGATGACTAAATATCCTAACCCTTGTGGTTAAGGAGAGAAGAGAGGAGTCAGGGAGGGAGGAGGGATTGGACAGAGTGGAAGAGAGGGGGGGATTGGGTGGATAGGAAGAGAGATGGGGGTGGGGTTATAGAGATGGAGGGGGAGTTTAGGGAGAGATAGAAAAAAATGAAGGTGTCAAGGAACGTGTGCGCGCAACTATGCATGCACGCATTTGCGCGCACACGTGTTTAGATTCAATTATTTTTTGGCACCCTTGCAGATTTGGTACTAGCTTTGAATTTCCAAACCTTGAGGCTCGGTCTAAGTCATGGAAGAACACACCAATTTCTATAACTTCATGTTTTTCACACTTAGTTCCACATATTCTCCACTTGTGCACTACTAATGAAATTGCACACACTTGTCAAGCTCTATGTACATATTCTAACTATATACTTTTTGAATAAATATGTTACTATTTTTTATTTTAAATTCATTTTTAACTATACTCATGTCAAATTTGTAAAAAACATAGGTCGTTTATTTGGGCTATAACTTTTAATTGGCTTACATATTTCGAAAACGGAAAAGAACTGGCTACCTACAAGCTAAAAATAAATCATTATTGATTATGTTAAGACCATGATATGGTGGACCAACGCTCGACCATGTCATTTTATGGATTCACTGACTTTTGTAATTTAAAAAAGATATAAAATTAACTTTTAAAATTTTGGAAAAATAACCCTGCAGAAGATCCATCTGTTCCCTAGTCCTTTACATATTTTTTTCCTCATAATTTTACAATTTACATAACAAATGGGTGGACCAACGCTACACCTAATTCTAAAAAAATTTGTAGGTACCTCTAATAATTCATTTTAATGATAATATTTGTGTTTTTCGAGCATGCCATTGCAACTAAAACATCATAAGTCTATATCATTACCTTGCACCAGACCTAATTTCCATTTTTTCTTAACCCAATTTGCCCAAATTCCATCGAATTCTCTTTTTACTCTAAAAATCACCAAATAAATGTCTCAAACAATATAAAATTCTTAGAAATTTAAATATCTTCACAAAAATTAGTAAAATTTGTGGCTTTGGACACTAACCCCTCCTTCCATATAACAATTTTTATGAGATTTAAAAATATTTAGCAAATTTTTGAATAAAATTAGTTATTTAAGTGAGTGCTAATATGTCCCTTTAAAAAAATTGAAATATATAACCATTAGAAAAATTTAGTGATACTTGAATCATTAAAGAAGGGAAAACAAAAATATATATCATTGAAAAAATTGGATCTACTATATTACGATATAACATTTAAAAGGAAACAAATATTTAAAAACAAAATATCGTTATGACATTACAAATGAAATTATTTTAAAAAAAGTTATAAAAAATAGTTACATCATTTAAAAATAACACAAAATACAACTTTAACCATTAAAAAAACTTTTACCAATTTTATTTTACATGGTCATGAAAAATGAAAAATAGAAAAAAAATGGTGATACTATTACCAAAATATTTTGTTTTGCCATTAAATCTCATGAATTTTTATATTAAGAACTACTTTTATAATATCATTCCAAACAAAGAACAAGAAAAGACATTTGACGATGTTGTCATTATCGTGTATAATAAATGATGATGTAAAATTATAAACATTCATTTCCCTATATTAAGAATTGTTTTTATAATATCATTCCAAACCAGAAAAAAGATTTGACCATGTTGTCACTGTTATATAATGAATGATAACGTAAAATTATAAACATTCATTTCCTCATGAGAGTTAAACAATCTTTTCTTCATGAGAATTAATAGTTGTATCTCAAGGAGTTCATCAAAATCTAATAATAAAGAACACAATTATCAATTTGTTTGATAGCACATAAATGATCTTAGCATGTTAAAAAAAGTGTTACCATGTGTAAGTGAAATATAAGTGCATACATTGACATCTAAATTAATTAGATTATCAAACACTCACATAAATAAAGAATAGGCATATAATTCATCGAAAGTTCAATGAATGTCATGTACACCATGTATTATTCATATAATAAAGTCCATATCATTTAGAGATGAAATAATAATAAACAAAGGATAAGACTTTTTTTTTTTTATAGAATAAACACCATGCTTGCATGTATTATTAATATAATAAAGTCTATATCATTTAGAGATAAATTAATAATAAATATGGAATAGACTTTTTTGTAGAGTAAGTATAAAGCAAATTAGAGTATAATTGGTTTAAGGTTCAATGAATGTCATACATCACTTATTTATGTATTATCAATATAATAATATTCCGTGTCATTTAAAAATGAAAGAATGCGGTTCACATTTTTATGTGAAAGATGCCCTTTGTTTAATAATAGATTATTAAAATAATTAGACATACTTTTTATATAACAAATATAATATATAATAGTTATATGCGAGACATGTATCAATGTAAATGGATCTTAATTAAAAAATGTATATATATGAGAGCACAAAATATATGAAAAAATGGATATATGGAAATAAGATTTCAATTATTGTCTGTCTAGGAATTTTTCAATGGATATATAGAAATAAGGTTCCTATTATTATCTCGAAAGGTTGAGAAAAATGTAATTACTTTAATGTTTTTTTTTATCATAATCTATTCATTCATAAAAAAATATAGATTATATTCTTTCGTGTATGAAAAAAGTCATAACCTATTTATTCATAAGAAATATAAATTATATTTTTCCGTGTATGAAAAAAGTCATAACCTATTTATTCATAAGAAATATAGGTTATATCTTTCCAGTGTAATTGCACTATTCCGAAAATTTTACATCATAGTTTTATTCAGTCGTACTATCAGAAAAAACTACTATCATAATCATAAGCATTGCATCTTATTGGACTGTTCGGAATTTTTACAAAATTGCACTGTTCAGAAATTTTTACCTAATTACACTGTTCAGAAATTACTACAACATAACTGTATCCAACATTTTTCATACTTAAAAAACCTTATGATTTCTTCATTCCTTGTCTTCAGGCCATAAAATCCAAATTGTTTTTTGTAATTACAGAATGTCCTCCGATCTCCTAAGGGAAGGAGAAGACCTTCTTTGGATAGTACATAGGCTATCTCATTCTGCTCTCTATATACGTAACTATACTTAAAGGACCTCAAAGTTCTGTGCTATAATTTCCAGTTAGTCTCCTATACCTGTGAGATTCAGGTTTGTAATTTTCTAATTAAAAGACCTGTCACTCTATTGTAGCATCGACTTTCCTCATGGCAGCTTTTCTGCAGCTTTCTTCCAGGTGGGGCGAGAGGAAATATCTTCCCACCATGCATTCACATGTTTTCTCGAGAAAAACAGATCACCCTTCCCGCCAGACTTGACGAGGTATTCTGCACACGGCAGATGTTGAAGGTCGGCCAAGCTGAAGAAATCACCGGCCAAGTACTTGCTCCTTGACAGCCCCTCCTCGTAAATATCCAGCAATTTCTCCAACTTCTCCATATCTTTCTTCACAATTGCTTCGTCTGTGATGCCTCCCTGCATTGGGACTTTAGCGGTTTGAACCAATATGCTCCAAGCAGGAGGGAAGAATGACTGTGCTTCCACCTCACACCATTGATCAACCAGGGCTTGTTCCGACAGCGTGTTTCCCAGAAGATCAGTGCCCTGAGCCTGGTACTTTTTTGCCAGGTACTTGATGATGGCTCTCGACTCTGTTAACTCATGACCCAGAAAAAAAAAGAGCATAGGTATCTCCATAAATCCATTTCAGCAGATGGAGATATAAAATAAGGGTTTAAATCAAAGAAACTTAGATGATGTGGGTGAGTAAGCAATTACCAAATAAAGTGAGATCCCCGTCTTGAATGGTGGGTACTACCCCAAATGGCTGCAGTCGAACAATAAAACCACAGAAGGAAACAGTTTATTATGTACAGGGTTCTTGACATGTAGCTAAAAATCAGAAAGAATACATGAAAATGAATAGACTTGGTCTTACATTGAGAGCCAAATATTGGGGTTTCTTCTGAGCACCAGAAGAGAGGTCGACGAGAACGAGCTCGTATTGAAGTTGTTTCTCTTCCAAACAACATAGCACCAGAGCAGTAGCCGTGGAGAAAGGATGTCCATGCACCTTAATCATCGCCATTAATAATCTATTTCTATCACCTGCTAAGCTATCACAGTGGATTGATAAGCAAATGACAAAGAAAACAGATCTTTTATAATGTCTGAATATCTGAGAAACAAATGGTTTTGGTAAAAAGAAAGAAACAAATGATTTTGGTAAAAAGAAAAGTTATGAATTGAGATGTGGACAATTTGGGTAGTTTGAAAATTTTATATTAAAAATAATTATGATTATAGAAAAAGGGTTATAATTTTTTAAAATCCAATTTACAGTTGTTAAATTTTAGAATTTTATATTTTTTAAATGTATAAGAATGTTGAATCTATTTCTCCTATCCAAATCCAACTAAATTATTGTTTTGCAAAATAAAAACACCAAATTCCAACCAACTATAACCGTGAAATACTAAATTTACAAAATTGCAGAAACTGCAATTTCACTGAAGTTAAAAATAAATAAACAACGGTGGTTGCTGTTTAGTCTTTATCCTACGCGAGCAATGACGACCACATGGTATTTGAAAATATATATTTCCTTGTGGGAATGGTACCCAAATCCATATCGGATCTGACGTAGTGGTTTTCTTTTTATTTAATTATAATTAAAAGTCTTGGTGGGGAATACGATGACTTTGTCTCTTTCATTTGTTTGGAAGCATATCCCAATAAAGATGCATAGGAATATTTTGGGCCAAATTTGCGTTTTTGGAATAACACGTGTTTTGAATTGATAAGGTTGGTCTTATTTGTTTATCATTTCTCGCAAGTTGCATGTTTAAAGGTATGACTAAGATTGTTTGTCTCCGATGTTGGGTTGTGGGTTGTCTTTTTCTGCTTTCAATATGATAATGCTTGTTTTGTTTGACTTTGAAATTGTCTCACAATCTCAATTAGGACACAATCTATTTGGGCTTGGCCCTTAACCTGGTTGCTAAATGTGTGATTTTTTGGGGTATTTTGTTCATCAAATATTGTTTATGTTTTAGACTAATTGTCAAATAAAACAAAGAAATTGTGAAAACGTTCACATCTAATATCAAAATTTTCAAAATTGATGAGTGTTTTTTTTCAAATTCTTACCCTGCTTCTACCTACCATGACCACCACATTATACCTTGAAATAGGGTAGAGTAAATACAATATAGGTGTAAATGGCGATTCACTTTGGGACATTTCTAGCTCCATGAAACTGAAAGACGAAACAAATATGACATCTACAATGGATATGTGAAAGTTTTATGTATAGTGGAAGATTTCAAACTCACAGAGAATATTTTTTTTTAAGTTGTAAGATAAGGTACATGCAATCATTTTGTTAAGAGTATTTAAGTCAGATGATTATTCTTAGAGGAGAATGGGGTTTCCACAAGATGAGATGCCAACTACATGAGGTGTGAATCAAGAATGGACAATGGGAGATGGAACGATATAGACTAGCAAATGTAAGGTGAAATGAAGTGCCATATGTCATAAGATGAACTATAGTAGTATAATTCGGCTGTATTGGTACTTCGTGTACAGAAATTTGGAACAAATTCGAATTCGTCGAATATTCGGTGTAGGTATAATACAAATACGGATTCTTTCTAATCAATAATTAAATTTTGAAAACCAAATTTTAAAAAAAAACTTTAATTATTTAAACATTATAAAATAGAGATAACATTCAATTTCATATTTTCTTGTTAATATAACTATTAATAACTAGTTTCCCATATCCGGGTTGTTGAGATTTTATATTTTTATTTTTTAAATATATGTTAAATTTTATTATATAAATGTATATCTCACTAAAATTTTATATTTTTGTTTTATAAATATATATTATATAAATGTCTATGTTTATTTATGGTATATTTGTGAATATTTGATTAAAAGAATTATATATAGGCAAGCTACCTCCGTATTTTATTCATACTAGATTTTTTTAGTACGTATTTTTCTGTATCGAATCGTATTTGTATCTGTATTCGTACTCGAATTATGCTACTATGAGATGAACCATTTGGTGGAGGCTAAAAAATGCATCGAGAGGAGCATGGTTAAGGTGTGATGTGAGTGAGATCGTTGACATTATCTAGTATGCATGTTCACCTGACACTATGACCATATTAGGCGAACATACTTGTGGGTTTGTGCCTCCCCATTTGGATGTTTTTCTTCTCTATTGATTACTTTGTCAAACTCCATCCTTACTATTGATGACATTTTTGGTCATCAACAGAATCTAGCCAACAAAGTGTTGCTAGGCTCCCCCTCCAAATTCAAAATGACATAACCTTCGCTTATATGCCTACCTATTATTTGCACGAGAGCACTTCCCTAACCTAGGTCCCTCGTTAGCTCGATGTCATCTTGGGGTTTCCGTCGGTTAGGGAGTCTAGGGATTTTTGTGAAATGATTAAGCTAATGTCCTTGATGATATTTTATGAATGCACTAAAACTTGAAAAATTAAATGAACATATTCAAATGAGGAAAATTATTACAAGCATAGACGCAAGCTATAATAACCAGTGACTTCACAATTTCTTAATTCAAGTTCCTGACAGAGTTCCTTCTTACCAATGGAAGGTTGTCATATATTTGGATTTCAATGCTTTGGCCATTGGAATTTTGGACCAAGATGTATGTTTCAAAATAATTTCCTTAGTTATACAAAGACGATATCGACAACTTGTATTTCAGATGGCAACTGTTAGTGAGATGGATGCTATCAAGTGTTTTCCAATCCTTTGTTATATTCTATCTTTCAATTTTGATTGGATTTGGTGGAAAATCCCAAGGGAAAACTCTTTGCCAGTGGGATGTGGAGACATTGTCATGCTCATGTGTTGTTATTACTATCAGTCTCCAACTTCTCATAGGAAACAACTTGACACACTAGCACTTCATCAATATTTGTGGAAGCTTTGTGATCTAGTTTTTATTTCTTCTTTTCTATACATCGATGTTCTCACTTTGGGATGCTAAGGAAACCATATATGGGCAATTCATTGTCCCTATATCCACCCTATATTTTGGATTCATACTTTTTCTTGCTTCAGTTGCAGTCTTGGCAGTTGATTTAGTTTTCAAAGGATTTCAAAGGAGCTTTATGCCATACGATTATTAAATAATTTAGGATATGGAACATTATAGATCTAATGAAGTTGTCTCAAACAGAAATGGATGATGATCATCAATGTATTTAAGAGATTGGTTGTTACGACTTTACAGACATGATAGAAGGGACATTTTGAGGTACTGATTCCTCCTATTATAAATATCTTACATGGCCTTCAATTTGTGGAATGATTCAGACGTAGAATTTGAAGGGGAATTATTCTAAACAGAGTTAATTTATTTTGGACCTATGAGTCCTTGAGAAAATGGAAACCACAATACTTCACAATGTTCTCGTGAATGGTCCCCATTAGATACTTTAAACTTGTTTTACAAAGTCTATGATTTTGGACCAACTGAAAAGATATGCAAAGTGTTGATTAAAAGAATGATTATGTTTAGTTTGTCAGTCGTATGGTGCCACTTCTAAGTCTATGCTTCAATGAATGCTTTGTCTATGTAAGTATTTCTAATATCCATTATTCCATAGTCGTCGACCATAATTTTGTCAGGCATGTGCAATGATCATGGTGTAGACTAAATATTTAAACATGTGATCTCATTTTTGTGAAGAAGTAAGGAACAATGATTATCTTTGTGGAAATGATGACCAATACCAATGGTTATGAACAAGTATAGTAAACCAAGGTATCCAAAATCAAAGGTGTGATAAAAAAGTCAATATAGTGTACATTACTCAGTTTGATCCAAGATAAGGATTCAGCTATGAAACTTGCCTCTTGTTGATCTTTATGTTCTCACATAAAAAAAATGTTCAATTCTATGAAGAAAAAATATGGAGTATGTGCTGACTCTTAGACATGTGCTTTCAGACTATGCAAAACGTGCAAGAATTTGACTCAAGGGTGCGAATATTAAATTTGATATCATTCATGGTTGATCAACTTGACAAAAAAAATATGTTGCCTGCAAATAAATTAATGAAAAGTTCCCTCAAGTCCTAGATGAATCAAATAGTGAAAGTGTGCTAAGAATTCAAGTTATACATGCAATGCAAAATTTGGTGGCAGCTCTTGGTCCTTAGTTTCCTATGTCCTATAACTTGTTGTTACTTATTCTACAATTAGTATTGATATAAATAGTTCAAATGAACTCAATCTACTGCATGATGGAGTGCTGCTATAGGAGGCTTCCCTCGATCATGCACCTTCATTGGTTCCACAACCGCTAGATTTTTTTAAAATTGTATAGCTATCATGAAGAAGAGCTTTTGAACATTTACCAATTGCAATGAAAATCATTGAGCATTACATCATTATAGGTGGGAAAAATTTGCAAGTCAATGAGGCCCACATGTATGGTATTCTAGCTTTGGTGATTTGAACTATCCAAACCATGAGATCGCCCACTGTCATGATTTTAATTGTTGACCTGCTTTCATGCAAAATGGGATCCAAAGGATCTGACTGAGTGCGTGGCAAGTATTGGTGTTTTGCAGATATTCAAATCGAAAGATTGAAGGTTTGGAATCATATTTCAAGAGTCCTTAAAGCTTGGATCAACCTACATAAACAAGGTACATATTTTTAAACTCATAGTTTAGTTTTGGTTTGTATCCAAACCCTATCTTGTTGTCTGCACAACCCTAGAATTATGATTCAATTAACTTAATATGTTGGTGACCTTACCCCAGTGATAGGATAATTTTCTTTACAACAAAATTGGCGACTTCACTGGGGAGAAGCCTGTTTGATTTGAGGTTTCCTATTTAATTCTTCCAGTTTGGGTGATTGATTTGTGTTTTCCATAGAGTCTACTTAGGTATTGAATCCTCAGTTTGATCCCACACCTTTGATTCTGGGTTCGATTTTTTATTTTTTGAATTTTTCAAGACAGACGCACAGGTGGTAACACTTACAGTCATTTGTTCTTGGCTTACGCACTAGTGGTGGTATTGCACAGTCGTATGTTACATGCAGTTGGAAACACTTACAATTGCATGTGCTCCTGTAGATGGAAATTTAAAAAACAAAATTGCTCGACCTTCGATTTTTTCTTGAATTTTTTGCAAACCTGTTAACCCTTTTAAAGGACTTTTTGAGGTTTTTCAGAGGCTCAGTATCCTTCTTTATCCATCATTTCCTTATTTATAAGACCTTATTGATCAAACCCTAGTTGGTAAAACTTTTCCTTTAACTCTTCATACTTTAGTGAATGAAAAATTTTGACTTATAGAGATTGGTTTTGAATCTTGCAAAGACAACTCTTTGCCTGCTTTGAGTCTTTTCAGTCAAATTTTTGTGTGAATGTGGGCTTTAGGTATTTTCAAGTGGTATTTTGATTCGATCTTTTTTTCTACTTGAAGTAGTATTTTGACTGTTGGTACTTTGATCTGAGTTTAAAAGGGTAGTAGTCACCTATTTCCTTTCCTTTCATCCAATTCTAAGTACTTGTTGAGAGAAGAGCTTTATCCAAAAGACTTTTTGTCGTTAAAACTTTCCACTTTAGTAAATCTCTTGTGAGCTTTCAAACTGTTTGTAATTTTCCTTAGCCTTTTGGAAGTGTGGTGTTCAACTTGCATTTTTTTTATTTTCATTCTAATTTCTTGAGACATTTATACCAAAGTTGCCAAGTTAGATTGTTTGTTTTTACTTTTCATCTCTTCAATCTTTGTACTTGTGATCCTCTTATGAAGTGGAAGCTTAGGGTATTTCAAGTTGTTCCAAGCCCTAATTGCACAAGTAGAGTGAAGAATAAATCCTTCCCAAACATTATAGATCAATAGATCTGCTTGCTTGAGTGGAGTCTAAAAATTCCATGATATAATTTTCTCTAAGTAGCATAGCTAGTTTATTGAAAAACTTGGAGTTTGTGGCAGCTTTTGCTTTTGAATGATAGAGGTTTGGAAGTTTGTTTGCATTAGTTTTTATGTGTATTTGTTCAAAGTGTTCTTCTTTTCATCCATTATAAAAGAAAAACAAAACAAGTTGGATCTTTTCGTAAGACTGAATTTGTGCATGGTTTGCAAGCTTTTAAAGTAATATTTGTTTTTGAAAAACATATAAAAACATAAATTGCATTTTGTTTTGATTCTTGCATAAAAGTTTCATTTTATATTAAAAAATAAAAAGTGTTTTATTTCTTGCACTTAAAAGATTGGTGTAGATTTGCATCCCATATATGAGACTTTGTTTTTCTTTTGCATAGAAAATACAAAAAATTGCATTTGCATTGAAATTTGCACTGCATAATTAATCTTTCATTAAATTTATGAAATTATTGGAAAAATGAAAAAGAGAATTGTAGTGGGTGAAGGGCGCAGAAACTTTTTCAGTTGAAAGGGGTTAAACAATGCACTAGTTTGCATTTACACTTCTTTTAGTTGCATAAAGTTTTTCTTCTTTAGAAAGTTCTCAACATCATATTTTTTAACAAGAAAAAAGAATTTGAGATAGGATAATAGGTTTTCTTCTAGATAGAAACACACCTAATAGCTAACCTGAGATTTTGGAGGTAGGGAGTTGAGAGTTAACTCCTCCAACATCACATAAACTTGTCAAAAATAGGTGTCTTTTGTAAGGGAGGAAATCCAACATCGTAAGGGTGTGACTAGGAAGATCTTCTACCAAAGGAGTTAAGCACGAGGTTGTGTGAGGTTAAGTTACGGAGAGATCCCTCCAATATTTAATTGAGAATCAACTAGATATTTTACGTGTATGTAGAATTTCATTAGCATGGGGTGTTGTTGTAGAGTTTTGGGCTTAGCTATCCTACCCATACGTATGATCCCAACCTGTGGCTATTCCCCTGGATGCTTTTTGTAGATTGGTAGCCTTAGAATCTAGCCTTTAGGGTCATACATAAGTTCTGGTAGAGAATTTTCTATGACCACCTTGGGAGGATCTAGTGACTAGAGC
Organism: Larix kaempferi; assembly: GCA_027924585.1. Lineage (NCBI taxonomy): Eukaryota > Viridiplantae > Streptophyta > Pinopsida > Pinales > Pinaceae > Larix > Larix kaempferi. The sequence continues at coordinate 2,486,100 of BSBM01000537.1, forward strand.
ATTAGTACCCTTGGAGGGTGTTTTCCAGATCCATTTAGTAAAACACTTGCACCAGGAATGGAAACATGCCCGACCTTGGTAACTACTCTATGATTTTCATTGATTAAACTTGTGCCCTAATCATCCCAGGTGTATCTTTGGGAGACCATATTTTTGCTCTACATTGAATGGTACTTGCATCCATATGCTTTTAATTGTAAGGGTTTTTTTCTCGTTGCAATATGATAGGTACTTTATAGTGTATGTTGATTGTTAATTTATCTTTTTAGACCTATCCTTTGAGTCTTCTGCAAGCCACCGTGGTCGATCAACCTTTGTGAAGGTCCTGTAGATTACAAGGACACTCTCCTGAACAGAGAGAAGTCCATATGCTTAGGTAAATATTGGATTATAATAGTCCACTCCCTTCAGGGGGTAGTGGAAGAGAACCAAGAACCAAACATCCAACAATTCAATAAAGAAAACAATTCTAGTTCTATAGAATCAGCATCCTCATCATAGGAAGGAAATGTTAGTGACGTTGAAGGTAATATTGGTGATTCTCCATTAGTAGTTAATTTTCATCCAGAGGAGAACATAGAGCTTCCCTCTATAGAGGATCTCATTGATCCTTCAATATTTTTAAACCCTTCACAAAATCTAAATTTTAATCAAGCATTTCAGTTTGACACTCCCGGACCTATTAGCCCTTCATTACATTGGTCACCTATGGATAGTACTGGTGAAGCATCAGGTACTGTCCAAGTAACCCCCACAGTTAGTGGTACACCTATACAAGGAGGTGATGTAAACGCATCATCAACTATTAGTTACGGATGTACGCCATCATCATCCATGATTTTAACTAGAGTACCTTCTTATGATCTCCAAGGGACAAATGCTTTTTCTTTTGGGATGAAATTTTTAGGATTTCAATCCATACCCACCACGATACCTCCTTTTTCAACTAATAATACTACATCAAGCGGTGGCCCCCTCAGTACCTTTTAGTGGATTTGTGTCCGGCCGAAATCCCACCCATATTTTTGGAGTTGTTAGTGGTTTCACCATGGCCCAGATAATTTTTCCCTCCCAGTCTATCGGGGGCACAGGTGTTATTGTTTCGCGGACAATCTATCGAGAGAGGACTCAAGGCCTGATCTCCCTAGCTTAACGTAAGTCTAGAACAAATAGGATAGAACATAAAATACTTTCCTAGATCGTATAGAGGTACAAATGTAAGAGTAGATCGTTTACCTTAGATTTGTAGATCTCTTTCTCCTCTATTGATCCAATTCTCTAGCGCTGCCAGATTGCAAGTAGCTAAACCCTGTTGAACATATGACAGACCATGGAAAGTGAAAGCATACATTTCATATGATCGATATAAGCTAATAGTTAAGGAGAAAATCTCTAAACATCATCAAGAGACAATACGTATGGAAAGAAATTATATTAACTGTATTGAAGAGTGGAGAAGTACAATAGAAAAGAGTATTACAATCATCGCCTTAACGTTGCAAGCTCCTTCCGAAAATCCATTGTCAAACCTCCTAGAGAGAAGTGGATGTTCCCCAAGCTAGAGTATTAAGTCTATTGGGCTTGATTTCACCAGCATGAGAGTACCATAGACTTCCTCCCCTTAGAATGGGAGTAAGCTTCATTTAAATAGGATTAAGTGGATAGGGTATGGATAGGATAGGTGAGACTTAAGGGATCTTTCCAAGGTGTTAGGAGTCAAGTGCCAACTCTCCCAAGAAGTGAGGGATAGGGTCCCAAGTCAGCAAGCTCCGAGAAGGAGCTCGAAGAAGCTATTTTTGCCATCTAACTGACTTCATCGCACCCTATAATGGAGCAAGGTGCGACGTCGCAGGCTACATGAGTGCAACCTGCGACGACCTCTCAAAACCTAGTACAAATGGGTACAAATCCTCCTAGGTCAATCACTCAATCAAGGTAAATCCAGGGGTGTATACACTGAATCTCATGATGGGAATATTTTAGGTGTAACAGAATGCCCCCCAAAGCATGAAGCTGTTGAAAAAATAGATAGGTGAAGTTCTTTGACAAAAGGAATGGCAATGGACTTGTCGGATGAAGGACGCTGCTGTAGCACAACTGACTCTGAGTATACAATCTCAAATGACTCACAACATGCCTACCGACCAATACAATGCAAATCCATGGTAGTAATGATCGACTGAACACAATCATGGCTACTAGAAACAAGCGTAGATCCATGAGGAGATGATAACACAACCACGACCAATACAAATGTGGATCCGTGTAATATAATTCTATACAAACTCCATCGCAACCTGGGTAAAACATGACTCCCCAGTGTCTTCAAGATGAACCCGCAATGATACGAATCTATCCATGTGATTACAAATGTCTTGACGTTGAACATGGTAGAAACCACTCGATTACCAGTCATTGATGTAAACCGTTAACAAGTGCGAGGGAGATCACCATTGATGTCAATGATTCCCAAGGTATCACAGTACATATCATCAAGCGCGAATAAGTGAGTTGAAGTCGAATGCAAGATGGAATCCTTCAATCAAGAGTCAATGATGTAAACTCATGTTGAAAGCGAGGTAACCTACCATTGAGGCATGCAGGGCCAAGGTACTTGGTTGGTTTCTAGATTCAATCCTCGGATGATGAGTTGATGTCGACAAGGATGAATCCGTTGAAGGAGGGCCATGATGAATCCTCCATCAATCGACACAAAACACGACAAAAGATGTGTAGAGTAGGTCGGATGGTATAGTAACATGCAAGACTGACTCAGAGTAGACCGACATGGTGGCAGGCGTACTAACTATAGATGATAAATGACGGACGTATTCTTGAACATGGGCATGACATGACTTGGCAGTATTGACATAATGAGTATGACACAAATTCCTAATGCAACTGATGATGGAAGCTTTCTTTGAATGACTCAAAGGAGTAACAAGACTCAGGAAGTAAGTAGAACTCGAGGACAGACAAATGATCCAAGCGCAGTATGCAAATGCAGATGAGTGCCATGTTCAAGAATGACTACGTACTGCCACTATAAAATCTTTCCTTTTTCCCCATCAAGAATGATGAGTGCCTCATGTGTTTTTTACGAGCTTGATGAGGGTAACCAGATGCTCGATATAGCTCATCTCATAGATGAGTCCAATCCCAAATATTTTTCGAACCTGGGATAGGAGGGGTTCGTCCCATGGAGGGCCCTTCAATGTAAGAGTTTAACGAGTCCATAGAAGGTAAACTTGGTCGTCATTTCATGTTTAGAGAGTCTGAAAAGAACTAAAGAAGACTCCAACGGTCCTTTTTTGTAAAGTTAGACTCATCGCCCGAAAAAGGGTAAAACAACGCGAGAGAGGACTCTTCCAGTCATGATTGGCTGGAGTATACCTTTTTCGTAACTAGTGCCCCTTGGTCCGAAAAAGGGGTAAACTATCACCAAGAAGATGACCATTCAAATACTTTAACAAGCGTGAATGCGACAAGTTTGCTTGCTAATCTTTTCGTTTTTCGAGAGCCTGAAAAGAGCTTAAAGATAGACTTCGAGGGGTTTCCTTTTCCGTGGGAGTTTAACGAGCCCGGAAAAGAGATAAATCATAACTCGGTACTTATTCTCATAGTTTCAAGAGCACCAGAACAAACGAAGAGTAAGCTCATCATCATAAAATAATCATAATCTAGCCGTTGTGAAAAAAGATAAACGACAAAATAAACAAGGGGTGTTCATACCTGAGATGACCGTTCCAATATGAAAATGGCATAGAAAGACACTTCACAACTCCTGCACACTCGAAAACTAGTTCAAATAGTCAACCAAACGTTCAAATATAATAAAACCGATCCAAACTATAGCAAATGGCATAATGGCATCAAATATTTGAAAAAAGAATATTCTATTTTGTTTATAAATAGAAATAAAAACCAAACATAGCCACCATTGTTCTATTTGCCAAATTTGGGAGGAGTAGTGCCATTTGGAGCCAAATCTTCACTTGTCGATTCTGGGAGCTACGAGAAACCATTTCACTCGCCGTCAGGAGGAGGTAACCCTAAACTTCATCCAGCAAAATTGTAGTGGTTTACATTTTTGAATTTCAATCATTTTTTGGGGCTTTGGCTTGATTTGGGAAGGGCCATTGCGCCCTCGGCTCGTCGTAGTTGGCCTTTTCGGGAACTGCAACGAGTCCTAGTCATCGCAAGGGTCTCATAGGTGGAGTGCGGCGATGTCGTTCTGTTTGCAAAAATGGGGTGCGACGATGGCAACGTCCATCCCCAAACTCAAACCAAGCTCAAAAGAAAGACTGCCAGTGGTTGAAGCAAGTTCTAACATTGTTTATACTCTCCTATTGGCAGGTTCCAAGCATCGAAATGGTTCTGGAATGGCAAGAACAGGAACATGAGTTGGATGATGAACAAGCTGCAAACAATCCACGGTGTGTAGAATCATTGAGGAACTGTGGGATCCTCAAGTTCTTCCGAGTCTAGGGGATGAGATCCTAAATCCCACTATTGACTCACATGCTCCGATGTTGGGATGCGGCCCGACAATACTTTGTGATCGGTGAGCATGAGCTTACTATAGATGTCGAGGACATCTATTTTCTGACCAGATTGTCCCAAAGAGGGGACAACGTGCTACTCACTAGATCACGTGGGAGTGATAGGACCGTGGATGATATAATCCAGTAGCATTGTGTTGCCAACACCTATGCATCTAGTGGGAAGATTCCCATTAAAGATGTGCAGGAACGCCCATTACGTTCCATACTGTCCACCATTATGGGGATGGCGGGGAGCCAAGCTCCTCACTTGGCCACCAGGGCACAGATGCTTTATCCGGAGGACTGTATGTCTCCAAAGATCTTTAACTGGTGAGAGGGGGTCCTTGCAAACATGCGAGCTCATATGACAAAGTGTCGGTGGGGAGAGCTCAAACAGTTCGGCTATGGATCCATAGTGATCTCGTTCCTGCTAGAACGGGTCCCCCTTTTACGTCCTCAGGTACCACTGGAGGATAGGGATCCTAGAGATCCTCACATGGCCAAGTGGACCGATGTGATGGACCGACATGGTGGGGGCCCTATTATTGGATACCCTCCTAAGTTCTTCACTTGGCTGGAGGGCTAGTTACTGATGGTGGAGGATTTCCCATACAGTGGCATGGACTTTAGAGATGACCCAGACTTGCCGTTGCCAGAGGGAGCAGCATGGGGAGACCTTGGTAAGAACAAATGACCCTTGTACTTATTAAGTTTTGTGCATTTATAATTTTTTTTGATATATTGCTGACAGATGAACAACATGTGTGTGCAGATGTGGGACCTGTACGACCTATTGGGACTTCTCTTCTGGCTAGGAGAGAGAGATGGGAGGGAGCAGTTGTGGGTCTGGCTATGCATGCTGCCATCGTGGAGATGGATAGAGTCTATGCCAACCTAAGTGGGTTGAAATTATATGTTCCTGAGCCATCGGTGGATGAGGTGCCGCGGCCGATGTAGGTACACACGGTTGGAGCTACTGCGCACTTCAACGCGCTGCTTCGCAAGGTTGCGAGAGCAGTCGACTGTTTTCAGACTCAACAGGCTAGGGCTGTTAGACCTCCTAGGGTTGTACAGGCTAGGCGATAGGCCATATGTTGTTATTGTGTGTGTAGTGAGAGCTTAGAGGCCTCAGATTTTGTAGAGACTTACTGAAAGCCGTCATGCTCCATACTTTTGTATCAGCACTACCTTTTTGAGATTATATATATATATATATATATATACAGACAGTCTGGCGATTTATACATTATGTGTTCCAAAAATAATTATGTGATCTTGTTTATATGCTTTTCTTTTATACAGTGAATTATTTACATGTTGTGAATGCTTTTACATATTATGAGTATTATGTGTGTGCGATGTACCAATCTAGAATGAAGTTGGCCATCGAGTCAGCAACTACGTTTAACTCTCGTAGAATGTGTAGGTATTGAATGGATTCAAATGAGCTTTCTAGGAGACGAACACGTCTAAAGAGACAGAGTAGGGTAGGATCACAAATAGCGTAGACTCGGTTAAGATGGGAAACCACTAGTTGAGAATCCATTTGGATGACAATGTGGTTCATACCCAAGGAAATAGTATCGGTTAAGGTTCCAACTACCGCCAGATACTCTACGGCATTGTTGGTTGCAAATCCAAGGCAACTTCCTCCTAAGCTGATGGGCTCGCCTGTTGGGGAATACAGTACCCAAGCTGCCAAAGCAAGGTTACGGGTATTTCGGTTGGCGCCGTCTGTGAATCCGTAGCACATTGCCATCTGCACACGTAGACAAAACATGGTATAAGAAGCGAAACAAGATCTAAAGACACAGAAAAATAGACAAACAGTACGCCATGTACAGTATATACAAGAAATTCTATGCATGATAGGATCAGGCTTAGTACCTCTTCAGGTAAAGCCCATTACGGAGTTCACCTAAAGATATTCCGTCATAATCTTCAAGCTCGTAAGCTCCTTTTTCCAAAACACGTTTGACAATGTAAGGTCCGTGCCACATGGACTCGAACTTTCCTGCCCCTAGTTTGTCATGTTTTTGGTCGTATGTGAGGACTAGGTCACCCTTGTTGAAAATATGAGGTTTAACTGACTTGTCGTATTGAGCTTTGATGCATTTCTTGTGTGCTTCGTTAGCAAGAGCGACATCTCAGTGGGACTCGTCAAGTTTTTCTAAGTACAGGAAACGTTCTTCCTCGGTAGTAGTGTTAGGAAGAAGTTCGACAGCGAGTTGTAGAGACAGAATTTTGCACTCTGTGGGAAGGGAAACCTCCAATCCATACACTAGTTGAAAAGGAGTGAAACCTGTGGCGGTTTTAACGGAAGTTCTGTAGGCCCATAATGCGAAAAAGATCATATTATGCCAGTTGGACTTATGTGTACCTACCATCCTTTGGACCATAGTTTTCAAGACCTTTTTAATGGCCTCGACCTATCCATTGGACTGTGGGTAGTAGGGTGTTGAGTTTTCATGACGAAAACCCAATCTATCGCTCAGTTCATCAACCATATGGTTCTAAAAGTGAGAACCATGGTCGGTAACTATCGCCTGCGGAACTGCAAACCGCGCTATTACATGATTGAACATGAAGAGTGTGGCGGTTTTGCCATCGTTTTGGTATGTAGGCATTGCCTCGGCCCAATTTGTGAAGTAATCTACAGCTACAATGATGTAACTGTGCCCCCCGGCCAAGGTAGGCTTACAATGCATAAAATCGATGCCCCATTTTGCGAAGGGGCCCATGGAAATAACCGAGTGTAACGGGGCGGGATGGGTGCACTTCTTCGTATGGAAGTGTTGACATGGAGGACATCTTTTCACGGCCTCAATACAATCTTTGAAGATAGTAGGCCAATAATATCTTGCGCGCAAAATCTTTTGGGCTGTAGCAATCCCAGAGAGGTGACCACCACACGCCCCAACGTGACAGTCATTTAGAATGCGTTCAGCCTCATCGTGAGTTAGACAACGTCGGAGAATTGAATCGATGCCACGGCGGTACAAAGTATCATTGATGATCAGATAATACTTAGCATGGTGACGTATTCTACGACGGTCATCGCGAGACAGTTGAGGGTTGAAGCGTTGGTTTTGAAGATACAATGAAATATCTCCATACCACAAATCAGTCGTACTAATGAGAAACAACGATTCATCTGGAAAAGAATCATTGTGCTCAACTTCTACATCAGGACGGGGAAGGTCACAAATAAGCTCAGCAAACACCAAAGACTTTTTAGACTTGGCTTTATCGAAAAGAAGGTCGAATTCTTGCAGTATCACAATCCAGCGTGAGTACTTTCCCCCAAGCACGTGACGTGTCAATACGTGGTACATGGGTTTCGAGTCTGCAATGATGGTGGTGGTGCGGAGCAGGATATAGTGCCGAAACTTTTGGACGACAATGACTATCGCGAGAGCAAGCTTCTCGACATGTGAATATCTAGTTTCAATGTCAATGAGACTCTTACTCGCATAGTATATTACATGTTCCTGGGTGTTTTGATCCTCCTATACCAAAACCATGGCGATAGTGGTGGCAAAAGCAGCAAGATATAAGATGTAATCTCGGAAATAGTTTGGTGGTTGGATTACGAGGGCATGCGTGATGGAATGTTTGATGTTGTCAAAGGATTTCTGAGCTTGATCATCCCAAATGAATGAGACATCCTTCTTAAGCAGTTTCATATACCCTTTGGTCTTCTCTGCAAAGTTACAAACAAAACGTCATAAATAAGTCGCCTTCCCTTGGAGACTTTGAAGCTCCTTCATGTCGGTCGGAGGTGGTAGGTTGAAAATGGCCTCCACTTTTAAGGGATCAATGCGGATCCCATCCTTCAAGACAATAAACCCTAAGAGGCGTCTAGACTCAACGCAAAAGATACACTTGTGAGGATTCAGACGAATATTGTACCGTCTGCATCTGAGGAAGATGGCCATCAAATGATCCATGTGGAACTCACACTGCTTCGAATGAGCAGGGAGATCGTCCAGGTAAGGTTCCACAAAGTCCTCAATGTCATGGAAGGCATACGACATGGCCCGCTGGAATGTGGGCACCAGCGTTTTTAAGTCCAAATGGGAGTTTGCGATATGCAAACATCCCCCAAGGACAGATGAAAGCCGTCTTATGTTGGTAAGCTGGGTTGATCTCAATCTGGTTGTAACTGGAAAAACCATCCATGAATGAAAAGATGATGCTTCTGGCACAATTGTTGATAATTTGGTCAATGAACGGGGTCGGGTAGTTATCCTTTGGACAAGCCTTGTTAAGGTAACAATAATTGACACAGACACAAATGGTACCCTGCTTTTTGTTCACAGGGACGACATTTGAGACCCAATCCGTTAATGGGACAGGATAGATGAAGCCAGCCTTTAAGAGTTTTTCAATCTCTTCCTTGATCGTTGCAGTCTTCTGGGGGTGTACCAGTCACAACTTTTGACATACAGGTTTGATGTCGGGATAGGTTTTTATTTCATGAGAAAAAATTGTGGGGTCTATCCCAGGCATCTCCTCATAGGACCAAGCGAATACGTCTCGAAATCGCTTAAATAAGGCCATACCAATAGCTATTTCTTCAGGGGAACACTTATGGCCTATGCGAATGTGTTCCACTACACCAGGTTTTACCGAGATGTCTACTAGGGTGGTAGGCTCAATGTTGGCCAAGTTGCCCTCAGTGTCTGACCGACATGTGAGTATGGGGGAATGAGGAAACGAGTAGACATTTGGTGAAAAGATGGTGCTAATGTTGTCCTCTATGTACTCCAAAGGGGGGAGAAAAGACGACCTATGGTGGAGGTCATCCCACGAACCATCATCAACATTCATAACTTCCATGATGGACTCGTCTGAATGAAAAGTCCGAAGTAAGAGATCACGTAGAGATGATGCCCGTTGTAGAGAACAGGATGGGGGAGCCACATCTAAGTGGTTCTCCGGTGCTGACTAGATAGCCTCGTAAATACTAACTATGATCGTGGTTTCTTCTTTATGGATTGTTTATTCTTTTTGAAAATTTGACGATATTTTAAAATTATGGATGATGTATGGGATATGTAATTTCAATATTTAAATATTTTTAAGGGGACTTTGGCCATTTGGATTCAACTTTTTGATTAAGTTGACTATTATAAGGATTTATGCATATTTTATTAGTCAGAACTATCTAGGAAGATAATAAGTGTGAGATGCAACTTTTTTTCTTAAAAATAAAGGTATGATATTTTCTTTAATAAATATCTCATTTCTTCTTAAAAATAAATTTATGATTTTTTTCTTAAAAAATGTGTGTATGTGTGTGTGCATGCATATGTTTGTACTTGCACTTTATCAATACTGGGGTTAATTCAATTAGTTGTTGTCAATATTGTTTGGAATTTAACTAGTTCTATGTTAATAAGTGTTTAGTTTGAAACTCCTTGGCTTAGGTGCACTCATGAATGTGTGGAAACAATCCTTTGATTTCCCTATGAAGTTTTATTGGAAAAATAAATATATGTACCTCATCAGAATTAAAACACAACAATGTATCTATATCTACATTAGTAATGCCAACAATTAAGTTACACTTATTCACCAACTATGTGAGAGTATTTCACCAAAGAACATAGACAAGTTTCATCATTAAGCTATAATGACATGTCACACATGAATCCAACCTAATCAATATCATATCAAATTGAATTATATTCAATACTTAAGTTAAGCACCTTTAAATGTATGTACATACTTATAATTCCCATGGCACTAGAAGTGTGGTGGAGTAGATCATGCAACATTTCTTGACACCTCTTTTCATGGGAAATGAGATCATCATGCTCCATTAATCTAAGTCCTTATTAGGGTTATCAACAAATGCTTAGTGGGCCCCATCTAGAACTACTTACCTCCTAAGACCAACATCAATTCTACAAAAAATGATTCATTGCTATTAATTATGGCCATCCTTACCTCTTGAGAAATTCAATACATACTTGCAATCTCAATTGCTAAAGCTACCATTTTGGGTAAGACAAGGAAAACCAAGAGTTTGCATGACATTTCACCAATCATAGATGTAACCTTTAACAATACCATATAATGGAGATGGAAAGCTATTGTAGTATGGTTTCATGCTTTTGAAAAACTTTACATAAATCATTCTTCAAAGATATTGCGGTACCTCGTGATTCCAACAGATAGAGGAAGTAACCATAAACATAATGATCATTGCGAAGTTCATTAAAATATTGGACTTTGCACATCTTGACCATTTTTAAAATAAAAAAAATGAAGATGATATTTTTTACATCTTCATCTTCTTTTATTTTATCCCATTTCATTGTTTCGTAAGCATATTACAATTAAAAACCATGGTTGAGAATGAATCTTTATTCACTTACTATCACACCAAGCAAGGTCAATATTAAAGATGTTGGACACGCCGAGCACACTGAGAAGGGGGTGAACAATGTGTATAGATTTTATTACTTTTTCAACTTTAACAATCATTAGCAGCTTATTCAATATTATGTAGAGTACGTTATTATCATTATATCAACAATTATAGCTCATCATCACATATCATATTATCATCATCACATAGGAAGAATAGAAAAACATAGTACATAAGATTTTTACGCGGAAACCCATGTCCTAGGGGAAAAACCACGGAATCCATTATAATAATAGTTTTCCAACAACAACTGGAAAGAGGCAACAACCTCGTTGTTACATCGACTTCAATTCTCCAGCTACAACTGGAAGGAGGCTACAACCCCCTGCTTTACAAGATACAACCTGAAGGAATCCCTAGCTCCCTAGATTTCCTTTCCTTGTCCTGCAACCCTGATATGAAGATAAAAATTGCTGAATCACAACTGCACTGATCCCACGGACCTGCTAACCAACACCTGTACCACACTGCACAACAACTGTCACTACTGACCACTGCTCATCAACTGTCAATGCTGACCAACTACTCATCAACTGTCACTGCTGACCAACGCTCATGATATGTCACTGTTGACCAACTATCCATTAACCACTACTATCCACTAACCACTGCACATCAATTGTGTCACATTGCTCATCAACATATACAATCAATCTGTCCAATCTAGCTATACCAATCAAGTTGTTCCACTCATTCGACTCATTCAATCTGACTCTAACCAACCTCACACCAAACTCAGTCCACCTGGATCAAACCAACTACTCATACAACTCATCCAGTCTAAGTAGGACCAATTGCACATAAGGAAACCTGTTCCAATCCTACTCAACTAAACCAACCTGCTTGTGTACTTGTACCAATTCAATCATATACTTGTGTCAATCTAATCATGTACCTGTACCAATCTTATCAAGTACCTATGCCAACTTGTAACTACTTTCTTACTAGGTCAAGATAGGGTTAGGATAATACATTTTATAGCATGACCATGACTTACTCTCTAAATCAGACTCAACCCAAACTCAAGACCCGAATAACAACTCAGTCAAGCAAGGCATGACAGACAACATCAACCAACCAACTTCAAACAAGAAGATGGTCAACCTACAAACCCTAAGACACACGTTAACCAATTTGTCAACTTAAACTTACAGTCTATATCCAACAACTTTAGACACTTTACAAAAATCAATTAGGTTTTAGACACTTTACAAAAATCAATTAGGTCAAATCCACAACTTGTTCAATCACTTTACTCGAGATAAGCAATCAATTCAAGACTAACTCCAATCAACTTGCTTAATTAAACCACTCCACCAACCTTAGTAAGATAGGTTAAGATCAACTTTAGGTATCTTCCCAGACCAATCTAGGCAAATCAATCGGGTGATAACTAACTTAACAAGTCAATATCATTCAAGGTCATAATAAAACAAAGGTAAAATTTATACAACTTGCTAAACCGATTAGGTCATGTCCACTTTACACAATTTTCCAAGCTAAGTCAAGTCAACACAATCTCATATAGTCAATTTATATAATCAAAGAATACTTCCAACTTGTCATTCTACTAATTCAAAGGGCATTGTTAGCATTGTCTCATATAGTACTATTCAAGATACAAGAGAAGAATGCTAAGTCAACAATAATCCCTTATAATATTGTCATGACAACTTGTCAACTCAATCAGTGTCCTACTTGCAAGATTAGAATATCAAACTTAGTAAATACAAGCTCTTGCCCACAGTCATCTTGATCAAAGAGGACTTGTCAGACTTACTCAAAGAAATCTTGCAAAAGGAGTATTGTCAAGGAATATTTCAATCTAGACTTGGTCTTGTCAGGGTTAACAACAGTCCCTTACTCACAACACTGTCAAGTCTCTTACAACATGCAGTCAACCAAATACAACTTAAGGTATAATCAACTCAATCATTCAGTCAACCATCACCAAAAGGGAAGACCAAAACAAGCTACAAGTAAGTTACACAATCTACAGAGGTATAGACAAAAGTATGAAAATGATACAAATATACATCACTGTCAAGGTCAATTAAAATATCACTATGTATAAAAAAAAGTTCTGCATACCTCAGATATATAGAAGCTTCCCGAAAAATAGACTATGGTAGAGACAGTCAAAGATCTGTAGCAACCCGAATTTACAGAGATGGGACAACCTTAACTTTTCTGAAGAGACAACCCGAATTTCACATGGAAGCAGCCTTAGAGACAGTTCGAATTTAACAGAGAAGCAACCTGAGTTTTATAGAAGAGACTGTCTGAATTTCACACAGAAGCAACCTGAAATTTTACAGGAGAGACAGTCTGAAATATGAAAAAGTGAGGCAGCCCGAAATCAGAGCAGAGATAATGCATTTTTATTGTTTATTTTGTTTGGGTATTTATACTCATTTTCCACTCCAAAAAAAATGTTGGGCCGACCTAGCAATAAGATAAAATTAAAAAATTTAGCTGGCCGACTTACATTAACAGATTTATTTATGTTAAAAAATCATTTTAAAATATATTAATTGTGTAGGCTGGCCGACTTACTTGGTTAGGTTATGAATTCAATAAAATTAATTAATTTAGCATCAATTAAAGAGCTCTTTTATCAAGTCAACTTTAAGATAGTAATTAAATTTCAATAAAACTTCAATCTAATGCCATTAAAAAAGGGTTTGTTCCATGTGGGACTTTTAGGGCTCCTTTAAGAGAAATCTTGTCGGCATATGACCATATTATGTGGGATTAATAGTTTCTTTACCACAATTAAGAGAAAATTCCAAGGATTTGACCAAGCAGGAAGGCATCACCAAGGACATCAGGATATCATATAGGACTCCAATCAAGATCAAGCAAGAGGACTTCATGTGTGTGAGTTCCATGACCCAAATATATCATCGTCATCGATATGGACCAAGCTTTATCATGTGCAATAACATAAGGGAACAAGTCAAGTGTGTGTGGGATAAAAGGACTTAGCTACCACATCATCCATTCAACAACCAATCAAGAGACCACAATAAGTACACGCAACATAGAGACCATCAATCAAAAGACAACCAGGAGCAAGGATACAACAATGGACTCAAATGGGAGCAAAATACAACTTAAGGGCACTTAACCAAGTTAATGGGTAGCTAGGGCTTTTGGCATTGTCCCAAGGCCTCCAAGGGCTTCAAGCTTGGGCTTGGACAAAGTCAAAAGGTCTCCTTTGACACAGACAACCCAAAACAAAATACTAACCCTCAAGGGCTCCACAAGGGGCTCCAAGACTCAAATGTTGGCATCAATGACCAGGCACTGTTGGTATCAATGAAAACTTAATCAACAATCTCCTCCTTTGTCATTGATGACAACACTCAAGCTCCTCTTAAGAACAATCTCTCCCTGTCACAGTTTCTCTCCCCCTTTGGCATCAATGGAAAAGGGAACATCCTTTGAAAATACAACTCCCCCTCAGGGGAGCTATGCTCCCCCTATCATCAACTTATCTTCCTTTTTGTGAGGCACCTGCAACAATTAATTAACAAGAATACGCGAAATAGCAGAAATGACAGAACTCAGAATCACTTTTGTATTGATCACGGGCCACTTCGAGGGGGCAACCTCCTTTGAGCAAGCTCAATACAAATAACTTCACGGTGCCTTCATAGGTCTCAACACACACTTATATACTAATTCTAGGCGCCAATACTATGGGTCGAAACCATGGGCCGTTACAAACTATGGATCAACAATACTACGGGCGACTTACAAAGCATATGCGCCAACAACAATAACACAAACTATTGATCAACAAATACTACGGGACGACTTACAAAGCATATGCGTCCAACAACAACATACTAACAAAGTAAAGATATGGGTTCCTAACATCCCCTCCCCCTTAAAAAAAGCTTTATCCTCAAAGCTTCAGATGTGGAAATTGTTGTTGAATCTGAAGGAGTGGTTCCCATGTAGCATCCTCTGGTTGCATGCCGTGCCACTGAATTAAGACCTCTGTGATAGAGCGAGAGCGAAGCTGACGTGTGTGCAGATTGAGGATGGCCTCTGGTTCCAAAAGGATGGATCCTTCATTATCCAGTTCGGGTAAAATCGTTTGGCCGCTGATGTTGGTGCCAAGAACTTTCTTCAAACAAGAGACATGAAAGACTGGATGAATGCGGGAAGAAGGAGGAAGTTCCAATTTATAAGCAACGGACCCAATCTTCTGAAGAATCCGATATGGCCCATAGAACTTTGGAGCAATCTTATGACGCCCTTTGAGTTTCAAGGAGGATTGTTTGTACGGCTGGAGACGAAGAAAAACCATATCACCGACTTGAAAAGTGCGCTCTGAACGGTGCTGATCCGCTTGTTGCTTCATGCGATTTCTTGCCATGTGAAGATTGTCCCGTAAAATGCGAAGAATCTGATCGCGGTTGCGAAGGACCGTGTCAACTTCCTGAACTGGTGAACTGGTGGGGGTGTATGGAAGAAGAGCTGGAGGTGCTTGACCATAGACTGCTTCATATGGGGTCATTTTAGAGGCAGTGTGGTAAGAGGTATTGTACCACCATTCAGCAAGAGGGAGCCACTTTGCCCACTGATGTTGTTGTTCTGAGGTGAAGCAACGAAGATAAGTTTCCAAGCATTTATTGACAATTTCAGTCTGACCATCTGTTTGTGGGTGATACCCTGAACTCATCTTCAGTTTGGTGCCAGTGTGGCGAAATAGTTCTGTCCAAAAATGACTAGTGAAAGTCGCATCACGATCTGAGACAATGGAAGAAGGGATGCCATGAAGACGAAATATCTGGTCCATAAAAATTTGAGTAACTGAGGAGGCTGTATAGGGATGACTGAGAGCACAAAAATGACTATATTTGGAGAGGCGATCAACCACAAAGAGAATCACTGTCTTCCCGCCATATTTAGGGAGCCCTTCAATGAAATCCATAGAAATATCTGTCCAAATCCGTGTAGGTATGGGTAAGGGTTCAAGCAATCCTAGAACGAGTGTTGTTTCCCCCTTATTGCGCTGGCAGGTATCACATTCGGCCACCATCTGTTGAATTGTCCTTTTCATGCCCTGCCAAAAGAAGTTACGCCGTGCTCGTTCATATGTTTTGAGGAACCCAGAGTGCCCGGCCGAGGGAGAAGCATGGAGTTCATAGAAGACAGCCTGTTGAAGATCTGTGCTCTGGGGAAGCACCAGACGACCCTTGTATCGCAGAGAAGCACCATCCCAAGAGTAATGTGGTACAGCAGAAGGGTTTTTGGTCAAGCGTTGGATGATCTGAGATAAGGAAGAGTCATTGACATAACCCTGTTGAACAGATTGCAACCAATTTGGGACAGGCATAGAAATAGCTGAAAGAGAACCTTGGGCACCAAATGTGCGAGAAAGAGCATCTGCCACAATATTGTCTTTACCCTTCTTGTAAGTGATCTCATAGTCATAACCCATGAGTTTTCTAACCCATTTCTGTTGTGCCGGGGAGGAGACACGCTGGTCCAAGAAATATTTCAGACTCTGGTGATCAGTCTTGATGCAGAAATGATTCCCTAATAGGTATGGACGCCACTTCTGTACTGCATGCAAAATAGCCATCATTTCCTTCTCATAGGTAGAGGCAGCTAAATTCTTACCTGAAAGGGCTTTGCTGGTGAACGCAATGGGGTGTTCATTTTGAAGGAGAACAGCACCAAGTCCATTGCCACAAGCATCACTCTCAATAGTGAAGGGCTTGGAAAAATTGGGCATAGCTAGCACAGGTGTAGTACACATAGCTTGTTTTAGTTTGTCAAATGCACACTGAGCAGCAGGTGTCCATGTAAAAGCATCCTTTTTCAATAGAGCAGTTAATGGAGCTGCAATCTTCCCATAATCCTTGACAAACTTGCGGTAGTAGCCAGTCAACCCCAAAAAACCACGAAGGCTCTTGAGTGTCTGAGGACGTGGCCAATTGTTCATGGCGTCGATTTTGGCAGGATCCACACGAACCCCTTGTGCTGAGATAATGTGCCCGAGATACTCAACTTCCTTTTGTCCAAAAACACATTTAGACTGCTTGGCATGGAGATGATGGGCAGAGAAAAGTTGCATGACAAGATCCAGATGCTGGAGATGTTCATCCCATGTTTTACTATAGATGAGGATATCATCAAAGAATACTAGAATGAATTTCCGCAAGTATGGTCGAAATATTTTATTAATTAAGGCCTGGAATGTGGAAGGAGCATTAGTGAGGCCAAAGGGCATGACCAAAAACTCATAATGGCCATCATGTGTGCGGAAAGCTGTTTTAGGAATATCATCCTCATGAACCCGAATTTGATGATACCCAGAACGAAGATCCAACTTGGAGAAAAAGTGAGCCCCATGAAGCTCGTCAAGAAGTTCATCAACAACAGGAATTGGAAACTTATCCTTGATGGTGAGGTGATTAAGTGCTCGGAAGTCAATGCAGAGGCGCCATGACCCATCTTTTTTGCGGACGAGAATAACTAGAGAAGAAAAGGAACTAGTGCTTGGGCGAATAATACCTTGCTTCAATAAGTCCCGAACGAGCATTTCAATCTCCGTTTTTTGGTGGAATGGGTAGCGATAGGGCCTGATGTTGGGAGGAGCGCTGCCAGGAAGGAGCTGAATACGATGGTCTTCTGGCCTGGAAGGTGGTAATCCCACTGGTTCAGCAAAGACACCTGTATATCGATCCAGAATTTGTTGTAGATCCAAAGGAGTAGTGGAGACCGCTGATGGTTGCATCTGGATGGAATGGATCTGAGCGATGACACTATGTGAATTCTTCTTGAGGAGTTTTTCCATGCGATGTGAACTGATGATGCTGAGAGAACCTGGTTGTAATCCTGTCAATGTGTGTTTGTGTCCATTCTCGGAAAACTGCATCCAAAGTTCAGCAAAATCCCATAAGATAGGGCCGAGTGTGCGTAGCCATTGAGCGCCCAAAACCACATCACATCCACCTAAGGGCAAGGCAAACATGTCAGAGCGCAAGGTATAATCTCCCATAGAGATACGCACATTTCGACACTTCCCTTTGCAAGGTAAGGTGCCCCCATTGGCAATCATGACTTCAAAGTTGGAGCAAGGATGGATAAAACAATCAGCTTGTTTGGCGATCCGAGGGTCAATGAAATTATGCGTGCTACCAGAATCAATGAGGATTGTAAGAGGAAGCTTCTTGAAGTAACCCTTGACCCGCATTGTTTGGGGGGTGGTGATTCTAGCTAAAGCATGGAGAGATATCTCTGGCTGGTCATCCTGAGACGGAGGGTCAATAGGAGGTTCCTAAATGTCGACCGGAGCATCCAGTGTTTCTGGATCTTCGTCACCCATTTCAGAGGCAGGCGGAGACTCCACATCCAGGAGATAGAGCTTTTGCTGAACACATCTATGTCCCCGAGTGAACTTCTCATCACAATTATAGCAAAGACCCTTTTCTTTGCGTGCTTGCATCTCTGTTTCCAACAAACGCTTGATAGGAGTCGGTCGAGGAGCCTGCGATATAGGAGGTCACTGAGACCTCATATTTCGGAAAGGAACAAAAGTGGGCTTGGAGCGTTGTTGGGATGCAATCTTGTCTTCTGCCAATTTAGCCAACCCGAGTACTTCCATCATTGTGTTGGGACAGAACATTTTGACCTCAGAGCGGATGGCATCCTTTAGACCACTGATAAAACAACTCCGGTAAAATTCATCAGACAATCCTTCGGTGTGGTTGGTTAGATTCTCAAATTCGGTTTGATACTCTCTCACAGTGCCAGTTTGGCGAAGTTTAGTGAGGGCTCCTGTGAAGTCATCAAAAGCACTAGGACCAAATCGTTGCAAAAGGAGCTGGCAAAAGTCTGGCCAGTTGGGCTCTGGATGAGCCTTGATGTACCAACGGTACCATTGAAGAGCTTCCTGTTCCAAATGAAAGGATGCCAACGGAACTTTGTTGACATCAAAAGTATTATGCAGACTGAAATACTGTTCTGCACGATAGATCCATCCAGTTGGATCGGTACCATTGAAGCGAGGAAAATCAAGCTTCGGACCACGGAAATTGCTGGAAGAAGAGAACCCATTGTCTACTGAAGACTCGGACTGCCGTTTGTTGTTCATAGCTGAATGTTCAAGATGGAGACCAAGAAATTTTTCATCCAGATCCTGGAGTTTGGCTTGGATGGCTGCAAGGGCTTCCTCCATGGTTTTTGCTCCTGCACGGGTGACAACCATAACCAGGGATTTTTTGATTTGTTTTTTTTTTTTTTTTTTTTTTGTGACTGGGTAGGAAAACAAAAACAGGAACTACTTCAGTAAGGGAAAATTTGGATTTGAGAAAAAATCAGAAGGGTAATTGGGGGTTTGACTCGTTTTTTGGACACTGTTGGATAGACAGGGAAGCAAAAATGAGGATTTCAGCAGCAGGGTGAAAGGATGGAAAATTTTGGCAAAGGGGAACAAAGAAGCAGAATTCAGAAAGGAACTCTGTGGTAAAAATTGAAGGTGATTGGGCGAAATCTGAGGAAGTTATGGCAAACCCTAAAAATAGACAAATGTGGGATTTCGGGCTGTAGGAAAGGGAATTGAGGATAGGGTCCTCAGGGATGAAATATGCAGAATGGAATGACAGGGGTTCCCTGAAATTTTCAAGGAAAACAGAGGTAAAACAAGGGAGATATGGAGAAAAAACGGAATTTTTTTTTTATTTTTTTTTCAGATAGGAGCGGCTAGGGCTCGGTTTTTTTTTTTTTTTTTTTTTTTTTTTTTTTTTTTTTTTTTTTTACAGACTGGAGCGGCTACGGCTCTGCTTGCAGAATGGGATCTCCGGTTCGAAGGATTCTCGAACAACGCCGAACGGCTGGATCTGGAACGGTTTGCAAAATGAATCTGAAACGGCGCAGCAGTGATCGACAATAGTTCAGCTGAAAGTAGATATGGACCCCAGGTATGTGCGGCTTCCTAACAGTTCAAGGTTTTCACTCGGCCACCAATGTTGTCTGACGGCTTGCGTATTGGGGCAGTACCCCTCACTCCACGGCTCAGGTAAAACTGATAACCGCTTTGCCACAAACGACAGCTCTTGGTTTACCTCACGGGTGGGAACTATTCAATCAGGTAGGGGTCGTTGCCCTTTTCACCGGCAGGTCCTCTCAATGGGCCAGCTACTTCGGGGTTCCTGTGGTACTCCTCACAATGAGTTTTAGGGCTTATGCCCAAGTACTTCCCACAGTTAAGTGGATAGGGATTATTCCCAAATCCGAACCTGCAACAGATGTGAAAAATTTTTGGCAGAAATTTCACCCAGCGAGCCCAAGAAAGTGCTCTGATACCAGATGTGAGGCACCTGCAACAATTAATTAACAAGAATAAGCGAAATAGCAGAAATGACAGAACTCAGAATCACTTTTGTATTGATCACGGGCCACTTCGAGGGGGCAACCTCCTTTGAGCAAGCTCAATACAAATAACTTCACGGTGCCTTCATAGGTCTCAACACACACTTATATACTAATTCTAGGCGCCAATACTATGGGTCGAAACCATGGGCTGTTACAAACTATGGATCAACAATACTACGGGCGACTTACAAAGCATATGCGCCAACAACAATAACACAAACTATTGATCAACAAATACTACGGGACGACTTACAAAGCATATGCGTCCAACAACAACATACTAACAAAGTAAAGATATGGGTTCCTAACACTTTTTGCATTAATGAAAACAATAAATTCCTTTGACAATATTGCTCCCCATATCATTGGGCACTTTTGGTACTTTAATGGAATTTTGTTATGTCACAAGGATACTTCTGACCTTAAATTTGATAATCAGGTACATCGCTCCTTTTACACGTTCTGTGTACTTTAGATTGTTGATCGATAGTCTTCAAACATGGTATTAGGTTCTTCTCAAACACTTCATCATTTTTGTCTTGCTCAATAGGACAATCTACTAAATTTCTTCTCCATACTTTGTTAGACTGATTGATGTTCATGATATTCGATTGACCTTGCTTTCTTCTCCAAACTTTAACTTATCCCTGCATTCTACAATGTTTTGAAAAATGACCATAATGATGACAATTATAACATTGAACACAAAATGTACCTTGATTTCTTTCTGCAGTGATTATGTCATGAGCTCTGCAATGAATGACTTTGTGACCATAGGTGTTACACTTGTAGCAGTGACCATGGAACATTATAGGATATCTTTGAGCAAAGGATTTTTGTGATGTAGCTTCTCTTGATTCTTGTTGATCATGGGATATTCTGAGAATACATGTATAACTGTTATCCTTTTCTTCTTTTTCCCTGGAGCTCTCACTTTCTTTAGTGTTCTTCTTGATCTTTGAGTTTGTCTTCAATTGAGCAACTGTCTTGTTCAGATCTTCCTTTAGAGAGAGGATCTTCAATTCTTGCTTTTGACAAATTTATATCTTTTCTTGGAGTTGTCTTGTTAGGTCTTCTTCAATTTTCTTGACTTCTTCTATCTATTCTTTCAGATCAACGACATTGTCTTCCATTTGTCCTTTTGAGTTCTGATTGTCCTCATGAGATTTTTGCAGTTGTTCTTTTAGTACTTGATTTTCTTTTCTGATCTTTGAGAGTTCCTTTTCAACTTCAAAATTCGTTAGACATACCTTTCGTAATTCTATATTCAAGGATTTGATTTCAAATTCTTGTTTTCTTCTTAGTTTCTCTTCAATCTCATGACTAAAGTGAATTCCCCTTTTGTCATTTGAATCTTCTTTCTTACTAGTGATACTTTCCTTCTGTAATTTTTCAAGGTATTGATCTCACTATCTTTATCTTGAATTTTGTGAGTCAAATATTTCTCCTTATCTTTTAGTTGTCTTCTAAGCTTGTCAATTTCTTCTGATTGTCTTTTATTTTCAGCAACAGACTTCTCAAGTTGATCTTTCAGAGAGTTGGATATGGCTTCTTTGATTTTGGTATCTTCTTCAACTTGGAGATTTAGATCAATTATATAGTCTGTGTGACCTTCTCAGATTCTTCTTGATTCCTCTTCTCAGATTTGTCCAATTGCTCTTGCAATACCTGGTCTTGTTCACAAATTCTCTCAACTTTTTGCAAAGCATTAGTAATATCGTTGTCTAAATACTTATTTATATCATTTATTAGGGAGTAATGAGATTCATCACATTTTGAAGTATTACATTCTATGAATTCAAATAGCTCTTATCTTCCATACCTGATAAACATATCTCTTTAAAAGTATTACAAACAGAATGTTTAGAGGACTTATCTTCATACTTACATGGATCTTGTACTATCCTTTTGATGGATCTATCTCCTACTTCTTGTTCTTCATCTGAGTTTGGCCAATTTATTTTGAAAGACATTTCTTCAACTGAGTTGCACTTTCCTATTTTCTCATTTTGGAGATCTGTTAGGTATTTAAGCATTAATTCCATAACCTCTACTTCTTGTTCTTTAGTGGAGTAAAGTTGTTCTAATTTGACCCATAATTCCTTAGCTATGTTGCACTTCCCTATATTACTTTTCACGGTATCTGAAAATCATTCTAGAATGGCTTCCATAGCCATTGAGTTATTTTTCTTTACTTCCTTCTGAGTTGTTTTTTTCACTTTCTTCGGATGATTGTAACATGTAAGCACTGACTTCCATATCCCAATACCTTATTCTTCAAGATAAGCCTGCATTCTTATTTTCCATATTAAGTTATCTGTACCACAAAAAAATGGTACTCCATTCACTGAGAACCTATCATGTCCCCAAATTTTTCATTGGGTCACAATGGCCTAAGCCCCTTGGCCATACTCATGATAGTTTGTCAAATTGATTCTAAGGGTCAAATAATTTCCAAGAATAATGTCCGAGTTAGTAATAATATAAAACTAGATCCAAATGGACAAGGTGGGTCACATTAAGAGAAATTCCCAATTCAAAGTTTGTAATATACCCATCCAAATGAACTATCATGGAGGAAAATTACTAGTTCCCTAGGTTTGGGGTGGAAGCATTAAAAGTTGGAATAAGCGAGCTAAAAGACCCAAAAATGACCTTAGAGTTACAAATTCACATTAAATGGTTCAAACAAATAATAATAAAAAAGAAAATAAGGTGGCATTGGATCATGAGGGCACATAAGAGGTCGTGGGATCCACATGTGGCAAGATTCCCCACTACACTTGGCATTATTCTCTCACCAATTCAAGTTCAATATGAATGGTAACATACTTGGGGGATTTGAAGAGGTATTATTCATGGCATGAATCATGTAAGGTCGAATTGGAGTGGAAGAGGAAGAGGCATCTTAAAAGAATGGTGACACTTGGAGCTAGATTCCCTAACTCCTATGACAATAATGATGAAGATTCTATGACACTTATGAAAAATTTCAGACCTAATTTCTGACATATCACATATATGACATGTCGGGGCTAAAATTAGCCTCCAAGAGAGCGCACAAGGGAGTTATGGCATCCAAGAAGCTTCCCCATTCGAATTGAGGGAAGATGGAGACTAGGAATTGTTGGACAAGTGGCACACATTGGAATATCTTCCCAACTTGATTTGGCATGAGGCTTTTGGAAGGAATTAGAACCATGGAGGACTTGAGAATTTTATAAAAGACAAGAACAAAGAACGAAAGAAGCTTTTGATCATTTCTCATTTTTCAAATTGGAGAGCATCGCTTGTCCATGCTAGTGGAGTGTTTACTCTACTTGCCTTAGCACCAATTTCGAGGGTGAAAGATTCCCATCCTAATTGGAAATTGGAGAGGCCATTCATACCTTTCATTTGGAGCTACAATGGAGTCATTTGTTGTAGGTTGAAGCTACATGGATGCTCATGATATTCTCTTACTCAACTTGTTCCCACATCTCTCTCACATTTCTCTTCATATTTTGGCTCTTGGAGGAAGGGCGAACTTGGTGAGATGATGATCTCATCCGGGGAGCTCTTGGGGACCCATTTATTTGTAATATGATGACTGAAATATGTAAAAATGCCAAACTATGTATGAATGGTGCCATTCCCCCCCATAGCTTTTGCATAACACACTTGTTGTTGCGCATAGTTAGTGAAGGAATTATATTTCGACTCCATGGACATGTTGGATGCTATATATCTCTGTAATAATAATATAATGAGAGCCACATATTGAAACATTATGTATTTAAAGTGATATTTACATTTAAGGAAGAGATTCTAGCCATTTTCCCATATATCTTGTTGAGAGAGCTTGAAGTTGTTTGGTTTCGATTTGTATCAATCAATATCTGTGATTTTATTGCTGTATGGAAAGCCATTACTGTACTGAAGAAATTTCATAAACATTACACAAGTCATTGGAACAATTATGTCAAAATTCATAGCAAGTTTTGGAGTTTTTCTATCATTAATCCCCCTATGTGAAAGCATGTCTACAAAACTCTTATTTATGGGAGTTGAAACAACCTTTATGAACTGATTAATGATGCATTTGGGTTCCCATTGAAGTCCTCTAACTATTTCATGTCTCTTTTCTGAAATTTGGGAGGGTTGTACTGCATTTGGGAAGCCATTTATGTCATCTTCCATTGGGGGTTTGAACCTCGAAATTACTAGTAAATTTCCCTATTTTCTCTTGAACTTAAATGAATGTTGCAGAAGTCTTTTGAGAGTTTACAAGCATCCATCAACTCCATTTTTATGTCTCAATACCTTTCGAAAACTCTCAGTCCCAACTCAAAATCCTTAGGAGTCTTTTAGAGCCATCTACCCTTGGGGGTTTCAACATCGATTTTCCTAGTAATTATGCATTTTATTCTCTAATTGTAAATGCAAGTTTATGAAGTATTTAGAAAGTTTACAAGCACATAATAGCTGATTTAGTATGTCCAAATACACCTCAACCCACTCCATACATCATTCGAAAATATTTGGGATCATTTGGGACAGTTTGGGGCTTCACTAGTCCAAGTTTCGAAAATTGACTAAATTGGGAAACATTTCAAATTGAGGACATTACATAACCCCATGGTGTGTCAAATATATCCTTCAAGCTAATAAGGCTTTCTGTCAAGGACCCTAAGTTTCATGTCCGCAATTTGTCTCATCAGTACCATGGGTGAAAGGGGACAAGATCAACCCCTAAGGGAATTAAATGGTATTAATTCTATTTGCTTAGAATTAATTTTATTCTAAGTCTCACAAATTAGCAAATTTATTTATTAAAGGTAATTTTGATAAATAAAATTAATGGATAAAGAGCAAGTGGGCCAAGAGGGCACCCATGTGGAATATGTTTCCAAAATGGAGTAGGGTGTATTTTTCGAGGTAATTATACAACAGGAGTTAATTAATCATTAATCAATTGATTAAATGTTGAAGTGTGAATTAATTCTGAGTTGTAATATTTTTATTAATAAATATTGGCAAGTGGTGATGATAAGGTTGGAGGAATTACTTGGAGTAGAAGTCAAGTAAACACTAGAATCCAAAAAAGTTGCCAAAATAGAGAAAAGAGGCTTATTTCAGGAAAAGCAGCATAAATCCAGGAAAATCGGGAAAGTTGGAAAAGTAGGAAAGTTTTGAAAGTAGGAAAGTTTACAAAAGGAAGGAAAATCAGAAAAAGTGGAAAGATAGAAAAGGAAAGCAAAGCAAAGCAAGGAAAGTATGTCCACTCATGGGTGACCTACTCTCACAGGTCACCAAGCCGAGTAACTTGCTCAACAGGTCAACATGAATTCTATAAAACAATGATTCCAACTCCATTTCACATCTTTTGCTAGTGTGAGGAATTTTATGAATGCATTTGTGCATCCAAGACTTGGGAGGTGTGCCCCTAGTCAAGCATGGGAGATGTGCCTCAGCTTTTTGTGAGAGGATGATGGCATCCAACCATTATCGATGATTTTATTTGCATGTTCTGAAGCTTACCAGGTCGAATCAAAAGTTTAGAGATATCTTCATCAAAGTCAGAGATCGAATCCTCCCTCCTTCTTCTATTCTGCAGCTAGTTTCTTATGTGCAAGAGGAGAGATTATTCCTTCATCTTCTGAGAGGCATATTGGCCTATTCCTGATGTTATAATAGATTATTGAAGCTTCCCAGGTTGAAACAGAACTTCATAACCATCTTCACCAAATTCAAAAATCGAATCCTTCCTCCTTCTATTCTACAACTAGTTTCTTATGTGCAAGAGGAGAGACTCTTCCTTCATATTCTGAGACGCATCTTGGCCTATTTATGATGTAATAACAGATTATGTAATGTTCTTATATAATTCAATTCAATACAAATCACAGAACTCTGATTTCTTCTCCAATTTATGCACCCTTGCTAGATTTAGCTATATTTTGACTAGTTTTCAATGAATGGTTCATAAATCAATGAGTAAAGGTCCAAATGAAGTCATTCTAGTTCCTATAGCTATCTAATATATCACATGTCATGATACAACCCCTGTTTTAGAATTTCGAGTTCCTTTGAGCATTTTTTGGGAGTCCATAAGTCGAACTAGTTAAGTTGTCCCGAATTGCTATTTTACTAGTTTTGTTATCATGCTTTCCCAGATCTGCATAGAACTTTGTGAAATGTTATTTTATGATTCAATAAATGTAAATGAATTACTATTATCCTCTCTAATGTCTACAACAACCTTTTCTAACCCTCATTCAATTTCCCTACCCATACTAGTCTGCATATGCTGAGAACCCCAGGAGCATTGGAGTAGAGTTCAGCTGGGATTTTCTTGAAAATAAATGGTCTCAGTACGTTTTGCAGAGGTATAAATTTATATCAGAACCTTCCATCCATCCATAGCCTTTGTACTTTCCCATCTCCAACAATTCTAGCTTCCTTAGCCATTGTTTTGACCAAATTTGAGAAGCCTAGAGTCTTTGTATCACTTGTATAAGTTGGTGCATTAGAGTGGTACCTCCATGAACACAAATATCAATTTATTAATCCTTCCCAACTCCCTGATCTAGTTTGTATATGCGGATGTACCCATGAAGCCTTGTTGTAGACTTCGACGATGCCGATGTTCGAAGCATAAATGGTCTTCGTGCTTTGTACAAAGGATCCTAAACTTTTTCCTTATGTCTAATTTGTTGTTGCACACTCTCCCATGTAAATTCCAGAACCTAAAGTCACCCCTACCATACTGGATCAATTCCCCTGTTCACCTCACTTACATCCTGCTCACCGTAAAGAAATTGTCTAAAAATTACTAGTGAAAATCCTGATAAATTCGACAATTGGAGTAAGTATTCTGGCCAATTCTTGGTTGGGATATTACAGTGGGTGAAGAAATTCTTCTGGTTTGTGTCACATATACAGTAGGAGGATCATGATCTTCCCCCATGGGAGATAGATCCTATTACATAAGAGATGGTTGATTATAGCTCATATAAATCAGCAAGCAAGATCTCTGATTCATCCACTGGATGGATGAATAGAGGCATCACTGAAATGGAAAATCTGGAAGGTAAAAAGTTCACTTGTTTCTACAATAAATTTGTTGTTATAACTAACATTGTCTTCAATTGTGAGCAGCAACAAAGATGTATTTTGTAGCCATTTGATGTCACTCATCCACATATGGATTGGATGAAAGATTACCTGACAAGCATGAAATCTCCTTGCAAAAATGTTTCTGCTTATGGTCAAGGGAAGGAAGCTAAGCAAGCAAGTTGCCAAGATAAATTAATGATTACTTGCAGAAGTTGGCCTATGTGGAGGGAATCCACATGCTTGGAGGTATGCTTGCATTTTTTCTCCAATGGCAGAGAGCTGAGCCATTGGATGTCTTC
This sequence comes from Larix kaempferi, assembly GCA_027924585.1. NCBI lineage: Eukaryota > Viridiplantae > Streptophyta > Pinopsida > Pinales > Pinaceae > Larix > Larix kaempferi. The sequence goes on from BSBM01000537.1 coordinate 2,513,879, forward strand.
ACTTGAAGAAGCATTTTTCTCTCTACTTGGTTTGGTTGGAAGTAATGTCCTTTCAGTTATTCCCCGGATGAAAAGGCACATATTTGATGATATATTCTTTAAATTGATTATGAATATTGGAAAAAGGAAGTTGACACTTTGGGATCCTCGCATTCTTGGGAGTGACAGATTGCCAAAGGTGACATAAATTTTTTGGTCATTGCAGGAGAAACAGTGGGATCCAGGAATTCTACTCAAGTTATCCTAACTGGGTTAAAAATTTTGTCCATTGCTGGTTAATTGCAGATATAGATTACAGTGCAGTTTTTCTTTTCCTCCATAGTCATTTTTTTGAAGGCTCAAGTTTAATTTCCAGACTTTTCAGTGGATGGGGACATTTATAATCAAAGTGGTGCAGCAGAAGCTTGGTGGAGTCCTAACATTGCCTGAGGACAAGCAATCTTGGGAAGGGAGGACTTTCATGTCCCCAATTTTGGCTCATCCAATACCATGGGTGAAAGGGGACAAGATCAACCCCTAAGGGAATTAAATGGTATTAATTCTATTTTCTTAGAATTAATTTTATTCTAAGTCTCACAAATTGGAAAATTTATTTATTAAAGGTAATTTTGATAAATGAAATTAATGGATAAAGAGCAAGTAGGCCAAGAGGGCACCCATGTGGAGTATGTTGTCAAAATGAAGTAGGGTGTATTTTTGGAGGCAATTATACAACGGGAGTTAATTAATCATTAATTAATTGATTAAATGTTGAAGTGTGAATTAATTCTGAGTTGTAATATTTTTATTAATAAATATTGGCAAGTGGTGATGATAAGGTTGGAGGAATTACTTGGAGTAGAAGTCAAGTAAACACTAGAGTCCAAAATTTTTTCCAAAATGGAGAAAATAGGCTTATTTCAGGAAAAGCAGCATAAATCCAGGAAAAGCAGGAAAGTTTTCAAAGTAGGAAAGTTTACAAAAGGAAGGAAAATCAGAAAAAGTGGAAAGAAAGAAAAGCCAAGCCAAGCAAAGCAAAGCAAGGAAAGTATGTCCACTCATGGGTGACCTATTCTCAAAGGTCACCAAGCCAAGTAACTTGCTCAACAGGTCAACATGAATTCTATAAAAGAATGATTCCAACTCCATTTCACATCTTTTGCTAGTGTTAGGAATTTTATGAATGCATTTGTGCATCCAAGACTTGGGAGGTGTGCCCCTAGTCAAGCATGGGAGATGTGCCCCAGCTTTTTGTGAGACGATGATGGAATTCAACCATTATCACTGAGTTTATTTGCAGGTACTGAAGCTTACCCAGTCGAATTAGTAGTTCAGAGCTATCTTCATCAAAGTCAGAGATCGAATCCTCCCTCCTTCTTCTATTCTGCAACTAGTTTCTTATGTGCATGAAGAGAGATTCTTCCTTCATATTCTGAGAGGCATATTGGCCTATTCCCGATGTTATAACAGAGTATTGAAGCTTCCCAGGTCGAAACAGAAGTTCAGAACCATCTTCACCAAATTCAAAAATTGAATCCTTCCTCCTCCTTCTATTCTACAACTAGCTTCTTATGTGCAAGAGGAGAGACTCTTCCTTCATATTCTGAGAGGAATATTAGCCTATTTATTATGTAATAATAGAGTATGTAATGTTCTTATATAATTCACTTCAATACAAATTACAGAACTCTGATTTCTTCTCCAATTTATGCACCCATGCTAGATTTAGCTATATTTTGACTAGTTTTCAATGCATGGTTCATAAGTCAATGATTAAAGGTCCAAATGAAGTCATTCCAATTCCTGTAGTTAGATAATATATCACATGTCATGATCTAACCCCTGTTTTAGAATTTTGAGTTCCTTTGAGCATTGTTTGGGAGTCCATAAGTCGAACTAGTTGAGTTGTCCTGAATTGCTATTTTACTAGTTTTGTTATCATGCTTTCCCAGATATGCATATAAATTTTTGAAATGTTATTTTATGATTCAATGACTGTAAATAAATGATTATTATCCTCTCTAATGTCTGCAACAACCTTTTCCAACCCTTAGTCAATTTCCCTACCCATACTAGTTTGCATATGCTGAGAACCACAGGAGCATTGGAGTAGAGTTCAGTCAGGATGTTCTTGAAACATAAATGGTCTCAGTACATTGTGCATAGGTATAAATTTATATCAGAACCTTCTATCCATCCATAGCCTTTGTACTTTCCCATCTCCAACAATTCTAGCTTCCTTAGCCACTGTTTTGATTAAATTTGAGAAGCCTGGAGTCTTTGTATCACTTGTATAAGTTGGTACATTAGAGTGGTACCTCCATGAACAAAAATATCAGTTTATTAATCCTTCCCAACTCCCTGATCTAGTTTGTATATGCGGATGTACCCAGGAAGCCTTGTTGTAGACTTCAGTGATGCCGATGTTTGAAGCATAAATGGTCTTCGTGCTTTGTACAAAGGATCCTAAACTTTTTCCTTATGTCTAACTTGCTGCTGCACACTCTCCCATGTAAATTCTAGAACCTAAAGTCACCCCTACCATACTTGATCAGTGCCCCTATACACCTCACTTACATCCTGCTCACCGTAAAGAAATTGTCTAAAAATTACTAGTGAAAATCCATAAATTCGACAGTTGGAGTTAGTATTCTGGCCAATTCTTGGCTGGGATATTACACTAAGACACACTTTAACCAATTTTTCAACTTAAACTTACAGTCTATATCCAAAAACTTTAGACACTTTACAAAAATCAATTAGGTCAAATCCACAACTTGTTCAATCACTCTACTCAAGATAAGAAATCAAGTCAAGACTAACTCCAATCAACTTGCTCAATTAAGCCACACCACCAACCTTAGTAAGATAGGTCAATATTAACTTTAGGTATCTTTCCAGACCAGTCTAGTCAAATCAATCAGGTGATAACTAACTTAACAAGTCAATATCATTCAAGGTAATAATACAACAGAGGTAAACTTTATACAACTTGCTAAACCAATTAGGTCATGGCCACTTTACACAGCTTGCCAAGCTAAGTCAAGTCAACACAATCTCACATAGTCAATTTATATATTCAAAGAATACTTCCAACTTGTCATTATAATAAGTCAAAGGGAACTGTCAACATCGGCTCATATAATACTATTCAAGATACAAGAGAAGAATGCTAAGTCAACAATAATCCCTTATAGTATTGTCATGACAATTTGTCAACTCAATCAGTGTCCTACTTGCAAGATTATAATATCAAACTTAGTCAATACAATCTCTTTCCCACAGTCATCTTGATCAAAGAGGACTTGTCAGACTTACTCAAAACAATCTTGTAAAAGTAGTATTGTCAAGGAATATTTCAATCTAGACTTGGTCTTGTCAAGGGTTAACAAAAGTTCCTTACTCACAACACTTTCAAGTCTCTTACAACATACAGTTAACCAAATCCAACTTAAGATATAATCAACTCAATCATTCAGCCAACCACCACCAAAAGGGAAGACCAAAACAAGCTACAAGTAAGTTACACGGTCTACAAAGGTATGGACAAAAGTCTAAAAATGATACAAATATACATCACTGTCAAGGTCAATTAAAATATCACTGTGTGATGCAGGAGCATAGACTGCCTAAGTGAAGTCATTTATGACTTCACTAGGTCAAGGAGACTTAGGGTCTCATATGTTAGTCACTTGCTTTATTTTGTTGAAATATTGAATAAAGAGGATAAGGATACTAGATCCTTTCCCCAATGTGATCGATAGGGCTAGTTGAGCATTTCCAGCATTGTAGCATTCAATTAGTGAACTGTCAAATGCGTCATCAGTTAGTTGAATAAATTAAGGATTATCTTCCTTAGTTGTAGGATCAAAGAAGTAGATCATACTGTTATTTATTCCAGTTAGTGTTTTGAAGTTAGGTAGCTGAGGCGAGCTTGAGGATTCTCTTGAAAGCTCAATAGAATTTAGGGTTTGAATAGCTCGAAAAGAGTTGGAGGCGGATAAAAGGAGAGCTCGAAATTTGATTCCTGGAGCAAATAGAGGGTTCACTGTAGTGAAATCCTTGTGAATTGATCAGTGGGTTCAACCTAAATGATTTTATTGATAAAAAGAGATCAAATTTCTAAATGCATTGTGTTTAGAGAACTAGTTTCTCATTTATGCACAGAGTATTCATATCAATGAATGCCGTGTGAAGGAATGTTTGTTTTGGCCAAGGTTCATTGAGCATAAAGTCTGTGATAATTGCATAATGAATTCACGCCATCGGAATTCGAAGTAACCGACCAAATTTATGGTTGTATTGCACGAATCAAGGCAAAATCGTTGATTTTAGGTGTAGAGGTCGACTGAAATTATGGTTTATACACAGTCAACTAAAAGGTAGCTGTGTGTTTCAGAGACTAATTGATTGTATGTATAAATCGATTAACTGATTTACAAATTGAATGCAGAGAAGTCGATTGGTATATTGGGAAGAAATGCAGGCGAATGTGAGTTCTTGTTGCGCAGAGGTTATTATAAATCTCATACAGTTCGATTCGACATTGGTTTAGTAGTTCTTTGCTATGCTTAGCAGAACTGCCATCCTTAGTGATAAAATTAATGAACCTAGTATGCATATAAACATACTAGCTTATCCTGGAAATGGCAGGTCTTAGTATTAAGGCTCTACATCAAGTGGTATCAAAGCAGGACAATCATAATAGTCTTATTTCTGAATATTATGAAGTTGTTAGCCATTAAAGATTGGAATAGTTTTCTTGTATGAAAGGCAAGATAGTATTTTCTCCTGTATTGCTAACAGATTCAAAAATAGATATTACTGACAACAAGATTGTGTCGAGGAGTGATTTTTTGTGCCAGGGGATGGAGGTCAAAGTTGGAAGAGGTAAGGTCAGGCGAGGAAGATCTGTTGCCAATACAGAATTGAGAGATGAGATAAGGAATCTGAGAGCAAGGTTGGACGCCTTAGAAACTGGCAGACATCATGAGCACACTGGAGACACAAGTGATGAAGAGATACCTGAAGAAGAGGAGGAGGCAACTGCTGAAACTTCTGAGGTAAGAGTGTTGAGGTCTATCTTTGGTGCGGGTTCTAGCTCAAGAGCAGATGTACCATTTTATAATGGAAGCTTGAATCCAGAGGAACTCATTGACTGGATCAATGCTATGAACAAGCACTTCGATTTTGCTTAAGTAAAGGAGGACAAGCAAGTCAGATTTGTTGTCACAAGGCTAAGAGGACATGCATCCTTGTGGTGGGATGGTGTGCAGGAGGAGAGGACCTTGAAGAACAAAGCTAGGATCAATAGCTAGAGCAGAATGACACCTAAGTTGAGAGGTAAATTTCTTCCTAAAGACTACAAGTTGATTTTGTTTAGGAAAATGAAAAACCTTAAGAAAAAGTCAATGAAAGTTAGGGAGTATACCGAAGAATTCTATAAGGTGAATATCAGATCGGGACACATAGAGGACACACCCGAGAGGGTAGCTAGGTATGCCAATGATTTAATATTTGATATACAAGATGAATTGATTTTGTTGTCATTAAGATATGTTGAAGAAGCATATCAAATTGCTATGAAGGCTGAAGAGAAGCTGATGAGAAAGAAGAGTCAAAGAACTAGGGTAAGAAGCTCTGGAGGAAAGGAACAACAGCAGAAAGATGAATCTGGAAGTTCAAACCAGCAAGTACATCCTGACAGAAACAATGATAACAGAGGTGGAAGAAATGCTTCAAGAGGAAGAGGCAGAGGAAGAGGTGGACAAGTGAGGTGTTACACATGTGGACAAATGGGTCATATGTCATGGGACTGTCCAGAGAATGTTGCAAGACAAAGGGGAGCACAAGTATTGCAAGTTGAACCTGAATCCCCAAAGGAAATAGAGGTGACTGAGAATTACCTTGAACAAGGTGAAGCCTTGTTGATGAGGAAGGTAATTGATGAGTCAGTCCAAAGGAGGAGCCTGTTCAAAACAGTTTGCAAGGTTGAAGGTAAGTGTTGTAAATTAATTGTTGACATTGGTAGTACTGATAATTTAGTGTCTACAGAAATGGTAGACAAATTGAAGTTGAGGAAGACAGTACATCCAAAACCCTACAGAGTTGCATGGCTGCAGAAAGGCCATCAAGTTCTTGTGAGTGAACAATGCCAAGTAAAGTTTCAGATTGGAAGCTATCAGGATGAGGTAAGATGTGACATTATTGAGATGGATGCTTGTCATGTTTTATTGGGTAGGCCTTGGCAGTTTGACAGGGAAGCGGTGCATGAGGGAAAGAGGAATGTCTATTCCTTTGAAATGAATGGAAAGAAGCATAGCCTTCATCCATTCAAGAGTAAGCAAGAATAGGTTCCCAATCAGTTGTTGATGATGACTGATAAGGAAATGGTGAATGATTGGAAAGCTGAAGCGAAGGTAGAAATACATTTGCAAGCAAATGATCATGAGAATGAATTGACTAACATGGTGTGCAATGGTTGGCTGGAGGACAAAACAGACCAGCAGGAAATGTCCAATGCAAGCATGGCATTGATGGATGAAGCACAATATGGAGTTATTAATGATGGGAAATGTATAGTTGTTGACATTATCAAGGATGGTGATGTGACAGTAACAAGCAAAAGGGAGGGAGGGAAAGGAATTCAAGTAGAGAATTCTTGGATGAGAGATGTCTTTATATTTTAATATATTTTCTGTTTGCTTATGTGACAGGAAATTTGATTAATCTATATGCATATGAAGGAGAACGGTTTGACAACTTATTTGCAGGTCAAAGGAAAGAAGAACTTGAATGTTCAATGAAGTTTGGATATAGGCTGGAGGAATCAAAGAATTTGTTGCAAACACAGTGCTGCAAAACATGGCTAAAGGGGCTATTTAAAATGCGAACATTGCCCAGGTTTTTATCTTGGGTCTCTGTTGCAATCCTACAGAAAAACAACAGGAAGGGAGCTCATAGACACGAGCCCATGAAAAGTTTTAAGCTGGGGAGTCTGATGCAGGAGCATAGACTGCCTAAGTGAAGTCATCCTAAGTGAATTCATTTATGACTTCACTAGGTCAAGGAGACTTAGGGTCTCATATGTTAGTCACTTGCTTTATTTTGTTGAAATATTGAATAAAGAGGATAAGGATACTAGATCCTTTCCCCAATGTGATCGATAGGGCTAGTTGAGCATTTCCAACATTGTAGCATTCAGTTAGTGAACTGTCAAATGCATCATTAGTTAGTTGAATAAATTAAGGATTCTATTCCTTAGTTGTAGGATCAAAGAAGCAGATCATACTGTTATTTATTCGAGTTAGTGTTTTGAATTGTTTTAAAGTTAGGTAGCTGAGGCAAGCTCGAGGATTCTCTTGAAAGCTCAATAGAATTTAGGGTTTGAATAGCTCAAAAAGAGTTGGAGGCAGATAAAAGGAGGGCTCAGAGTTTGATTCCTGGAGCAAATAAAGGATTAACTGTAGTGAAATCCTTGTGAATTGATCAGTGGGTTCAAGCTAAATGATTTTATTGATAAAAAGAGATCAAATTGCTAAATGCATTGTGTTTAGAGAACTAGTTTCTCATTTATGCACAGAGTATTCATATCAATGTATGCTGTGTGAAGGAATGTTTTTTTTGGCCAAGGTTCATTGAGTATGAAGTCTGTGATAATTGCATAATGAATTCACGCCATCGGAATTCGAAGTAACCGACCAAATTTATGGTTGTATTGCACGAATCAAGGCAGAATCGCTGATTTTAGGTGGAGAGGTCGACTGAATGGTTTATACACAGTCAACTAAAAGGTAGCTGTGTGTTTCAGAGACTAATTGATTGTATGTATAAATCGATTAACTGATTTACAAATTGAATGCAGAGAAGTCGGTTGGTATATTGGGAGAAATGCAGGTGAATGTGAGTTCTTGTTGCGCAGAGGTTATTATAAATCTCATACAGTTCAATTCGACATTGTTTTAGTAGTTCTTTGCTACGCTTAGCAGAACCGCCATCCTTAGTGATAAAATTAATGAACCTAGTATGCATATAAACATACTAGCGTATCCTGGAAATGGCAAGTCTTAGTATTAAGGCTCTACATCACTGTGTTTGAAAAAAAAAATCTATGCATACCTCATATATATAGAAGCTACCCGAAAATCAGACTGTGGTAGAGATAGTCAAAGATCTATAGCAGCTCGAATTTACAGAGATGAGACAACCCTAATTTTTCTGAAGAGACAGCTTGAATTTCACATGGAAGCGGCCCTAGAGACAGTTTGAATTTAACACGGAAGGAACCCGAGTTGTATAGAAGAGACAGTCTGAATTTAACACAAAAGCAACCCGAAATTTTACAGAAGAGATAGTCTGAAATATGCAGAAGTGAGGCAGCCCGAAATCAAAGAAGAGATAATGCATTTTTCTTGTTTATTTTGTTTGGGTATTTATACTCATTTTCCACTCCAAAAAAAATGCTAAGCCAACCTAACAATAAGATGAAATTAAAAATTGAATTAAAAAATTTAGCTAACCAACATACATTAATACATGATTAGGTTATGAATTCAATAAAAAAAATTAATTTAACATCAATTAAGAAGCTCTTTTAGCAAGCCCACTTTAAGATAGTAATTAGATGTCAATAAAACTTCAATCTAATGCCATTTAAAAAGGGCTTGTGCCATGTGGGAGTTTTAGGGTTTCTTCAAAAGCAATCTTGTAGGCATGTGACCATATTATGTGGGCAATCAACAAGCCATATGGAAAGATTAAGAGGATATGTAGTCATTCCTTAACTTAAGGACCTAGCTTGATGTACTTAGTGATTTTGTTTAATATGCATTCATCATGGTAGACACATTTTTTTATGAAGAGAATCCTTTGGTTAAACCATCATGATTCCAATTTTAAACCATCATGATTCCAGTTTTAAAATGATTTGTAAGTGACATTTAATCTATTTATAAACATATTCAATGCACGTTGTAATGATTAGGTGTGTTAGTCGAAGCTAAAAAACTCAAACACAAGTGGGAAAATATTTATAACCTTATTTTGATGGAATTAAAAAAAAATACTTTGAAAAGTTCCTTCCGTTTAAGTGTTCAACCCCATCACTTTAGTACAAAGATGGAATTAGAATCTCTTTGAAGCCTTCGAAAACATAATATGGTTGATGATTATCATCTAAGGCCTATCATAAATGAACTCTTGGATAATTTATAGACTTGACCTATATTTAAATAAAAGACATGGATTTTAAGCCTCGTAAACAAAAAAATATTTAGTTGAGAAAAAGGAATCAATTTGTCCAATCCCTTATTTTATTGAATTTTGTTATTTGACATTATTTAATACACCTTAGCATACACCTTTCCATATTTCCTTTTTATATTTCGCATAAATCCTAAAGTATTTAAGGTAGTTCCCATTCACATGTTTGCTTGAGATGAGGTCATTCTTGCAAGAGCATTTACTTATATGTTCCTTATCTCATGAAAGAAAACTAACTTTAGGGATGTTAATTAATAAAATATTTTATTTAATTAATTTATATTTTAATAAAAAATTTAACTTTAATAAATAAATATAAATATTTGATATTATAAAATTATATAAATAAAATATATAATAATTCTTTCCTTATTTCCCAGTATCTTGAATTTATAACTTTTATATATATAAACTAAAATTTCTTATAATCAACTTATACTTTTTCCAAGTAATTATATCTGACTTTGCGAACACCAACATCTTTATATTATAAGATATAATAATAGAAATGAAATTTGTAACAAAAATAAAGTGAAGTTTAATTAGTAAAAAAATATATAAAATAAATATCCAGTATATTAAAGATATATTAACATAGAAAGTCAACATAGTTCAAAAACCTGTAAAATTTCTAACATGTAAAATTTCCACCCAAATAAATAAACAATTGTAAATAGGATTTCCATGCAAATAAATAATCAATTGTAAACAGGAAAGGAAAGATAGTGAAATAAATTTATGAAAAATCAGTTATTTTTATTTATATAGTTTGAGTAAATGGATGAGCATACTCATTTTTGTATTCATTTCTTAACTAAAATTTATTTAAATCTTAATCAATATGTAATTGAGCATAACAAGATACGGCAACTATGAATCTCCACTGTACATTTCTTACACAGATTAATCTTATTGTTGTACTAAAAAAAAATACAAAATCTTAAACACCTAATGATGTAAAAACAATATTCCACACATGCCAAAACCATATAAACCAAAAAACTTTACGAAATACAAATACGAGCTTTACATTTATTTAGCTCAAGCTCTGATGCATAATCTATAGTCTACTCGCCTCACTTTGAAATCTTCTCTGCAACTTTCTTCCAGGCAGGGCGAGAGGAGATGTCATCCCACCATGCCTTCACATGTTTTCTGGACGATATCAGATCACCCTTCCCGCAAAGGTTGACGAGGTAGTGGGTACGAGGCAGATGCTGGAGGTCGGCCAAACTGAAGAAATCACCAGCCAAGTATTTGTTCTTTGACAGCCTCTCCTCGTAAATATCCAACACTTTTTTCAGCTTCTCAACATTCATTTCCACAGCTGCTTCGTCTGTGCTGCCTCCTATCATTGGGACAATGAGGAGTTGATAAACTATGACCGAAGCAGGGGTATTGAAGGAGTGTCCTTCCACCTCACACCACTGGTCAACCACGGCTTGTTCGGACAGCGTGCTTCCCAGGAGATCTGTGCCCTGTCCCTTGAACTTTCTGGCCAAATACCTCAGAATGGCTCTCGATTCTGTTACTCATGACCAAGAAAATGCATCTTTCTATAAGATCTCCTATCAGGGATGGAGATGAAATATCGAAATAAATTAAAAGAAGCTGAGATTATGTGGGTTGGTAGGCAATTACCGTATAAGGTGAGATCCCCATCTTGGATAGTAGGTACTGCCCCAAATGGCTGCAACACAGCAAGAAAATGTTTATTATGAAGAGAATACTTGATCTTACATCGAGGGTACAGGAAAATGAATAGAGTTGTTCTTACATTGAGAGCCAGATATTGGGGTTGCTTCTGAGCACCAGTTAATAAGTCTACGACGACGAGCTCGTAATCGACTTGCTTCTCGTTTAAACAGCAGAGCACCAATGTGGTGGGTGTGGAGAGGTAATGGCCGTGTAACTTTATCAGCGCCATCAAGAATTTCTCTCTCAAATTCCTGCTAAGCTAATCAAAACGGATTGATCGACAGATTTGATAAGAAAACCGATCCTTTAAATAATATCAGAGACGAGGCCCATTCGATTGCAGGTCAACAAATGACGAGAAGTGGCATTTGAAAATAGATAAAGTCGTGGCGGGAATATCTATGAACGTAATGGATATCTATGAACTTAAATTATAATTAAAAGTCTGCGTAGCGAGCACGCAACCAATTGACCAAAAAATAAAAAGTAACTAATAGCTCCCTTCATGCATTGTATTGACCATTGACCAAAAAATAAAAAATACTTACAAACATATTTTATTATTTTAATTTTTCTCACTCGTGATCATTACTCAAATAAAATAATCCACACATTTATGTGATTAATAATAATAGCATTTTATAATTGTTCATTCATCGAATAACTAAATGCCCTGAAAAACCCTAGCACTCTGATCGCACCACGCGGAGTCTCCCTCGCCGTCTGCGGGCTCCCTCTAAGCCGCAGTCATGGATCCGCCCCCAGAGGAACGCAAGTGTCTCCTAGACGCAACCTTTCGTTCCCTGGTGGACGCTACCCCCCCCCCTCCCCCGGTTCCCGCTAACCACTCGGATGCCTTCATTAAACGTGCAGCTGCCCCACGAATCCAGATCTTGTCGACAGCTTCGAAGTTGAAGGCTCTTGCGCTGAATGAGCGAGGTCTGATTGGACAATTTACGGGTATTTGGCCGTCCCCCAAGTCGATGGAAGTTTGGATCAACAAAAACTGGATGCCTCTGATCACCAGTGGACTTCAACATCGCTTCTATGGTAAGTGTTACTTCATTTTTCTCTTTGTAAACAAATCTGATAAAGATCTCATTTTTAGAAGTGGCCCCTATTTCATGGGTCCTCGAGGCCTTTATCTAAACCGTTGGAGCCTCTCTTTTGACCCTGAAAATCATGTTCCCTCCGCTGTCCCTGTTTGGGTTCGTCTCCCTCACTTAGCTCTGCACTGCTGGGATGATGATACCCTACTCGCCATTGGAAATGCTCTCGGGAAATACATTGATAAAGCTGAGGCCAAGGGTTCCCTGTTCGCCTATGCCAGAATATGTGTTGAGGTAGATTTGGAGAAAGGTCTACCTGAAGAAGTCAATCTACAAATGGATGGATGGGAGCATATGCAAAAAGTCGATTATGAACAGCTATCGTTTAAATGTAAAAAATGTCATCAATACGGACACTTCGTGAAAAATTGCCCCTAGAATCTTCAAGAAAATCTAGAACAAACTCAAGAGGAAGGATGGCAGGAGGTTAAAAAGGGAAAAAAAAACCATGCCTGCACCTCAAACTGTAAAAAGCTCTCAGCCCCCCCAGTCAAAGGAAAAACTACGGAAGCTAAAAAGACCACAAAAGTCAACAGCTTCCAAGAACTACAGGTTGAAGAGGGAGAAATTGTTATTATGGAGGACCAAGTGGAATTGGACAAAGAAGAAACAGTAATCCCTACTCTGGAAAAAGAGTCAAATGATGATAAGTAGGGAGGATCATCCTCTCCAGGAGGGTCGTGGGAAGACAAGGTAAAAAGCAAGTTTGTGCCTTCTTCCTCATCCCTCGAAATCTCTTCTGACTCCCATGAGGAGGAGGACCTTGTTCAACCCCCAAACACCAGAGGAAGAAGCTGAAAGAGAAATTGAATCGGGAAGACTAAAAAGTTTAGAAGATATGAAGTTACTCCAATAGTTAAAATCCCAAAGTGGAGCAAAAGAAGGCAAGTCCCGAGCAGGACCTAACCCAGCCAAGAAATAATGTTAGCAGTCTCTTGGAACTGTCGGGGTCTCAGTGGGCTGAACAAAGTAGAAGCTCTTAAAAACATGATAAAAAATGAAAAACCGGGCCTTTTTTTACTCCAAGAGACTAAAATGCAGAGTGCAGATCTCTTGGCTCTCTCAGGTTCTATCTGGGCTGGAAGTCAGGGGGTTGTAGTCAATGCTCGAGGAGCCTTGGGGGGAATAGCAACCATCATCTCCCCAAAATTCTCTATCCTCTCCTCCATAAAAAACAATCACTGGATGATATTTGAAATAAAAGCACATGACAGCAACAATTCCATCTTCATCTGCAATGTGTATGGACCTATTCATCATAGGGACAAAGTCAAATTTCGGGAAGACCTCAGCAGTCTCAAAGATAGCATGCAAGGAGAAAAACTCATCATTGATGGCGATTTTAATGTTACAAAATCTCATCAGGAGAAGCGGGGAGGTAGCATTGTTCGTCACCCCTTTGGGGAAAGACTTGAAGATCTTCTGGTGGACTTGGATCTTATTGATATCCCCCTTAAAAATGCCAAGTACACTTGGAGCAACAGAAGGTGCGACGTAGGACACATACCGACCAGGATTGACCGTTTTCTGGTATGCTCCTCCTTCTTGCAATCTGATTTGTTAATCAATGCTTTCTCCATACCTTGTGCCTCCTCTGATCATAAGCCTATTGGCCTCTCCATCGCTCCCCCCCGAAAATCTTGGGCCTATACCCTTCCGTTTCAATCACCTTTGGACCAATACCCCTGGCTTTTTTTATGTTGTTTCAAGTACTTGGAACAAAAATTTCTTCGGCTCACCCAGCTTTATTTGGGAATCTAAACTCAGAGCAGTAAAAATTGAACTCAAAAAATGGGCAAAAACCTCCTTAAAAAATCCCAGCAGCACTAGACTTCTCCTCCAATCCAAGCTGAGCCCCTTGCATCAAAGAATGGACACTGAGGAAATCATGACTTCTCTCCTAAATCAAGAAAAAAATGTTGAATTGGATATTCTTAGAGCTGCAAAACAAGAAGAAGAAACCCGGAAAATCAAATCTAGGCAACTGTGGCTCAGAGGGGGTGACAGCGATACCAAGTACTTCCACAACCAAACCAAAGCACGTCGAAGCCATAATGCTATCAGGGAACTAAATAATAGCAATGGGGAAAGGATCAATGGACAAGAGAACCTGAAAGTCCTAGCCTACAACCACTTCAAGGAGCTCTTCTCGGATAGTGGAGAGGCGGATCTGAACACGCAAGCGGAACTTTTAGAGAACATCCCCAATATGGTCTCTGAAAATGCAAACAGAGATCTCACTAAACCAATCCTGGAACATGAAATTGAGAAATCCATTTGGTCCCTCCAAATTGACAAGGCCCCTGGCCCTGATGGTTTTACCATAAACTTCTACTGGGCTGCTTGGGAGATTATCAAAGAGGATTTGAAGCGTATGCTGAACTGGACTAGGAAAAAAGACAAAGTCGGAGGAGCCACCAACTCTTCCTTCCTCGCTCTCATCCCCAAAGATAAAGCCCCCTCCTCCATGAGTCGCTTCAAGCCAATCTCCCTCTGCAACACTTCTTACAAAATTCTCACTAAAATTCTTACCACCAGGATGAAAAAACTCACGGGGAAACTCATCTCTGAAGCTCAAGGGGGATTCATTGCAAGACGACAAATCTTGGATAACATTGTTATTATCTAGGAATCTATCCACACCAGCATGGAAAAAAATCATCGAGGTATGGACATTAAGATTGATATGGCAAACGACTTTGATAGAGTCAATCATAGCTTTCTCTTTGCCATTATGGAAAAGTTTGGTTTCTCTAACAGGTTTGTAAGGTGGATAAAAGATTGCCCCTCTTGTCAATGGTAGACCCACCAATTTATATTTGGCAACTCGTGGTCTGCACCAAGGCTGCCCTTTGTCCCTGTTTTTGTACCTCCTTGTGGCAGAATCCTTGAGTCGAAAGCTCCACTCCATGCAAGCCTCAGGTGATCTAAAGGGTATCAGAATTGTTAGAGGTGTGCGACCCGTAAATCACTCCTTGTTTGCAGATGATACCATTTTTCTTGGAGGAGCCTCTTTCACTATTGCTAATAGGTTCAACCTTGCCCTCACTTCTTTCCTCAAAGCCTCGGATGGCAAAGTGAACCTTGAAAAATGCAAAATATATAGCTGGAACTGCCCCCATAGGACCCTAACAAGAATTACTAGAATTTTTGGTTTTGAAGGACTAAGAGATTGGAGCTCTTTCACCTATCTTGGAGTGCCAATTTTCAAAGGCAGGAAAAAAGTGGTTGATTGGCAGGGATTAGTTGTTAAAATAAAAAATAAGATCAACACGTGGGGCTCTCATTGGCTAAACCTGGTTGGCAAGCTGTTGCTCATCCAATCCATTCTCTCAGCCTATCCACTTTACTCCTGCTCCATCTCCCTCGCTCCCAAAACGACGATCTCTGAAATATCCAAAGCTCTTCGTAATTTTCTCTGGCAAGGTGGAAAAACTAATGGCACGAAAAAGTTTCACCTCATCATTTGGGATACTGTGTGTAGGACAAAAGAGTATGGAGGGGCTGGGATAAAAGATCTCACTTATATGAATCTGGCACTTGGTGCCAAAATCTTCTAGAGAATCATTTCCGGAAAGAATGCATGGTGGAAATAAATCTTCTACAAAAAATACATGCAGGGAAGCAGAAGAAGGTGTGTGGAAAAAATTGATCAAGAGCAGAAAGGAACTACGATTTGGAATCTCTGCAAAAGATCTACCTTCATCATTCAAAACAATCTTTCTTGGGCCTCGGGCAATGGTAAAAAAGTCAAAATATGGAAAGACAATCTTGGGTCTTCCTCTCCTGGTAATTCACTCACCTTCTTCCAGGACCTGAGACACTGGATGGAGCAGGCCAACATAAATACCCTCTATGATTTATCCTCGTGGTATCCAAAAGGGAATTGGATGGGATGGAACTTGCCTCGACCTCCGGGATCAGTTACAGCCTAAGTACAATGCTCTCCTTTCCTAACTTCATGGTGTGATCCCCATCCATCAATCTCTGTGATACAAGCGCAGATGGGGGAAGAATGGACATTACAGTGTCAAGGAAGGCTATAGCTACTTGGATACTCTAAACAACGGAGGTAACAAGGAAAAAAAATGGAAGAAAGTGTGGAGCAGAGACAGGATCCCTAAAGTGAATGTCTTCATCTGGGCCCTGGCTCATAAAAAGATTCTCGCCACTGAAAACCTCAAGAAGAGAGGCATTGAAGGACCGGCTAGATGCATTCTCTGTAAAAAAGAGGAGGTGACAACAAATCATCTTTTCCTAGACTGTGAGTTTTCCCAAGAAGTGTGGCAAAAAGCCCTGCAAGACATCCATACAAACCTTGTCCTCCCCACTGTTTGGTCTGACCTCTTTGAGAACTGGCACTTATACTATCGAAACTCCTTCTCCGGGAAATCAAATTTCAAAAGAGCCTGGATAGCCTTCCCTAAATTCCTGTGCTGGAAACTTTGGACTACAAGGAACCACGAAATTTTTGAAGTTCTCAAAGCCTCCCCAGGGAAAATAATCTCCTCTGCCAAAGCCATGTGGATAGACTCCCTCTCCTCTAGAGGTATGGAAAACCTCAGCAAAGAACCACTAAGTGTCGAAGAAAAAATTTGGGTGGCTAATCTGCTCTCTTCCCCCCCTCACTCTACCTTCCATACCCATAGGAACAAGAAATCACAGAGTTGGCATATCAGGAAGGACCCTAAAGAACTTCAGAGATGGATTCTTACTCTGAGAAGCAACATCCTCTTCTTCAATGGTGCCTCCAAAGGCAATCCTAGGTTGGCAGGTGCGAGGGGAGTTCTTCTTGACTCCAACGGAAACAAAATGGAGGATTATGCTTGGGGAATTGGGAAAAAAACCAATAATGAAGCTGAATGGTTAGCTGTGATAAAGGGGCTGGATATAGCCAGAAGCAAAGATATCAATGATCTAGTGGTTTTTGGAGACTCAATGTTGGTGATCAGAGAAGCCAGGGACATAGCCAACTTGCGTCGAAAACCTACGTCCTCGATGCACCAACACTTCTTCTATTTGGCCAAAAACTTCCACTCTCTCACTTTCCTTCACATCCTTAGACATTGCAACAATTGCGCCGACACCATGGCTAATAGAGGAGCAAATTTGAATTGTGTCCATGCTCTTTTCAACGGCCACCCTAGAGCCAATGTTTGGGTACCCTAAGATTCTTCCTATGTCACACCCTCATCCCCTCTCCATCTCTCACCACTCGATGGCCTCATTAAATTTTCATATCCACCCGAGATCCCACCGCGCTGTTCAATTGTCCCTTCAAAGGTTTTGGCAGTCACCCCTGACAGACACCACCCGTCTCGCACGCGAGGTCTTAATGAGGACGATCCTCAAGGTGGCATGGGGTTATAACATGCAGGGTGGTGAAGTTCTTCGCACCCTACGCCTTCATTTGAACTCCTGCCTCTCGTTCCTTTCCCCTATCTGTGCCTTCTCCTACAGCGTAGATTTCGGAAGTTTCTCATCTCAGGATTCTATGGGGGAGTGCAATCAATGCCCGACTGCTCTGCACTGTAGGAAATGCAGGAAGAATGAACAGGCGAATCCTGGGGGGGCTGGCAATGGTGGAAAGAAGCGTTACTTGTCTGAAATTTTTCAGGAAGCTAGCTGTGTTGAATCCTCTAGGGGGGGTGGTAGTAAGTTGTCCTGTCTCAGCCATTCTAAGGTGTTGCATTCTGGAAATGGAGGGGTTTGGACACCCCTGGATACTAGTCTCGGCCATGGGAATAGGGGCACTGGGATGCTCCCCAGTTATGGCTATGCCTCTGGACAATTCTCGGTTCCTGGTTATCACTCGAACTCGTGTGAACTTGGTAAAGGTGCCTTTTGGCAGCAATATCGTGGCAGCCCTGGTGATCTTGGCTATAGGGGCTCCCCCCAGGGGAAAGAAAGTCCCTCTCCTGAGATACATTCGCAGGTCCAAGACCTGGAAATGTAAGTCCATTGGCTCAAGGGGGACTTCGCTGACATGAAGAAATCAATCTCCCATTTGGAAATGTTTGTTCAAATATCCAACTCGGAAGTTAGGGCAAGCACGAGTAAGATGAAAGACTTCTTTGAGAAGATAATGGGAAAGCACGACACCTTCTATAGCTACCTGCGAATTGTTGAGGCCAAAGTGGACTGTGTGAGGACCAATAGTGGGAGCAGCCCCTCGGTCATCTTGAATATCGACGATGACGATGGCACAGCTGCTGGAAACAAGGAGAAAACTGCTCGCAACCGTCATGACAATTAACTCTTAGAAGTGCAACCTCTTTTGGTGTGAAGTGTACTGTTCCAGCTCTATGTTTCTCTACTATGTTTTACTTCTGTTGTTTTTTATTAGGCCAGTTTGTTAAAGTCTTCAGTTTTGGTAGCAGTATCTTTAAATACAGTTGTATCAAGCATAATTCCAATTTTGAATTACAGAGGCTATTTTTTTCAGAATATGCCCTGACAGTTCTGATATTTTGGAATTGGCCTCCCCCTTTTTTTGTATATGGTTCCATCTTTTTAATATAAATCCTGTTAACCGTTTGTATTAAAAAAAAAATAGTATTTTATACATGAACATACCTAAAAATCTATAATGGCAAAAAAATTACATATTTTATTGTTAAATTAAAATAAAATATATTACATATTTTATTAGTTTTTTATTTTTTAAATAAAATATATTACATATTTTATTTTATTTTTTATTGTTAAAATAAAATAAATTACTTATTTTCAAATTTAAATTTACAATGCAAAATATGTAAGACTTTAACCTTAACTTCTCTATCATATGTGTTGGCTTCCTTGTTCATTTTATTCTTTATTATTATACTTTTCTTTGACCTAAATTTACAATGCAAAATATGTAAGACTTTAACCTTAACTTCTCTATCATATGTGTTGGCTTCCTTGTTCATTTTATTCTTTATTATTATACTTTTCTTTGACCTTTCTTTGATTAGTAGAAGAATTTGATCTTATCTTCATGGTATATGTGTTTTCAAATTTAAATTTACAATGCAAAATAGGTAAGACTTTAACCTTAACTTCTCTATCATATGTGTTGGCTTCCTTGTTCATTTTATTCTTTATTATTATAGTTTTCTTTGACCTAAATTTACAATGCAAAATATGTAAGACTTTAACCTTAACTTCTCTATCATATGTGTTGGCTTCCTTGTTCATTTTATTCTTTATTATTATACTTTTATTATTATACTTTTCTTTGACCTTTCTTTGATTAGTAGAAGAATTTGATCTTATCTTCATGGTATATGTGTTTCTTTGTTTTGGGTTCTAGTCTTATCACAATACGTCAATGTTTTATTAAGGATTTGAACTTGACTAGGAAAGTGTGAAACTTACATCCTCATTTTTCAATCTATTGCTTATAAATTCATGATCTTTTATATTCTCGCATAACATTTTTTAATAAAATTACTCATAGTAAAATTGTTCCTCGTGATCTTTAGGTTTGTAGAACCTTTATTTTCTCCCAATGATATGGGACTTTCTCTACTAAGTAAAACACACAATTATGTTTCCATATATGGCTCTAATTTCCAAGACTACCCATTCAATATTAACTTTGTTTCAAATGTATTTCTAAGCTTGTTAGAGACTTTACCTGCACTAACTTGAGAGTTTTCCAATTTGTTTGAAAACTTTAAATAATATGTTTAGATTAAAGTTTGGAAAAAACATCTTTAAGCAATTAGTTTTGTAGTTTAATATATCAACCTGCCCAACCCTGGCTCCTCAATTTGTGAAGGTTTTTCAAGCCAATATTGAAATCAAAGAAGTCAATGTTTACACAGTATAGAAGGATCCGCAAGGTAATAATATTTTTTCTAATAAGTCTTGAATTCCTTTACCTCTAGTTTCCAACTAGAATGGATAATAATATACCTTAAACATAACCAATACAAGCCATGACATCTACTTCAAAGTGTGATATGAGGGCTTTTTTCTCTCCACCATCCCTTAGCGATTCTTAAGATGCTTTGAATATTGGGGAACTTCAAAGAAAAAAAGAAAGAATCACACCATGCCTAACTCCATTGTATATTAATAAGTCCTTTGTATAACTCCATTGTATGCTTTATAACCTTCTTGAACATCTAAATGATACCGAATCCATCCCCACCTAATCTCACTAAAAGTGGCATCATGGAGTATTAAAGGGCTTTCCAACCCTTAGTGAAAAATAATTATGAGAAAAATAAGAAATATATTTTAATATTTAATTATTTTTTATACAAGTTTAAAATCCATGATTTTTTTGGATAAGAATGATCTCGACTACATTTAGCCAAATACAATACAACAACTATTTTCTCATGACAAAGATGACAAAGAAGGAAGATGTGGGATAATGATTTTGGTGGTGTTCTAATTTTATACAAGCATATATGAATGGGGTATGAATTCCTCTTAGCAATTGATATATATCTTTTTTAATCTCATGGATGTATTTTCAGCCTTACAAAAATCTATATGTCAAATAATGTTTCTTAGTAGTAAAACTTTATGCATCGGATGGTGAGATCCTTGATCCTTGAGTCTAATTAGCTCACATATATATACCAATTTCAAAATAGTGGATGCTCAAGAAGAAATGGAGATTTGTTTTTTATAAGATAGTCCACCTAGGAAACAAATCCATGGGCCACTCTTAAAAGTTAAATCCCATCTTGGGTTTTATGACCCCATTAAATTTAGGAAAAATAATTTCTCAAAGATTTGGTTTGCCTTGTATAGTTGTTGTAAGAGAAGTAAGAGGTTCCTCAAATGTAGGAATCACACTATTCTCTCTAATAAATGCATGTTCTTTTTGTAGTGATCCTTAACCTAAAAATTGAATCGCAACAAAGATATAGAACCATTATAATTCATAAATAACCAAAATACATTAACCATAAGAATAACACCAAGATATATAGAGAATGATCCTCAAGGTAGGGTAACACCACTGATTACTCCTTATGAAAGTAATCATTCCACAATCCATGCTTGCTACAATACAATTCATCCTGAACATATTTCATACGATGATACTCATGTATATTTATATGTTTTCATGAATATTCCTAAGGGACCTATACCAATTACCCCTTATTACTATATTATTTCCTTTAATTACCTAATGGGGCTACTTATTACCCACCAACTACCAAGTGGTCCTATTCCATAATTATGGACACTTACATACATTATCCCCTTGGCTACCTCCCTAGGTACATAACATTCCACTACTATTTGCATGTTTCATCTTCCAAACATGGGAGAATGCCATATAATATGATTTACTAAGCAATGCAGTCAACTAGTACCAAACACAAACATTCGTCCATCCTAGTGAAATGTGGACATGGGGTAAAATTGTCTCCTTCCGACCTCGATATTGATTTTGATTTCTCCTTGGGTTCCATATTTTTTTTGTTCTTGTCTAATATCTCTTTGCTTTGTCTTTAGACTTCCTCGTTCCTCCATAAAGGTTGCCTCTTTGGTACACACGTTTTCCTTTTATCCCAACCTTTCCTTGATGAATATTGTTTCTCATGGTGTTATGGATGTCGATAGATTGTAAGGTATTATGTATTGGTTCTTCCTTCTTTGACTCTTGAAATAGTTGTTCCTTAGTAACCTATTCCTATTTATCTCCTTCTTAGAGCTTTTCTCTGTGTTCTTTTATATATTTTTCTTCTTCTAATTCAACCTTAGAGTTTGCGTCTTCCATGTATCTAGAGACTTCAACTATTTTACTTCAAATGAATTCTTCATGTGCCCCCTTAGGCCCTTCTTGTTTAGTAATAGAAATATACTATAATGTAATTTTATTTTTCTTATACCAAAGCTTCATGAACTTGTTTTGCACATTAATATTAATTGTACCAATAGATTACATGCAAAGGGTATCCCAAAAAACAACCATATTGTTCATATTGATAACATAAAAATATAAATGCAACACATATTTTTCCATGGTAATCTTCAAACCTTTAAAAAATTGAATGTTTTCAACCTCAACATGTGCGTTTTGAATATGCTTTGCTAGAACTTCTAATCGTTTAGCCACATCAACATTGATAAAATTATGTTTGCTACTAGGGTTTATAGAAACAATGAACTTATCTTGTTGAATACATCCATGAACATGTAATAAGAAGTTGTCACAGGAAAACAAATCTTAGTGCTTTTATCAATATTCACCTCATGAGACCACTTATCTAAAAATACCTTTTCAAGTTCTGCTTTTGAAAGTTTTTTCATCTTGTCATAGTTAAACAAATGGCACCATTTACCGTCATATTCTTTCAAACCACATAGTAACCAATATCTCAAATTCCCTTACAATAATTTTTCATGACTTATGTACTCTCAATACTAACATCATCAAGTTTTCCTATGCATCTTGCTCCAAAAATAGAACTAGGATTTTAAAGAAAAACCACTTACTTTTGAGACAATAATTTAAAATGAGCTTGCAATTATGAAATGACATGATCATTATTATGCCACATTACATGTATATTCCCTTTGGGAAACTCCCTAGGTACCTCATATTATCCTTTCTAGGTAAATAACACTTTTTTATTATGCAAGTTCTTAATGAGCATAAATGTGGTTAGAAGAAGCCATCATTGGTGATCATCAACCAATTTGCTTTGTTATGTCTTAGGGAGTTTCTAATATGTGATTACTAAGGGACAACTGCATAAATAGTCCCATATGAGAAACCAAAGTTTCCTTAATTGTATAGCAAGAGTTTAGAACATTATTCTAGTAACCAATGTAGAAGATGGTTGGAATGCATGGTGGGAGGATTCCATTTTGCATGTTTTTTTTCCTAAGAGGATATGGTAGGTAAATTTCTTCCATGAGGATAAAATGTAATTAAGGGGTTAAATAGGAACTATATATGTTGGTCCAATGGATCCAAAGTTTCCCTACTTTAATGAAGCTATCCAAGTTATGGCAGGAAATGTTAGGTGAAATGTTGGGGAGATATAAAGTGCCAAAGAAGCAGGAAATGTTAAGTGAAATGTTGGGGAGATATAAAGTGCCAAAGAAGCATATTATTTTAAAATGATGTATAGGCCAAACAATATTTTGTCAAGGTATTAACATATAAATAGTCCTTGGAGATATTATTTGTTATAAAATTAACTAAGGG
Organism: Larix kaempferi; assembly: GCA_027924585.1. Taxonomy (NCBI): domain Eukaryota; kingdom Viridiplantae; phylum Streptophyta; class Pinopsida; order Pinales; family Pinaceae; genus Larix; species Larix kaempferi. The sequence goes on from BSBM01000537.1 coordinate 2,537,099, forward strand.
TAGGCTTCTTTAGTAAGATTATATTGATAAAGAGTCCATTTCTTAATACAAAATGATATCTCAATCATAAGGACTATGTGAGGAATGTAAGGTGTGGCCATGAAATCACATATTGATGTTGTCCTACATAAAAATTCTAAGGCCAAGAAAATATTTTGTGACTAATAATATTTAACTTTGAAAATATTATGTGACTAATAATATTTAACTTTGGATGAGATAAATGTTTCCTTGAAAGATATGGTTGTTGATAAATCATGTATTTTTGTGAAAATTGTATAAAGTTATTTAAGACATTATCAATCAAAAATTACTATATCTTTACAAAGAAGTAACATAAATAATCATTCAGAATGTAATGTACCTAGGGAAAATAATATGGATTACCGAGGGATGTATCCATGAGGAATAATTTATGTAATGGCCATAAATTATGGAATATGCTCACTAGGTAGTTAGAGGGAATATTATAATAATAAGATTCACCTAGCATAGACCACAAGGTATACTCATGAAAACATATAAATATAGGAGTATTAGTATATTGAGATATGTTGGATGTTGAATTTGCACTATAAAATCATGGTGTGTGGAGTGATTCCATCTACAAGGATTAATTTTGTGTTCATTATTGTGTGATTGTATTTTTATTATTTATGAATTCAAGGGTTTTATATTTATTATCTATCAAGGTTCGCTACAAGCAGTATCAAATATCTTTCTTATGCCAAAAAGGAATATTTTCTTATTCTTTTCACAGATTTTTCAAGGTAAAAATAGGATAACAATATTTAGATCCAAATCTCTAATTTTTTTTTTTAATGTAGAATATGAAGAAACTAGTTGTATATCTAAGTTCCTCTTGAAAACAATATCCAATTTAATTTATTTAGCTCAAATAGGAGTCTCTAAAGTTAAGATATAATTGATTTAAAATCATTTATTTTAGGGGTTTTCCAGTAACAACCATGTAGATTGTAGAGGATATATGTTTTGATAGAGTGTGAATATTTTTGTCAAACCAATATCGATAGATGTAAAGTGGTTGTGGCATTTCATAATTGTGGTCATAATTGAGATTTCAATCAATATTAAGGGAGCTATGATAATTTTAATTTTTTTTCCTAAAAACCCTAGCAACACAAAGGAGCTCCATTTAAAACTAAGTTATTTTTTCAAAACCCTAGTTTTATTTCCATCTTTTTCCAAGAGAGAGGCATTTTATAAGAAAATATGATCATACTAATATTTAATATTAAATAAAAGAAAGGAATTCAGTGTAATGGCCAAAGTGTTGGAAAAATTGGGTAAATTTATTTTAATAGAGGATGCTACCACATGGTGGCAATTGCTTATCCATGACAAGGTAAGGGTACTTTAAAATCAAGCATATAAACAAGTATTTTTAGATAAGTGGTATTTTGTTGTGAACAAGGATAAAGATAGAACTGAGGATTTATTTTCATGCACAAACTTCCTATTACAGCTTCATGGATGCCTTCAATAGAAAAACTGTTATTATTTATATAAACCCTATAAGCAAGCATAATTCCATAATGTTGGTTTGGTTAAAACATTACAAGTCTTAACAAAACATATCCAAAGCACACAAGTTGAGGGTAAGAATGTTCATTTTTTTCAATATTTGAATGTTACTATTGATCAGGGTTGGTAGGTGCGGGGGGGTCCTCCTGGACCCCGAAGGAAACAAAAAGACAGATTATTCCCGGGGTCTTGGAGGCATACAAATAACGAGGCGGAGTGGCTTGCTTTTATAAAAGGCATGAATATCGTTAAGGAAAACAATATCCAGAGTGTGTTGGTGATCGGAGATTCCTTGATGGTAATCAAAGAAGCTCGGGCACTCATCAAGAAGTACCACCCCCCCCCTCCTCTCAATTTCACATTCACTTCCTCAACTTGGCGAAAGACATTGCCTCCATCTCCCTCTACCACATTCTCAAACACAATAACCAAGTGGCTGACACCTTGGCTAACATAGGAACCAAGTTAAGTTGTGGGAGCCTCATTTGCAATGGCAATCTTTTTTCTAATGTTTGGGTGCCCTAGATCTTACCAAATCTCAAGGCATTTAATGGGCTTCGTAATATGCTAGGCCACCTCTACTCCGATCAACAATGAAATCTGCATTGGATCCTCAATCCATCTCCCTAGGCTCTTTCGACGGTGCTTGCAGACCGCTCACATCTGGCTCGCATGCGTGGTTTTAATGTGAGCAAGAAGCAGGGGAGGTTGCGGCTATATGAACCAACAGGGTGGCGGTCGAAACATTATATTCCTCCCCCGTTTCTTCTGGCATTTGGATATATTCTAGTTCAAGTATAACAGTCTCTGGCTCAGCATGGAATGTGGCAGCAATGGCATCAACTAGGGGTTTTTCCCTCTGGGGTTGAAGTGCAAGCGTTGTAAGGCCAATATTGGACAGAAGTGCTATTCCTCCGCCATTGATGTAATGCAGGGTAACAGTGAGAAGGATTCTCTCCACCCCTCTGGATTTTCGATGAAGCATGTTCGCAGAAGCTTCAATGATGAAAATGGACAAATTTGGAATCAGCAGGATGTGGGTCTGCAAGGACATCCTACAACTCCGGTTCAGACTGGGTTTTTGTTTGATGGTGGTCGAAATTGGCATCCCACTGAGGTTGGTATGACATAGAACCCTGGAGGCATGCAGTGTCATGGCTCGGTGCATGATGGTTTAATGCACAATGGCACTCTGCGTAACAGTCCAGGCGAGACTGGAAAAGTATGGAAGGTGGTGGGAGATAGTTTGGGGATTGTGAACTTGGACTCCCCAGCTACTAGGGAAAGCCCCTCCCCAGGGGTGCTCTCACATCTCCAAGACATCGAAGCCCAAGTAAATTGGTTAAGAGGGGGAAACAAGGAGCTCAAGAAGGCGCTCTCCCACATGACCACCCTCACCCAAATCACAAACTCGGAAGCTAGACGCAGCAACAACAAAATGAAGGAGTACTTTGAAAAAATGGTGGGAAAGATGGACTCTATGCACAGTTTCCTGAGAATTGTGGAAGCAAAGGTAGATTGTATTCGCACCAGCAAAGAAAACAGTCCATCTGTGATCACGGGAATGAAGGATAAGGAGGACACAGATGCTAGCAACATGAAGAAGTCTCGCCACCCTGAAATCAACTGAGCTCGGGTCACTTTGCAAGTCTTTTGTTTATCTTTGTAGCGGCTAATATAGCAGTATGTAGTATGTTTTTGTTTAGTTCTGTCATCCTTGACTTTCTGATAGTTTTTGAACTCTTGAAGACTGGTTTGAGGTTTTTGTTTCCCTCACTTTTGTGGGTATAGTCTACCCATCTTGATGTAACCCTCTTTTTTTAATATAATGCTTATAACGGTTACTGTAAAAAAAAAATGTTACTATTGATAAATATGTCTTTCATTTTGATTTTCATGCTTTACATATGGGTGATGTGGATATTATTCTTAGATATCCTTAGATGGAATTAAATGGTATAGTTAACATTAATGTGAAAAATAATTTTATGAAGCTTTGGTATATGAAAAATAAAACCACACCAGATGATATTTCTCTTACTAAACAAGAAGGGCCCAATGTGGCACATAAACAATTGCTTGTAGGGAAACTAATTGTAATACCTTCTGATACATTACATACAAAGTTTGAGGTTGAATAAAAAGAAGATGCTTTAGAATCACATGAATAAATACTCGAGAAGGGAATAGAGATGAAGAAGAATATAAGGAGCTACATGAATAAAAGGAATCGCATGTTGAAGAGTTAAAGACCAAATATTTGGTAGCTAAGGTTGAGGCATATTTCCACCCACACCATCTTGGGAAATAATAGTCATTAAGACAAGTTTATGAGTATTAGCAATTGACTTTGGACCAACATGAAACTATAAAGACACTTAATATAAAGATACATGTAGGGATAAAATAAATGCTTGGAGATATCAGAGTAGCATAGCAAGAATGTGGAACCGAAGGAGCAATGAAAATCAATATCAAGGTGGTAATGCCATAGCTGGACCCCATGTCCATATTTTAATAGGATTGTAGGATCCTTGTGTTAGGAATTAGTTGAATACTATGCCTGGAAATTTAAATCATACTATATGACTTCCACTCATGATTTGAGGATTAAACATGTTAAGGGGATGGAATGCACTATACTTAGGGAGGATAATATTGATTTGTAAACTGTCATGGATATTCCACTGGAACAGTTTGTCACAACAGATCTTACAACTTTAGTTCTTTTTAATAGTTTATTAAATAACAGGAACTGAAAGAAAAATAAATAGAGCAAATAAATACACAATCCACACAAATAACACAAGGTATACCCTGGGAAAACCCACTATGGGGAAAAGTCCATCTAGAAAAAGGAAAACACCGGTGAGCATTTACCAAACTCTCTAAATGTGAAAACACCTGTGAGCATTTACCAAACTCTCTAAATGTGAAAACACCGGTGAGCATTTATCAACTCGGGATCGATATAAAATCCACGAGATGGTATATAGATTTCTTGTTTAAGTTTTTTAGACTCTTTAAAATTGAAAACACCGACGAGAACAAACATATCTGGGATCGATATAAAATCCACAGATTAGTATATTATCGAGCATCTTTCTATGTTCTCTTCAAGCTCATTAAACAAGGAACAAAGTACCGAGATTTCCTTCTATGGACTAGTAAAACCATACATTGAAAGACCCTCCTTGTGACCAAACCCCTCCCTTTTTAGGTTCGCTAAATATATGTTAAAGGACTCATCATAAGGTGAGCTATATCGAGTATACTTTTTTTTTTGCACTTGTTAAAAAGTGAAAATGTATAAAAAGAGAAAGGGAAGGGAAATATGGCATATGTCTATCAATAAAACGACAGCAAGTCAAATTGTCCTTGAACAAAGCACCTATTTCAATTCTATCAAACAAGTTGGGTTCTAGTTTTTGTGCTTAGGATAAAACCTACTCTTATAATTTTTTACTCCTCCGGCTAGTTCCTCTTCCAATCATATGGAGAATCGGTTAATGTCTCCTACATTGTGGATTTATATCATTGGTCTAAAATTTGCCTAACTCACTTCTGTGTCGTGTTCGTTGTTCAAGGATGTGTCCTATGTTATCCATTTTGCAGTTTCATTGAATTCATATGTTGGCCATTCCTGGTGTCAGTATGTTTCTCAGTCCTGCACCAAATCATAGCAGTCCTTGATTGTTCCTCGTTTTGGATGATGGAGGATGCCTTAAGGCATCCCTTCCAATGGACTTCTTCCCATAGACTCCAGCTCATCCTGCTCTGGGAATGAAGTTTAGAGTTTCGGTAGTACCTTGGGGATTGCAGCCATCAATGGAAATTTCCCTCTCTATAAAGTAGTGGGAATACATCAATTTCCTCTACTCGTTGGATTCTTTAGGTGTTTGAATTCAAGAATATCTATTCACACTTGGTAGAATGTACTAGGTACCTTGGGTCTATTTTCATTATCGATGGACTCCCTCGCATTTGTTAACGCTCTACATCAATGGCCAATAATCAAATGGTTTCCTCCATGTTCTACTTCAGCTCATTTATTCACATGGTTTGGGTTCATACCTTTAGATGGTTTGGTTTGAAGACCTTGGGCCAACAGTAGTATCCCTATTGTGTTATTTCCCAAGCTTCGCAAGACTGTACCTTATCTCATTTTGGCACTTAATGAGACATAGATCCACTTTTGTATTCTTGTGGCTATGTTCATGATCATGTTTTTCCAATGGTTCCACACTTGCATTCTTGTGGCCATGATATATCCATTAGTTATACATATGTATCAGTTTACTGAAGGTCATGTTCTATCATTTTGAACATTGGCAATACATCAGGGATAAGATTGTTTGATAACTTGTTTCTATTTTAGGTACTTCATTAAAACAATATTCTTTGTTTTTCGAGCTTCTTGACTCCACGCCTTAATTTATTCATAGCGTATTTCAACCATCATGTTCCCCTTTGACCTCATACATTAGGGGGCATATGTTATAAGTCAAATTGGCACTTCTTTGTCCGTGAGGAAATTAAACTTGTCGCTCACACAAAAGGACATTGTGGATGGAAGATCCTTGACTTGATACAAATTTCCATGGTTTAGATCATTCTTTGTTTCTCCAGCACCCTTGCTTTGTTTAACTTGGTTTGCGACTCACGCGCGGTTGGTGGTCCCGCAAACTACGTGTTATGCGCTAGTGGATGATTTTCCCACCCGCTTGTTCAATAAAAAGTTGCACACACATCTTGAAAATGGTTCAACTACGTGTTACGTGCAATCTGCTTTTTCCCACTAATGTGTTTCTCATTAAATTTGAAAAATAAAAATAAAATTGAATTTTGAGTAGTTGGGTAGTTCTTGGTAACTTCTTCCATCGGTTACAACCATCCTCCATTCGATGGCTTATCTCTTATGACTATAAAATCAATGAGGATTTTCCATGAGAGGACCCCTTTTTGGCTCATTTAGAGAGTAATGCTGAAATAATATCAAGGCTCTTTCCATTCCTTTGACTGTGTGCTTGAGATATCCCTTTCATATTACACTCGTAGATTGCGTGAGTATTGGAGAAGAGAAGCAACAAGACCTAGATCGAGGTTTTGTGAGGTACCTAAGTAGTAAGAAGGTATATTTGAACTTATTTCTATTGATCAATAAAAGCAAGATATATTTTCCTTCCCATAATTACTTTTATGGCTCATTTAATGAAATGATTATGCTTTTATATTGAGATTAGATGTATATGTTTATGTTCATACTTGCATATTTCTCTCAATTTGTAATTTTTTTACTGTAGCCAAAAGCTTTCGAGGAAGGTATTGTGTGTGTTTTGCAGATATTCAAATCGAAAGATTCAAGGTTTGGAATCAGAGTTCAAGGGTCCTTTAAAATTGGATCAACCTACATAAACAAGTTACATATTTTTAAATTCATAGTTTAGTTTTTGTTTGTATCCAAGCCCTATCTTGTTGTCTGGACAACCCTAGAAGTCTGCTTCAATTAACTTAGTATGTTGGTGAGTTCAAGGGTCCTTTAAAATTGGATCAACCTACATAAACAAGGAACATATTTTTAAATTCATAGTTTAGTTTTTGTTTGTATCCAAGCCCTATCTTGTTGTCTGGACAACCCTAGAAGTCTGCTTCAATTAACTTAGTATGTTGGTGACTTCACCCCAACCATAGGATATTTTTCTTTACAACACTCACCGTAATCAAGATCCCAGTCTTACGCAGAGGGAAATTGATTTAGCATGTGGTTTAAAAGATGAACAAGTAAGCAATATATTCACCCACATTTTCAGTTATTTTTCATTATATTAATGTAATTAGTGGTGTGCATTTTCATTTATTTTCCATTATATTAATGTAATTAGTGGTGTGCATTTTCATTTATTTTCCATTATATTAATATAATTAGTGGTGTGTTTTTTAAAGTATTTACTAAGTCTAAATATGTTTATTAATTGACAATTCATTTTTTACATGTTGGGCATATTGCAATTGAAAAAACCACAAGGTTATATGGTGCAATGGCCGTAAATTTTGCATCAAAAAATTGGATGACAAGAAGAAAACCTCATATTGTGAGATAACTACAATAAATATAATATGACAATGATAAATATCCTTCAACCTCTCCTGAGCGTCCCACTCATATATGGAGATATACATGTCTTAAATTATGTGTTATGATGTCAATTGAGTGTAGATCGGGTGGTTGGGAGGAATGTTGTTGTCTTCCCCACCCAGGTTCAAATCTCGCTTTGTGACACTTGCTCCTTGGGAGCTGACTTTGACTATGTAATGATTGTAATGTTGGCTAGACCTTGATTTGTCGGAATAACAGGTGTTGGAAATTTCTCGATGGATGTAGCCCTCTAACAAATGGTGAACCATCATTTGAAAAAAAACTTATGTATTATGATATCTATAATTATACCTCTGCTTTTACTTAAAATAAAAGAGTAACGAGTACAAGAAAAATAATTTATTAAACTTAACCCTATGATGTTAATTTATTAAACTTAACCCTATGATGTGTTGAAAATGTCAAAGAGCACACATGGTGCATGCATACATATACGATTGCATCGACAAGCATGAAAATTTTAAATTATTAAATTTAATGTGCTAGCGTGCTTTGAAGATATAATGAGCACTCCACATGATGTATCCATACATTTTTGAGCTCATTGCAAAGCCTTGAAAATTTTAGTTTATTAAATTTAACTTGATGGTGTACTTAATATGTATGGGAGTACCGCGTTTGATGATTCCCTACATTTAAGGATGCATGGAAAAATTAATTTATTGAATTTAATTTTATGGGTTAGAGCATCGTTTATGATGCATACTGTGGATATTGTTGTTGAATTTTTTTTAAATTATAAAAAATAAGATTAAAATTAAATTTTAAAATTTGAAATTATTAAAAATATAAATTAAAAGATAAAAAATCAAATTTTAAATTTTTTTATTGTATGAAGAGTAGTAAGGTGTTTTACAGTTTAGTATGGTAAAGATGTTGTAATGCCTAACATTGTGTAACGTTATGTAACATGTCGTTCTCATACAAAAATGATGTCAACTTATGCAAAAAAAAATTAAATTATATTGATTTCATTTTAAATCTAGATATATAAAACATTGAGAGGAATCAAATAATTTAAGATATAATTTTTTTAATATATAAAAATTTAAAATACAAAATTTACACATCAAAAAATTAAAAAATTAAATCCTTATAAATACTTGATAATTCTTAATTTAAAATAAATCTATACTAATTATAATAATTACCACATAAAATTTAAAATTTAATATAATTTATAAAATTTCATAACAAACCAAATCCAATATTCCATAGTACTGCAATAGTACCACAAAATGATATGTTCATAAGGGAATATTGAGCATTGTAAATATCCATATGCACCGGTGCATATGTAGGTTCATGGCAAATTGCTATTTTTTTTTTGTTTTGATGTTTTTTAATCAATATTTTATTACAAAATCTTTAAACTTATTTTGGTGCACCTTTTATTTTTATGCATAAGTTTGTGTACATGTAAAGCGCATATTACTTTTAATTTGTTTTTAATTATTTTAAATAAAAAATTATTAGTATTTTAAATAAAAAAATTATTACAAATTAGTGCCATCTAACATTGTTGTATATGTTTATGGTGCACACCGGCGTTATTGTTATGCTATTGCACATTGATGCATGTATTTGTGATGCATATTGATGTTATTGCTATGTTAATGCATCAAGATGATAAGAGTGTAAGTATGCAATATACTGACAACATTTTTAAGATATTATTTGTTACAAGATAATTACATTGATAAGTGTTTATATTTATGTTGATAGGTGTTAGAATAACACCTATCGGTGTTATTCTCTCCACTTTTAAGGATGGGGTCTATCTTCATAATCCCAAAAAACTAAGAAAATTCATGGTAGTCGTCATTGTTTAAGGAACCTAACAAATCCAAATTAATTGTCAATGTAGGCATTAATTGTTAAGGACTGTTTAACAGTTACCTAATTTTCACAACCATTCAAAATTCCTCTTAAATCCAACAACCATTCAACAATCCTCTTCCTCTATCACACCCAAAACACATGTTCTTGTGAGGGAAGACACCTGGTATCAAAAACAATTCGGAGCACAAATGGAACAATCTTGATCCAATTTTTGTTGGTATATTGATTTTGTTGTACCTTCTAATCCCTACTCAAGCACTACCTTGCTATAATAATCCTCTTTCTTTCTATGACGGTACCTATTAGTCGATTTTTTACATAATCACTCACTCACTCACCAGAAAAATATATGAGGATGATCTATCGGGATTCAGAGGGCAAGGTTCTTGGAATGTTGCAGATGAAACAGACACATAGACTTCCTTGCAATCAAATCTTGAGTGAGTTATTGTTGTCTTTGAATTTTGTTGATATGTAAACTTTATTTATAATTAGAGTTAGGGTTTTCTAACTAGACTGACATACTTTGCCACTCCTATATACTGTAGCCTTGCTTCCTCTAGATTGTGGGTCTTTCTTGAAAAGCAATAAATGCATGTTGTACACAAGATCTCTCTCCAAATTGAAGATGATATTCAAGTAATGCCTATCCATATTTCCATTTTCTCTCCGATGCTATGCATAATCAAAATGGTGATTCGATGAACTTGTCATGATGTTGAAGTCAGGGGACAACACTATCCCTGTCTTTTACAACATTAAGCCTGAGCATCTTTGTTGGACGGGTTGGATGGGCACATAAAAAGATGGATCGTACGCTAAATCCCTACACAAACACAAAAAAATCAGAGATATAACTTCTAGGAAGTTTAGAATTGAAGAGATGATCTATCTCATGTTGCCATATAAGCATGCTTGAGGGCATTTAGTGGGTAAGGTTTTTGGCTTTTTCATTCCAGGATCTCTATTGACATTCATTGTCCGTGAATTATGGAGTGTGCTAGTTAGAATTCAGGGTGGTCTAGTAAGTATGATTTTCCTAGATTGTAGGAGGATGAGACAAGTGTATTGTCAAGATTGATTTTATGGTCATTGTTCCAAATTCAAAATATACAATTATAAAAAAAAGAATATAAAAAATAACTTGTAGTTGATGCCTTAGCTAATGCATGGATAAAGGGAAGTTAGGTGTTGGTAACACTGAACTTGTGCATAGTCTAAAAGTTCTACGATTTCAAATAGAAAAAAAAAAAAAAAAAATCGGCACGATTTTGAAAAAATCCGACAGATATTTTTAAAAATCCTAGTTATGACTCTCAAACTCTAGAGTTTTGGGTGCCCCAGGAGTTTTTGATGGTGTTGAATCCATTTCTACCATCAAAATTGCCATTAAAACATAATAAAATTTAGATTATGCAAAATAAAAAATGTCAATTTCCGGTGAAAAGCCCCATTCAGGTCAAATCGTCGAATTTTTAGAAAACTCCCTTAACTTGTAGCCTTCACCAACCATAAATTATGTCACTATACTAGTTAAACTATTTTTGTATGCTCTATATCATAATGAACTAATACATGTAAAAGTGATGCATTGGTGATATATATATATATAATAATTTGTTTGTAATAATTTTTATTTTTATTATTTTAAATCTATATCTTATCACAAAATTTCTTGTACATGTAATGGGCACCAATGATTATCAAAGTTATTTTAAACTAATAATTTAACGCAAAACATTATACACTAACATGCCACCACCATTGTGATTGTTTTAATTTTTTCAATTATATTTTATTACATAATATTTAATATATATTGGTATTCTACCTATCACAACGCACTAGAGCAAGATACACATATGGTAATTTGTTTTCAATTATTTTAAACCAATATATTACTAAAACCTAACATAGTTTGTTTTTAATTATTTTAAAAACCAATATATTATTACAAATTAGTGTAACCTAGCATTAGTGCACTAGTTGGGTGCACACCAATATGATTATTCTATTAAGTTAGCAGAGCAAAAGTATGATTGAAGTGCACCTAATAAAAAAATACTTTTAAACTTTAATCCACCTGCCCCCATTCGATATCTTCCGTGAAATGAAAAATGATTTAGCAAAAAACCTCTACTACTATTTATTTATGACATGATACATGTGCTTCTATCAATTATTTAAGGAAATATTAAAAAACTAATGTATTAATTGTTTTACTTTCTTTGGCCCCTTCAATATATTTTTCAACCAGCTTCTTGGTATCACGTTAATAATATTCTTTGTAACAGTGTTGAAATTTTCTTTTGGACTAGTTTATTTAATTTATATTTTTTATTTTAGTGTAGGTTTTGATCGAAATATGATTTTAATGTAGGTTTTGATCGTAAAACCTCAAAACTTTTATGGCATTCAAATTATGTAATTTTCATAACTAATAAATAATACTAAATTTTTTAAATATTTCCAATCAAAATATGAACAAAATTAGACGAAAAATATACTCATTAAAAATTGAAAACATAATATACCCTTTCTTTTTAACTTTCAAACTAATTATTTTCTTTACAACACGGTTGAAACTTGAAAAAGACCTATCCCTTTTTTCATTATGATCAAGGCCTCTCTTATTTTTTTAATGCAACCTTTTATGCATGATCGTGGTTTCTTCTTAATGGATTGTTTATTCTTTTTGAAAATTTGACAATATTTTAAAATTATAAAATTATGGATGATGTATGGGATATGTAATTCCAATATTTAAATATTTTCAAGGGGACTTTGGCCACTTGGATTCAACTTTTTTATTAAGTTGACTATGATAAGGATTTATGCATATTTTATTAGTAGAACTATCTAGGAAGATAATAATTGTGAGATGCAATTTTTTATTCTTAAAAATAAAGGTATGATATTTTCTTTAATAAATATAGCTTTTTTCTTCTTAAAAATATATTTATGATTTTTTTTAATGTGTGTATATGCACATGCTTGTATTTGCACTTTATCAATACGGGGTTAATTCAATTAGTTGTTGTCAATATTATTAGGCATTTAGTTAGTTCTATGTTAATAAGTGTTTAGTTTGAAACTCCTTGATTTAGGTGCACTCATGAATGTGGGGAAACAATCATTTGATTTCCCCATGAAATTTTATTGGAAAAATAAATATATGTACCTCATCATAATTAAAACACAACAATATCTCTATATCTACATTAGTAATGCCAACAATTAAGCTACACTTATTCACCAACTATGTGAAAGTATTTCACCAAAGAACATAGACAAGTTTCATCATTAAACTATAATGACATGTCACACATGCATCCAACATAATCAATATCATATCAAATTGAATTATATTCAATACTTAAGTTATGCACCTTTAAATGTATGTACATACTTATAATTCCCATGGCACTAGAAGTGTGGTGGAGTAGATCATGCAACATATCTCAACACCTCTTTCCATGGGAAATGAGATCATCATGCTCCATTAATCTAAGTCCTTATTAGGGTTATCGACAAATTCCTTGTGGACCCCATCTATAACTACTTACCTCCTAAGACCAACATCAATTCTACAAAAAATGATTCATTGCTATTAATTATGGCCATCCTTACCTCTTGATAAATTCAATACATACTTGCAATCTCAATTGCTAAAACTACCATGTTGGGTTTGATAAATTCAATACATACTTGCAATCTCAATTGCTAAAGCTACCATTTTGGGTAAGACAAGGAAAACCAATATTTTGCATAACATTTCACCTATCATAGATGTAACCTTTAACAATACCATATAATGGAGATGGAAAGCTATTGTAGTATGGTTTCATGGTTTTGAAAAACTTTACATAAATCATTCTTCAAAGATATTGTGGTACCTCTTGATTCCAACAGATAGAGGAACTAAATATAAACATAATGATCAGTTCATTAAAATATTGGACTTTGTACATCTTGACCATGTTTAAAATAAAAAATGAAGATGATATTTTTTACATCTTCATATTCTTTGATTGTATCCTATTTCATTGTTTAGTAAGCATATTACAATTAAAACCATGGTTGAGAATGAATCTTTAGTCACTTACTATTAAACTAAGCAAGGTCAATATTAAAGATGTTGGACACACCGAGTACACTAAGAGGGGGGGTGAAAAATGTGTATAGCTTTTATTACTTTTCAACTTTAACAATCATCAACAGCTTATTCAATATTTTGCAGAGTATGTTATTATCATTATATCAACAATTATAGCTCATCATCACATATCATATTATCATCATCACATAAGAAGAATAGAAAAACACAGTACACAAGATTTTTATGTGGAAACCCAAGTCCTGGGGGAAAAACCATGGAAGCCATTATAATAATAGTTTTCTAGCAACAACTGGAAGGAGGAAACAACCTTGTTGTTACATCGAATTCAATTCTCCAGCTACAACTGGAAGGAGGCTAAAACACCCTGGTTTACAGGCTAAAACTTGAAGGAATCCCTAGCTCCCTAGATTTCCTTGCCTCGTCCTGCCACCCTGATATGAAGATAAAAACTGCTGAATCGCAACCGCACTAATCTCGCAGACCTTCTAACCAACACCTGTACCACACTGCACAACAACTGTCACTACTGACCACTGCTCGTCAAGTGTCACTGTTGAACAACTGCTCATCAACTGTCACTACTGACCAACGCTCATGATCTTTCATTGTTGACCAACTGTCCATTGACCACTACTATCCACTGACCACTACACATCAACTTTGTCACACTGCTCGTCAACATATACAATCAATCTGTACAATCTAGCTATACCAATCAAGTTATTCCACTCATTCGACTCATTCAATCTGAGTCTAACCAACTCCACACCAAACTCAGTCCACCTGGGTCAAAACAACTACTCATACAACTCATCCAGTCTAAGTTGGACCAATTGTACATAAGGAAACCTGTGCCAATCCTACTCAACTAAACTAACCTGCTTGTGTACCTGTACCAAATCAATCATATACCTGTGTCAATCTGATCATGTACCTATGCCAATCTTATCAAGTACCTGTGCCAACTTGTAACTACTTTCTTACTAGGTCAAGATAGGGTTAGGATAATACATTTTACAACATGACCATGACTTACTCTCTGAATCAGACTCGGCCCAAATTCAAGACCTGAATAACAACTTAGTCAAGCAAGGCATGACAAACAACATCAACCAACCAACTGCAAACAAGAAGATGGTCAACCTATAAACCCTAAGACACACGCTAACCAATTTGTCAACTTAAACTTACAATCTATATCCAACAACTTTAGACACTTTACAAAAATCAATTAGGTCAAATACACAACTTGTTCAATCACTTTACTCAGGATAAGCAATCAATTCAAGACTAACTCCAATCAACTTGCTTAATTAAACCACGCCACCAACCTTAGTAAGATAGGTCAAGATCAACTTTAGGTATCTTGCCAGACCAGTCTAGTCAAATCAAGCAGGTGATAACTAACTTAACAAGTCAATATCAGTCAAGGTAATAATACAATAGGGGTAAAATTTATACAACTTGTTAAACCAATTAGGTCATGTCCACTTTACACAGTTTTCCAAGCTAAGTCAAGTCAATACAATCTCATATAGTCAATTTATATAATCAAAGAATACTTCCAACTTGTCATTATACTAATTCAAAGGGCATTGTCAACATTGTCTCATATAATACTATTCAAGATACAAGAGAAGAATGATAAGTCAACAATAATCCCTTATAATATTGTCATGAGAACTTGTCAACTCAATCACTGTCCTACTTGCAAGATTAGGATATCAAACTTAGTCAATACAAGCTCTTGCCCACGGTCATCTTGATCAAAGAGGACTTCTCAAACTTACTCAAAGAAAATTTGCAAAAGGAGTATTGTCAAGTAATATTTCAATCTAGACTTGGTCTTGTCAAGGGTTAACAACAGTCCCTTACTCACAACACTGTCAAGTCTCTTACAACATACAGTCAACCAAATCCAACTTAAGATATAATCGACTCAATCATTCAGTCAACCACCACCAAAAGGGAAGACCAAAACAAGCTACAAGTAAGTTACACAGTCTATAGAGGTATAGACAAAAGTCTGAAAATGATACAAATATACATCACTGTCAAGGTCAATTGAAATATCACTGTGTATAAAAAAAAATTATGCATACATCAGATATATGGAAGCTTCCCGAAAAACAGACTGTGGTAGAGATAGTCAAAGATCTATAGCAGCCCAAATTTACAGAGATGAGACAACCTTAATTTTTCTGAAGAGACATTGACCCGAATTTCACATGGAAGCAGCCTTAGAGACAGTCCGAATTTAACACAGAAGCAGCCCGAGTTTTACAGAAGAGACAGTCTGAATTTCATAGAGAAGCACCCCAAAGTTTTACAGAAGAGACAGTCTGAAATATGCAGAAGTGAGGTAGCCCGAAATCAGATAAGAGATAATGCATTTTTCTTGTTTATTTTGTTTGGGCATTTATACTCATTTTCCACTCCAAAACAAATGCTGGGATGACTTAACAATAAGATAAAATTAAAAAATTTAGCTGGCCGACATACATTAACAAATTTATTTATGTTAAAAAATCATTTTAAAATATATTAATTATGTAGGTTGGCCGACTTACTTGATTAGGTTATGAATTCAATAAAAAACATTAATTTAGCATCAATTAAAAAGCTCTTTTAGCAAGTCGACTTTAAGATAGTAATTAAATGTCAATAAAACTTCAATCTAATGCCATTAAAAAAGGGTTTGCTCTATGTGGGATTTTTAGGGCTTCTTTAAGATAAATCTTGTGGGCATGTGACCATATTATGTGGGCTTAAGAGTTTCTTTACCACAATTAAGAGAAAATTCCAAGGATTTGACCAACCACGAAGGATCACCAAGGGAATCAGGTTATCATATAGGACTCCAATCAAGATCAAGCAAGAGGACTCCATGTGTGTGAGTTCCATGACCCAAATATATCATCATCATCGATATGGACCAATGTTTATCATGTGCAAGAACATAAGGGAACAAGTCAACTGCGTGTGGGCTAAGAGAACTAAACTACCACATCATCCATTCAACAACCAATTAAGAGAGCACAACAAGTGCATGCAACATAGATACCATCAATCAAAAGACAACCATTAGCAAGGATACAACAATGGACTCAAATGGGAGCAAGATACAACTTAGGGGCACTTAACCAAGTTAATGGGTAGCCAAGACTTTTGGCATTGTCCCAAGGCCTCCAAGGGCTTCAAGCTTGGGATTGGACAAATTCAAAAGGTCTCCTCTGACACAGACAACCCAAAACAAAATACTAACCCTCAGGGGCTCCACAAGGGGCACCAAGACTCAAATGTTGGCATCAATGACCAGGCACTGTTGGCATCAATGAAAACTTAACCAACAATCTCCTCCTTTGTCATTGATGACAACACTCAAGATCCTCTTAAGAAAAATCTCTCCCTGTCACAGTTTCTCTCCCCCTTTGGCATCAATGGAAAAGGGAACATCCTTTGAAAATACAACTCCCCCTCAGGGTATGTTGCCCCTGTCATCAACTTCTCTTCCTTTTTGCATTAATGACAACAAGATATTCCTTTGGAAATATTGATCCCCATATCATTGGGCACTTTTGGTACTTTAATGGAATTTTGTTATGTCACAAGGATACTACTGATCTTAAATCTGATAATCAGGTACACCGCTCCTTTTACACATTCTTTGTACTTCAGATCGTTGATCGATAGTCTTCAAACATGGTATTAGGTTCTTCTCAAACGCTTCATCATTTTTGTCTTTCTCAATGGGACAATCTACTGAATTTATTCTCCATACTTTGTTAGACTGATTGATGTTCATGATATTCGATTGAACTTGCTTTCTTCTCCAAAATTTAACTTATCCCTGTATTCTACAATGTTTTGAAAAATGACCATAATGATGACAATTATAACATTGAACATAAAATGTAACTTGATTTCTTTATGGAGTGATTCTATCATGAGCTCTGCAATGAATGACTTCGTGACCATAGGTGTTACACTTGTAGCAGTGACCATGGAACATTATAGGATATCTCTAAGTAGAGGATTTTTGTGATGTAGCTTCTCTTGATTCTTGTTGATCATGGGATACTCTGAGAATACATGTATAACTGTTAGCCTTTTCTTCTTTTTCCCTGGAGCTCTCACTTTCTTTAGTGTTCTTCTCGATCTTTGAGTTTGTATTCAACTAATCAACTGTCTTGTTCAGATCTTCCTTTAGAGAGAGGATCTTCAATTCTTTCTTTTGACAAATTTCTATTTTTTCTTGGAGTTGTCTTGTTAGGTCTTTTTCAATTTTCTTGACTTCTTCTATCTATTCTTTTAGATCAACGACACTGTCTTCCATCTGTTCTTTTGAGTTCTGATAATCCTCATGAGATTTTTGCAGTTTTTCTTTTAGTACTTGATTTTCTTTCCTGATCTTTGAGAGTTCCTTTTCAACTTCAAAATTCGTCAAACATACCTTTCATAATTCTATATTCAAGGATTTGATTTCAAATTCTTGTTTTCTTCTTAGTTTCTCTTCAATCTCATGACTGAAGTGAATTCCCCTTTTTTCATTTGAATCTTCTTTCTTACTGGTGATACTTTCCTTCTGTAATTTTTCAAGTAAGGTACTAATCTCACTATCTTTGTCTTGAATTTTGTGAGTCAAATATTTCTCCTTATCTTTTAGCTGTCTTCTGAGCTTGTCAATTTCTTTTGATTGTCTTTTATTTTCAGCATCAAACTTCTCAAGTTGATCTTTCAGAGAGTTGGATGTGGCTTCTTTGATTTTGGTAGCTTCTTCAACTTGGAGATATAGATCAATTATAGTCTGTGTGACCTTCTCAGATTCTTCTTGATTCCTCTTCTCATATTTTCCCAATTGCTCTTTCAATACTTGGTGTTGTTCACAAAGTTTCTCAACTTTTTGCAAAGCATTAGTGATACTTTTGTCTAAACACTTATTTATATCATTTATTAGGGAGTAATGAGATTCATCACATTTTGAAGTATTACATTCTATGAATTCAAATAACTCTTATCTTCCATACCTGATAAACATATCTCTTTAAAAGTATTACAAACAAAATGTTTAGAGGAGTTACCTTCATACTTACATGGATCTTGTACTGTCCTTTTGATGGAGCTATCTCCTACTTCTTCTTCTTCATCTGAGTTTAGCCAATTTATTTTGAAAGACATTTCTTCAACTAAGTTTCACTTTCCTATTTTCTCGTTTTGGAGATTTGTTAGGTTTTCAAGCATTAATTCCATAACCTCTGCTTTGTGTTCTTTAGTGGAGTAAAGTTGTTATAATTTGACCCATAATTTCTTAGCTGTGTTGCACTTCCCTATATTACTTTTCACGGTATCTGAAAACCATTCTAGAATGGCTTCCATAGCCATTGAGTTATTTTTCTTTACTTCCTTCTAAGCTGTTTTTTTCACTTTCTTCTGATGATTGTAACATGTAAGCACTGACTGCCATATCCCAATACCTTCTGCTTCAAGATAATCCTACATTCTTATTTTCCATATCAATTTATCTGTACCACAAAACAATGGTACTCCATTCACTGAGAACTTGTCATGTCCCCAAATTTTTCATTGGGTCACAATGGCCTAAGCCCCTTGGCCATACTCATGATAGTTTGTCAAATTGATGCTAAGGGTCAAATAATTTCCAAGAATGATGTCCAAGTTAGTAATAATGTAAAACTAGATCCAAATGGACAAGGCGGGTCACATTAAGAGAAATTCCCAATTCAAAGTTTGTAATATACCCATCCAAATGAACTATCATGGAGGAAAATTACTAGTTCCCTAGGTTGGGGGTGGAAGCATTAAAAGTTGGAATAAGGGAGATACAAGACCCAAAATGACCTTAGAGTTACCAATTCACATTAAATGGGTCAAACAAATAATAACAAAAATAAAATAAGGTGGCATTGGATCATGAGAGCACATAAGAGGTTGTGGGATCCACATGTGCCAAGATTCCCCACTACACTTGGCATTATTATCTCACCAATTCAAGTCCAATATGAAGTGTAACGTAATTGGGGGATTTGAAGAGGTATTATTCATGGCATGAATCATTTAAGGTCGAATTGGAGTGGAAGACAAACTCCCATGGAAGAGGAAGAGGCATCTTAAAAGTATGGTGACACTTGGAGCTAGATTCCCTAACTCCTATGACAACAATGATGAAGATTATATGACAATTATGAAAAAATTCAGATCTGATTGCTAAACATATGACATATATGACATGTCAAGGATAAAAATAACCTCCAAGAGGGCGCACAAGGGATTTATGGCATCCAAGAAGCTTCCCCATTCGAATTGAGGGAAGATGGAGACTAGGAATTGTTGGAAAAGTGGCACACATTGGAATCTCTTCCCAACTTTAGTTGGCATGAGGATTTTGGAAGGAATTAGAACCATGGAGGACTTGAGAAGTTTATAAAAGACAATAACAAAGAAGGAAAGTAGCTTTTGAACATTTCTCATTTTTCAAATTGGAGAGCATAGCTTGTCCATGCTAGTGGAGTGTTTACTCTACTTGCCTTAGTACCAATTTCGAGGGTGAAAGATTCCCATCCTAATTGGAAATTGGAGATTCCATTCATACCTTTCATTTTTTGTAGTTTGAAGCTACAGGGATGCTCGTGATCTTCTCTTACTTAACTTGCGCCCACATCTCTCTCACATTTCTCTTCATATTTTGGCTCTTGGAGGAAGGGAGAACTTGGTGAGATGCTGATCTCTTCGGGGGTGCTATTGGGGCCCCATTTATTTGTAATATGATGTCTGAAATATGTATTTGATGCTCATATGAACCTTAGGTTGAATATCCAAGTAAAACCATGTAAAAATGCCAAACTATGTATGAATGGTGCCATTTCCCCCCGTAGCTTTTGCATAGCACACTTGTTGTTGCACATAGTTAGTGAAGGAATTCTATTTCAACTTCATGGACATGTTGGATGCTATATATATATCTGTAATAATCATATAATTAGAGCCACATCTCTAAACATTATGTATTTCAAGTGATATTTACATGTTTAAGGAAGAGATTCGAGCCATTTTCCCATATATCTTGTTGAGAGAGCTTGAACTTGTTTGGTTTCAATTTGTATCAGTCAATATCTGTGATTTTATTGCTGTATGGAGAGCCATTAATGTACTGAATAAGTTTCATACAAATTATACAATTCATTTGAACAATTATCTCAAAATTCATAGCAAGTTTTGGAGTTTTTCTATCATTTCCCCCTATGTGAAAGCATGTCAACAAACCTCTGATTTATGAGAGTTTCAACAGCCTTTAGGAACTTATTAATGATGCATTTGTGTTACCATTGAAGTCCTCTAACTATTTCATGTCTCTTTTCTGAAATTTGGGAGGGTAGTGCTGCATTTGGGAAGCCATTTATGTCATCTACCCTTGGGGGTTTGAACCTCGAAATTACTAGTAAATTTCCCTATTTTCTCTTGAACTTAAATGAATGTTGCAGAAGTCTTTTGAGAGTTTCCAAGCATCCATTAGCTTCATTTTTATGTCTCAATACCTTTCAAACACTCTCAGTCCCAATTTGAAATCCTTAGGAGTCTTTTGGAGCCATCTACCCTTGGGGGTTTCAACATCGATTTTCCTAGTAATTATGCCTTTCATTCTCTAATTGTAAATGCAAGTTTATGAAGTATTTAGAGAGTTTACAAGTATATAATATCTGCTTTAGTGTGTCCAAATACACCTCAATCCACTCCATACATCATTCGAAAAATATTTGGGATCATTTGGGACAGTTTGGGGCTTCGCTAGTCCAAGTTTCGAAAATTGACTAAATTGGGAAAATTTTCAAATTAGGGACATTACAGAACCCTATAGTGTGTCAAATATATCCTTCAAGCTAATAAGGCTTTCTTTCAAGGACCCTAAGACACACTTTAACCAATTTTTCAACTTAAACTTACAGTCTATATCCAAAAACTTTAGACACTTTACAAAAATCAATTAGGTCAAATCCACAACTTGTTCAATCACTTTACTCAAGGTAAGCAATCAAGTAAAGACTAACTCTTATAAACTTGCTTAATTAAGCCACATCACCAACCTTTGTAAGATAGGTCAAGATCAACTTTAGGTATCTTGCCAGACCAATCTAGTCTAATCAATCAAGTGATAACTAAATTAACAAGTCAATATCATTCAAGGTAATAATACAACAGAGGTAAACTTTATACAACTTGATAAACCAATTAGTTCATGTCCACTTTACACATTTTTCCAAGCTAAGTCAAGTCAACACAATCTAATATAGTCAATTTATATAATCAAAGAATACTTCCAACTTGTCATTATACTAAGTCAAAGGGAACCGTCAACATCATCTCATATAATACTATTCAAGATACAAGAGAAGAATGCTAAGTCAACAATAATCCCTTATAATATTGTCATGACAATTTGTCAACTCAATCAGTGTCCTACTTGCAAGATTAGAATATCAAACTTAGTCAATACAAGATTCCCACAGTCATCTTGATGAAAGAGGACTTGTCAGACTTACTCAAAGCAATCTTGCAAAAGGAGTATTGTCAAGGAATATTTCAATCTAGACTTGGTCTTGTCAAGGGTTAAGAAAAGTCCCTTACTCACAACACTGTCAAGTCTCTTACAACATACAATCAACCAAATCCAACTTAAGATATAATCAACTCAACCATTCAACCAACCACCACCAAAAGGGAAGACCAAAACAAGCTACAAGTAAGTTACACAGTTTACAAAGGTATGGACAAAAGTCTGAAAATGATACAAATATACATCACTGTCAAGGTCAATTAAAATATCGTTGTGTATAAAAAAACAAATCTGTGCATACCTCATATATATAGAAGTTGCCCGAAAATCAGACTATGGTAGATATAGTCAAAGATCTATAGTAGCTCGAATTTACAGAGATGAGAAAACCCTAATTTTTCTAAAGACACAGCTTGAATTTCACATGGAAGCAGCCCTAGAGACAGTTTGAATTTAACACGGAAGCAACCCGAGTTGTATAGAAGAGACAGTCTAAATTTAACATAGAAGCAACCCGAAATTTTACAAAAGAGGTACTTTGAAATATGCAGAAGTGAGGCAGCCCGAAATCAAAGAAGAGATAATTCATTTTTCTTGTTTATTTTGTTTGGGTATTTACACTCATTTTCCACTCCAAAAAAAATGTTGGGCCAACCTAACAATAAGATAAAAATAAAAATTGAATTAAAAAATTTAGTTGGCCAACATACATTAATACTTGGTTAGGTTATGAATTCAATAAAAAAATTAATTTAACATCAATTAAGAAGCTCTTTTAGGAAGCCCACTTTAAGATAGTAATTAAATGTCAATAAAACTTCAATCTAATGCCATTAAAAAAGGGTTTGTGCCATGTGGGATTTTTAGGGTTTCTTCAAAAGCAATCTTGTGGGCATGTGACCATATTATGTGGGCAATCAACTAGCCATATGGAAAGATTAAGAGGATATGTAGTCATTCCTTAACTTAAGGACCTAGCTTGATGTACTTTGGGATTTTGTTTAATATGCATTCATCATGGTAGACACAATTTTTATGAAGAGAATCCTTTGGTTAAACCATCATAATTCCAATTTTAAACCATCATGATTCCAATTTTAAAATTATTTGTAAGTGACATTGAATCTATTTATAAAGATATTGAATGCACGTTGTAATGATTACGTGTGTTAGTCGAAGCTAAAAAAAACTCGAACACAAGTGGGAAAATATTTATAAGCTTATTTTGATAGAATTAAAAAAAATACTTTGAAACTCCTTCCTTTTAAGTGTTCAACCCCATCACTTTAGTACAAAGATGGAATTAGAATCTCTTTGAAGCCTTCGAAAATATAATATGGTTGATGATTATCAAGGCCTATCATGAATGAACTCTTGGATAATTTATAGACTTGACCTATATTTAAATAAAAGACATGGATTTTAAGCCTCGTAAGATCAAAAATATTTAGTTGAGAAAAAGGAATCAATTTGTGCAATCCCTTATTTTATTGAATTTGGTTATTTCTCATTATTTAATACACCTTAGTATACACCTTTCCATATTTCCTTTTTATATTTCGCATAAATCCTTAAATACTTAAGGTAGTTCCCATTCACATGTTTGCTTGAGATGAGGTCATTTTTGCAAGAGCATTTACTTATATGTTCCTCATCTCATGAAAGAAAACTATATGTTCCTCATCTCATGAAAGAAAACTATCTTTAGGGATGTTAATTAATAAAATGTTTTATTTATTTAAATTAATTTTATTTAACTTATTTATATTTTAATAAAAAATTTAACTTTAATAAATAAATATAATAAATATAAATATTTATTATTATAAAATCATATAAATAAAATATATAATATCTTGAATTTATAACTTTTATATATGTATAAACTAAAATTTATTATAATCAACTTATACTTTTTCCATAAAACTAATGAGTAATCTGACTTTGTGAACACCAACATCTTTATATTATAAGATATAACAAAAGCTACATGTAACTTAGTTCCTGCCTTTTGAATAAACCAATAATTTATTTTTTACAAATAAATTAATTAAATTTATGAATGTATATATCTTTTTGTACCAAAGAAGATAAAAATTAGATATATCACTCATCCCACACTTAAATCAAATACAACTTAAAAACAAATAAACCATACTTATTTGTATTTATTATTTGATAAAATAAATGTTAAAACATATAGATAATCAAAATATAACTATAATTACTTGTACCAAGGCATTGTAAGTTTCATCCCTATTCCAAATCACTAATTAACACCTTTGATTTTTAATTTTTTTATTACAAAGTTCATAATTAATATATTGGTTGTATTAAGTTCCAATGCAAATATTAATATATGGAATTTTGTCCATTTTTAAAATATGATAAAATTTGTTGTGGTTAACATATAGTCCATATAAAGCAGATGAATTAATAAGAAAAGGTAAATAAGTGAAAGTTTTGCAGGATCTTCTTATATAAAAATCTACTATAGTAAGTATTGGTATTCTCCAAATATCCTTAAAAAAATATTTATATAAAAGTTAAATATCAAATTACATTTAAATATTACATTCATTTAAGATTGAAACTACCATGACAGCTCAGTAACTACTCTTATACAACTATGGACCTCCCACGGCTAAACCACATAGACGAATAGAGGAAGAGGGAGGTGAAGAATAATAGAGGAAGAGACGAAGGCGATTAAGTGATGGTAAAATCTGAATTGAATTTTCCAGGCTACCGCCATAACCATCGCCGGGAATATAGCCTCCTCCGGCATGGCTGGATCAACCTTTCTGTAATAGTTGCTGCGGCCGCTTTCGAACTATTCCATTTCCTTTGTACAATGTAAAACAACAATAATACGACTGAAACCAACCCTAATATAAGAAAAAGGCAGGCTAGTGTTGAACATGAAGTTGGCTGGTTCCCAACTGATCACTATGTTTGCTGCAATCACCATCATGGTAAGGAAACCATTGATTTTGCAACCTGTGCAGTTCGCTGTTATCTGATAACTCTAGTATTCTGATGGAAATGTCCTTTACCACTTCATAATGCATGCGATCAAACGCCTGCCCAAAGCATCCTATTAGTATGCACAATTAAACAGATAAATAATCATTTCTATGAAATCAAATTACAGATCCAATATCACTTATGAATCCCCAGTTGAGAGGGAATACGATTGATTCAGACATACGCAATATACAAAATAGCCACCTGCAACTCAGCCTGATCTGCATATAAACGCCAACCTACCAGAATGATTTTTACGTTCATATAATTTCTTCCATTCCCATGAACCATTGCCAACTTCCAAAGTAATAATTGTGATGGTACCATTAAGGCCGTCAACTTGCTCATGTTCAACAAAATACAGCGTTTCGTCAAGAATGGGTAATTTTTTTATTCTTTCCATGTCCTTCCTCATAAGGTTTGTACATGTATGGCCCGTGTCCCGTGATAGGGGCGACATTTCTCCATTGCCCATCGAACATTTTCAACACGTATCCATGTATAAATGGGCTCCTACAAAATTTTAAAATGTCGCAAAATATTCCCTCAGACCTTAAATATATCAAGAATACAAAATCAACAGATTTATTTTTTAAAACATAATTTGATATGGGGCAGTCGAATCTGTCTGTATGAATTACTAAAATGGTAGTTTAGATAACTATGTGACATTACTATTACTAAATTCTCAGTTTACATAAGTATGTGGGATTTTACTAAAATCTCAATTTACATAATTATGTGAGAGTAGGTTATTTAGAAGCATAGGAATTAGTTAGCTAAAGAAGGAAATGACATTGATTCTTAATATGAATAATGGTGAAGATAATTCATTTCAGAAAGGAAATGGCGTTGATTTTTAATATGAATAATGGTGAAGATAATTCATTTTTTAGTTAAATGTAATGAAGATGGTACTACCAAAGACACACAATTAAAGTAGTGAAAACAAGGACAATGTCTAAAACTATTGAAAAGACTTAACATATTGAGTCCAAAATGGCTTCAGACGTCATAGAAATTCAAATAACTGTAATGATACAACATGAACAATGTGTATATAAATATGAAATTGAATGTGAAGAAATTGATGTTTACACTAAAATTTTGTTTGAGTGTGTAGATGTAAAAGACAACCAAGAAGTTGTAAACGATTGAATTGAAGAGGATTTTGAAATAATAATTTCAGAATTAGTAGAAGCTGAAGAAGAACTTTGTAGAACTGATGAAGTTCTTGAAGAAATGCTTGATAAGATGATAAGAGTTGGTGCAAAATTGAAATCAATAGAAATAATACTGAATGGATATATAAAGAAGGTAAATGAAGATGACAAGGGTTCAATAGCAGTGAGCATAGTAGAAGAGATTAAAGCAACCATCAATATTGATGAGGATGTAAATGGTAGAGGAAATTGAAAGAAATATTGAGGAAATGGAATGATTCCATGACTGAGACATTGAAAGACAATGTTCAAATGATTAAAGAACAACATAGATCCATTTTAAACTAGGATCTATCAAGCACTTTATTTACTTTTTATTTTTGATACATAATACTATGTTACGTGACAACATCATCTCCCGAAAAATCAATAAAAGAAATGTTTGAGAAATGGATCCTTAAGAAATAAGGTACTATTATTAACAAATGATGATGTGGCAGCATGTCAATGTCCAATGAAAATGATAAAGAAAATTCTATGTTTGTTCATAGTTTGATTATTTTTAGTTATGTTGGTAAATCCAACCCTATCGAAAGGAATGGATACTTTGAAGAAATCAAAGAGAATCCAAATAGAGGAACCAACAAAGACAATGGTGTTTTACTCACGATGAAGAAAACCAAGCCAAGAGTTACAATGGAGTCAAGGAATATGAGAAAGATTGTCGAGTATTGAGTTTGGAATCGTAGAAAGAAAAAAGAAAAGGAATGAAGAAGTCTACAAAATGGAAGATAATATTACGGATATATGAATTTTATTGTGATCAATTTTTTTTTCTTCATAATTTTCAAACATGATGTAAATATTGTAAATGCTGAAGCATGTTTGCAAAATGTTGTAATTATGCATGTTTGCAAAATGATGTAATTATGTTAGTGTTTATAAAGGTTTTATAAGTTGTTTACATGTCTAGCTGAGATTGAGACCATCATATATTATGAACTATTTTGTTCTAATCTATAAGTGTAGGAAAACTTCACCTCAACGACCAACAAAGCAAATAGGTATCAGGAAATTCCTATATCATTAGCAACTAGAGATAGTGCATAGAGGTATCATGCCTATGATTCAACACAATATGATCTATAAAGCAATAAACAATGCAGGTTTTGGGAACTCCGAGACACCCTTCATCCTCTCGTAGCTCGTTGAGAATTTTGTCGATGCCAAAAAGATTGAAGATGTGGTTTACGATGATTTGCTTATAGTTGTATATAGTGTGACATGAGGTTAATTGAGTTTAAAATTCTATCAATTAGAGAAATGTGATGAATTGGAAGCTCATAATGTTTCACTTAAATTAATGTCTCACAAAGAAAGAAACCCTTCTAGCAGAACGCCAAGCCACTCCCACAAAATCTTAAAGACATTGGTAGGACACGAACCTCTCATTACTCTATCGAGTAAGATTCGATTGATAAGAGCACAGATATAGAAACCCATGTTGGAAGCAACCCATGTTGCAAACATAGAATAGAAAAATAATATGGATGCATAAATTGTAGCACTAAAGACAAAAATTGACAGTTTATAGACCGATAAATACGCCTATCTACTCAACTACAAGATATCTACTCAACTACAAGAGTAATGAATTCCTCAATTAGATGGATTTAGATTTTTGAGCAATGAGAACACATGCTATAGTTACTTCTAGGAGTCAGCAGTTTTTTTAAATAGGCTAGTGGAATCTCACCCAAGGAGAAAATTACTATAGTGATCGCCCCTCGGCAAGTATAATGCTATCGATTGACAAGTAGCTATTAATTTAGTTCAAATCGATAACCTACTTCTGCCAGTCGTTTTACCGATCAAATTATAATAGCTTAAAAGTTAAAATTGGCAGACTTAGGCAGAGATTCATGGTTATCAATGAAGCCAAAATTTCCTTAACAAATTTAATGACATCATTTGAAAACTAGAAGAAAATTCACAGGTCTACTTGCAGTAGTTGGACCAACAGACAGAGGCTTTGGTAAAGAATCTACAGGTTCTTGAAGAGCACGTCAAGGTATCGATGAAGGGAAGTTCCTTTTTGTATTTTTTTCCTTCTTTCTCGGCTTCTTGAATTGGGAATCGTCCAATAGTGCTCCTTCACTTCCTTGCCTCAATGATTCATCATTGATCGCAACCCAAGTCTTGAAACATCAAATTTAGTGTACTCGCCTCAACAATTTTAGTATCACTTATATTTTCTCAGGTACTTGCAAATTTATGTTATACAGTTATCGCTTCTCATCTTATTAAGCTTATATACTAAAATATCTCAGCAAAAGCTAAGCCGTAGTTGTCTTTTTAGCTATACTGTGCTACATGTTTTGGGATTCTTTTAACATCTAAAGTATTTAGTTGCAATGCAAAGCAATTGTTAGGACCCAATTGAGAACTTTGGATGTATTGAGCCCGACGGCCTTGTAGCTTCTACTGTAGTAATAGGACCTCGCTATCCTCTACAACCCTCCTGGAAGACCCCCATCCGCTATGTGAATTATCTGTGACCTTGCAGGTAGACTCTCGCCCGCTCTGCAGATTATCTGCCCATTCTCTGTGTTTTCCCATGAGTCTCTTCAGAGTGTGCTTCAGAGATTGCAGATATGCCTCCGCCCCTACTGAGGCTTGATTTTTCATGTCTAAATTAAAGTGCATTGAAATGGCTTTACTGAAGCCAAACCATAGAATTGTGAAGCATTCAGTGTACATAATGAAATTACAAGCACCAACCAGTCAAAATAGAAGCACGAAGATAACGCTCATTCTCAATTTCCATCTCACATCAATAATTAATTTAAAGACTAAGCACAGAACCAACTGTATTCATTCACAATAACAAAAGAAAAAGTACATTCGATACGTCACCACCACGGTGGCCTGATCAGGAGGAAGAGGACAATAATTGGTAAAAAAATGGCCGGCAGCCATGTCTCTTGAAACAAAGGAAAATCACCACAACTACATAAGCAAATGGCCGGCCTGCAGGCGGCGAGGCGAGGCGAGGCGAGGAAGGATTTAAGATAAAACTAAGCAACTAACAATGGAAGCCATAAAGAAGCAGCAAGCAAGCAATATCAAGTATCAAGTTTAATTGTATTCAGGCTTGTGGACGATGAAGGAGATGCACTGCACTTGGAAGATGTTGTCGAATCCGATGATGCTAATGTAGGCATTGGGGTACGCCTTGGCACACTCGTTCACCTCATTAAACACCTGTGATGCCTCTGTGCACCCGAACATCCTCAGCTTCCACATCACTGAGTATCTCCCATCGTAGTACCCTGGTCTATTCCCATACACTCTCTTTATTTCACCATCCTACAGATATACACCCAATATCCATCACATTACATACACACTTAATATATCAATTCACACTCTACCCTAAACCTAAAATTGAGGTACAAGATTTATAATATAAAAAACTCACCTCCTCGAATTCCAGGCAGGGCACCCACTTGTTCTTCAGCAGGTACTCCACCTCCTTCACCAGTTGCTCCGGAGTCAAGCGAGGGAGATACGACAGAGTCTCAAACTTTTTATTTGAGTAAGGAGGTCGGTAGAATAGCCCATAAATTTGTTGTATAACACGAATACAAAACTCCAATAACAAAAAGACAGGCCACAACCACTATGCGGGCCATAATAGTCCGAATATCATCTGCTCTCCCGATTCAATTATCCATTAGAACCATACGATTTAAACGGAAAAAAAGGAATACAATCCAGGATTTTGCGATATAGAAAAAAATTTGCAACTTAACCTGATTGCTGAACCCAGTTGAAAAACCGAACCTGCATACAAACCAACCTTGGTAAATACAGTGCGTTTTTTAAGCCGTTGCATTGCCGCCTTGACTGTTTTGAACATATAAAATAGGTCATGGCCTAAGTTGTTACTTACCACAATACGTTTCCAAATTGCTTGCTTGGCTGCCCTTGGAAGCATGGATTCTTTTTGCTCTTGAATGGTGAACTGAACCTCTTGCTCCATCTGGAAGTCCTCCTGTATCTCCATGGCGATGTTTGTAACAGGCAGAGAATCCAAAAGATGGGTTCTAGAATCTCTAGATGTAAAATTGTAATGCTCATTCCCTGAAGATCCAAATGAATATGATCTTGATAAAGTGGGAAATAATTCAGATAATGGACCGTTTTCCATTATTGGGTCTCCCTTAGCACCTGCGATAGTTTCATCTCCCCCTACTTCCAATATGATACTCCTGGCATTAAGCGCATCAGCATACTCGTTAGAGCCTTCAGTTTCCAAATCTAAGCCTGTGTGTTGCAGTCCTGTATCCCCAAACTCTTGAAAATCCGCATTATTCATACATTCTGCACTAATTCTAGCTCCAGTGGCACCTGAGTCTTCTGATCTAAAACTGTCGTGCACAACCCCAGCCATCCCATGTTCCAGACTAGGATGTATTCGGGATGCCATGGCAGGGACAAAGGGGTTTTCTAAATACACAATATTGGCTCTACATAAAGGACAATTCGCATGTGACCTTAGCCAAACATCAATGCAGTTAATATGGAATGCATGGTTGCATTTGGGAAGAAGCCTGAGAGCCTCGTTCTCCTGAAACTCAACAAGACAAACTGCACACTCCATGTTGTCTATGAGCTTCTCTGCTTTAGTGAATCTGCACAGAGGAATGGATCTAATCACAGCTTCATCCAGGCCATATGGCAAGGTTATAGGTATCAACTGCACAGGCACGATTCAATGGAATTTTCTCGGTCATGGAGATCCCGCGTTCCAGTGTAAGTGTCTATTCATAGTGTATATGCATTTAATAGAGGGCATTACAACCGGGAAAGACATTTAATACTATGTTGTTGGACTGCCATAAAGGAGCATGCAATAAAGCATTTGTCACAAATTTCATCTAGCACCTATTTTGAATTTTGGGATAATACTCCACCTGGAACACATGCAGGAAACAAATAATATCTATTGCAGTGTGCAGGTAGTGTGCAGGTAATGAATGATGAATGATAGTTTGATAGAAATTAAACTTTACAATTAAGGTTGAAGTACTTTTTTTTCTAATTTTGACTAATCGTGTGCAATGATAAAATTAGTCAAATCATACCCTATAATCCAATGGAAGTGTAACACATTTGAAAATAATAATTATTAAAAAATTCAACAAATCTTTATTTTTTATAAACTTTAGCTATTTCTATAGTCATTTTATGCTACTTTGCAAATTATTAGAGTAGAGCGGAACATATAGTCTCCTGCCTACGGCAGGGACTAATAATAGAAATGAAATGTGTAACAAAAATAAAGTGAAGTTTAATTAGTAAGAAAATATATAAAATAAATATCCATTATATTAAAGATATATTAACATAGAAAGTCAACATAGTTCAAAAACCTGTAAAATTTCCAACATGTAAAATTTCCACGCAAATAAATAAACAATTGTAAATTGGATTTCCACGCAAATAAATAATCAATTGTAAATGGGAAAGGAAGGAGAGTCAACTAAATTCATGAAAAATTAGTCCTTTTTATTTATATAGCTTGAGTAAATGGATGAGCATACCCATTTTCGTATTCATCTCTTAACTAAAACTTATTTAAATTGGAAGATTATGTGATAAGTGTATTGTCCATATTAATTATAAAAAAGGAATTGATGAATGAATAACTAGTAATGGTTGTGAGTATAACTTATTTAAGTAGAAGAAGGCGTGGTTTATCAATGTTCACCGACCACAAATTAAGTAGTTGTGCTAGTAACCTAGTACGTATTATCTACATTAAATTTACTCTAATTCAATTAACCTTTGCTTTGGTTTGGAATTGTATATATAAACTGGAATTGTATATATAAATTGTTAATGAAAAATAGATTTTGATTAATGAAAATTAACTATAGCTCCCTTCATACATTGTATTGATCATTGATAAAAAAATAAAAAATACTTATAAACATATTTTATTATTTTAATTTTTCTCACTCGTGATCATTACTCAAATAAAATAATCCACACATTTATGTGATTAATAATAATAGCATTTTATACATGAACATACCTAAAAATCTGTAATGGCAAAGAAATTACATATTTTATTGTTAAATTAAAATAAAATATATTACATATCTTATTAGTTTTTATTTTTAAAATAAAATATATTACATATTTTATTTTATTTTATTTTATTTTTTATTTTTAAAATAAAATAAATTACTTATTTTTAAATTTAAATTTACAATGCAAAATATGTAAGACTTTAACCTTAACTTCTCTATCATATGTGCTTGCTTCCTTGTTCATTTTATTCTCTATTATTACACTTTTCTTTGACCTGGAAGACTTTGATCTTATCTATGTGTGTTTTTTTGTTTTAGGTTCTAGTCTTATCACAATATGCCAATGTTTTATTAGGGATTTGAATTTGGGTGGGAAAGTGTGAAACTTACATTCTCATCATTCAAGCTATTACTTAAAAACTCATGATCTTTTATATTCTCCCATGATATTTTTTAATAAAATTACTCATAATAAAATTGTTCCTCATGATCTTTAGGTTTGTAGAAACACCCTTATTTTCTCCCAATGATATGAGACTTTCTCTACTAAGTAAAACACACAATTATGTTTCCATCTATGGCTCTAATTCCCAAGACTACCCATTCAATATTAACCTTGTTTCAAATGTATTTCTAAGCTTGTTAGAGACTTTATCTGCACTAACTTAAGAGTTTTCCAATTTGTTTAAAAACATTAAATAATATGCTTAGATAAAGGTTTGGAAAAACATATTTAGGCAATTAGTTTAATATATCAACCTACCCAACCCTTGCTCCTCAATTTGTGAAGTTTTGTCAAGCCAATATTGAAATCAAAGAAGTCAATGTTTACACAGTATAGAAGGATTCCCAAGGTAATAATATGTTTTCTAATAAGTCTTGAATTCCTTTACCTCCAGTTCCAACTACATGGATAATAATATACCTTAAACATAACAAGTACAGGCCATGCCGTCTACTTCACTACTTCCAATTACATGGATAATAATATACCTTAAACATAACAAGTACAGGCCATGCCGTCTACTTCACTACTTCATAGTGTGATATGAGGGCTTTTTTATCTCCACCATCCCTTAGGGATTCTTAAGATGCTTTGAATATTGGGGAACTTCAAAGAAAAGAAAGAATCACACCATGCCTAACTCCATTGTATATTAATAAGTCCTTTGTCTAACTCCATTGTATGCTTTATAAGCTTCTTGAACATCTAAATGATACCAATGATAAATCCATCCCCACCTAATATCACTAAATTGGCATCATGGAGTATTAGGGGGCTTTCCAACTCTCATTGAAAAATAATAATGAGCAAAATAAGAAATATATTTTAATATTGACATTTTTTTTATGCAAGTTTAAAATCCATGATTTTTTTGGTTAAGAATGATATCGGCTACATTTAGCCAAATACAACTAGTATTTTCTCATGACAAAGAAGGAATATGTGGTATAATGATTTTGGTGTTGTTCTAATTTTATACAAGCATATATGAATGGGGTATGAATCCCTCTTAGCAATTGATATATATATCTTTCTTGATATCATGGTTGTATTCTTAGCCTTACAAAAATCTAGATGTCGAATAATGTTTCTTAATAGTAACTTTAGACAATAGATGGATGGTTAGATCCCTGAGTCTAATTAACTCACATATATATACCAATTTCAAAATAGTGGATTCTCAAGATTTGTCTCTTATAAGATAGTCTAGCTAGGAAACAAATCCATGGGCCACTCTTAAAAGTTAAATCCCATCTTGGGTTTTATGACCCCATTAAATTTAGGAAAAATAATTTCTCAAAGATTTGGTTTACTTGGTATAGTTGTTGTAAGAGAAGTAAGAGGTTCCTCAAATGTAGGAATCACACTATTCTCTCTAATAAATGCATGTTCTTTTTGTAGTGATCCTTAACCTAAAAATTGAATCACAACAAAGATATAGAACCATTATAATTCATAAATAACCAAAAGACATTCACCATAAGAATAACACAAATATATATAGAGAATGATCCTCAAGGTAGGGCAACACCACCGATTACTCCTTATGGAAGGAATCATTCCACAATCCATGCTTGCTACAATACGGTTGGAGGATCCTAGGTCAGTCTCCCGACTAGGTCCTCCGTTCGACCACTTCGTAGAACATGTCGAACCGTCGTGTCGACCACTACATGTCGATTCAATTAGTCATGTCGGTTAGTGAACCGACAGTTTGTTATGTAACTGTCTGTAAAATATATATATAGGCTGGAGAGTCGGATACATGGAAGCATTGAGAATTTGTATTGTACTTCGGTTCTGACTAATAGAAAGACTTGTTGGCTCTTCCACCATTACTTATCTTGTTTTCATATCTATCTAATTACTTGTTTATTCTATATCATGTATCATTGGTAACTATGCAATCCACTTAACTACAACATTAGTTTTGTTTCCGGTGATACATGCATAGCACGATAATGAGCATGATTAAATGATAACAGAACATGAGATAAATGAATGGTGGGAGAGAAAAAATAGAAAACTACTTACAAAATTATGCTAGATGAAACAACTTAACTATTGCTCAAGCAAGAGAGAAGTTATTTTCTGAAATCATCCTCCCCTTCGTCCTGCAAACTCCTGAAATCATCCAAACCCCGCGTTATTCAAGCTCGAGGGTGACTCCCCTATGTCCTTCCAACTTGAATGGTCATCCAAACCTCGCGTTATTCAAGTTGATAGCTTACTCCAAGGTCGTGGCTTCAGCAGCAATTGTAGTCCACATCCCCTACCTCGTTCCCAAACACTACTCTTGCATCCTGCATGTTGGATCTGTGAAACCAGTACAATTTCATGCCTGATCACTGCCAGGGATTAGTCGACGAAGGTCAATCTGGATCCTAATCACAAGCTCCTACAATATTGCACTGTAGTCTGATTGAGCTAGAAGGTGAGCTCCCTCAGTGTTTGAATCTTATATTCCTTAATATTTGTACAATTTCTTTCTCTTGCTCCATCCTTGTTGCTATGTTTTGTTGCATTTCTTCACATTTTGACTATTAAGTGTAGGTTTTAATTCATGCCTTGTTAAAAATTCATGAACCTGCTGACTTTAACTGGTCTAACCTAAGACATGGGATACATGTATCCTCCCTATTCATGTCATACTGTACTGAATCTTCAGTCTCTGTATATGCAATACTTCACTCATATTCAGTAATATGCTCTTGCCAACTCAAACTCTGATTTGCCAAATTTTCCCCATGCCATTATAATGTATGACAACTTAACCAATCTTATGTTTTCCCTGAATGTTTCTTGACGTTGAGAATGTGTCATGTATATAACTTTGAAGTTTCTATTGCAAGGGCTCAAAATATTCAACCTCGTATTCTACACATCACAACATGTATCCAAACCAACGTATTAATTCAACTCAAAATCTCCAAGGATACACACTCACCTTTCCAATCTGTGAGTCTCGGTTATGCATACAATATCCTCATGAAAACTACGGTGGCTCTTCAAAATAGTGCCAAAGATTTCTAGATAACAAAATTTGATCATCTAAGAAATTTAATCCCACTGACACATCATTAGAGAGATTTTGAGGTAAAAAATTGACCTCCTAAGAGATGTACTAAAAAAATTTGAGATATATTAAAATATTATGAGTTGGGGGTTTTATGGAGTAGGTATATATGACAAGTCACCTCCTACACTATTTTCTATGCACAATATAAATAACCATGGTTGAGTTACTTTTCAAAATTCATTAGAAATAAAATTAATAAAATAACTCTACATTGATGTGACTAAGATTCATTTTAAATTCCCAAAATTTTATTGTCTTTTAGCATTTATTTGTCTTGAACTTGCAAATAAAATTAAATAATAAAAGAAATTTTTTAAGAACTATTTTAATTTATGTTGACTTTTTATATAACTGTGATTTTCTTCTTAATAAAATAAAATAAATAAAAATAAATTTAGTATAAGAGCAAGTAGAGAACATGACACTAAATTAAATAGAGGAAATAACAAAAAGAAATATTGTAGATAAGATCACTATTAAACAATAGACTGACGATATTTATTACACATGATCATTTGCGCTACACATTTATGGAAAATGTTAGCCCATACATTTATCAAATAATAATTATCCAAGACCTTATTAGCGTATTTTTAGTCACATAATGTAAGTATGGGAAGGAGAGTTGAGTGATAAGATATAATGTAAAGGTACAGAATAATGTAAATGTTAATACAAAGGTAGATAAATACATCCTAGATATCATTGAGCTAATTCGTATTAATATTGAATATTAAAACTATATTAGGTTTGGTTTTATGAAAGAGAATGCATTGAAGATGTACCATGGCAAGTTTCGAATTAACCATGATGTCAGAGTGATAAGACATAATGTAAGTACGGGAGGGATAAATGAGCGATAAGACATAATGAAAATACATGAGGGATAAATGAGTGATAAGACATATTTTAAAGGTGATTTTTTTATCAAGGGATGTTAATGCAAAGGTAGATAAATACATCCTAGATATTGAGCTAATTCTTATGAAATGGGCTAAACTCTAGACCATTTGCACCTTTATCGGAAATTTTCACCGAAATCCGGCAAAGGGGAAATTGCTGAAACTGCGATTTGGGTTGCTTGAATTGATATTTTGGTTGCAGGAATGGATTCAGCGACCTCGATTACCCCAGGGGCACCCCGATTATGCAATTCTAGCAACCCAAAACTGTCATTTAAGCAATTTCAGCCGGATTTTCACTAGAAAAATCGCTAGATTCTTGGTGCAAACGGTCTAGAGTTTAGCTTACTCTAATTCATATTAGTATCAATATTAAATATATTAAAATTATATTATGTTATCATGATAGGTTTGGAATTAACCATGATATTAAGTGGTGGGTTATTATAAAAGGGATCAAAAGAGTAGTTGTTATTTTATGGAATCTATTATGAGAATATTTTTTTATTGATTTAATTATTTTTTATGTATGAAAAATTTGTAATTTTATATTATTGAGTTAAAATCAAAATTGTATTTTGTAATTATATAGAAATACGAAAGAATCAAAATATAATAATTGAAAATTTATTTATATATAAAATGTTAATAATATTATTATAATATGCATTGCATTATTATTATTATTCTTTATTCATTAAATCTATATTTGTTGATTTTAATGACTATTGACTTTTAGCAATAAAAAATGTATGAGTAACTAATATATCCTATTAACTTAATACGTCAATGTTGATGCATAAATTCTTTTAATTTATTAGTTGAAGCATAAATTATTTTACTAACTAATAATTTTTTATACAAGAAAAAAAAAATTATTAATAAAAAATATATTTATACATTTTGAAAATATTTTTATAATACAAATACTTATCTAAAAAATTATTTTCACTCCTTACAACTAAAAAAATTATAAATACAAAATATACACGTAAAAATTCAATATAAACATTTATCAAAACTAAATATAAATGAATGCCTATGATTCAACTTTTATATATATATATGACACTATACCTCATACATAACTAACATACATCTTTCATATTTATATCATTCATAAATTTAACTTATTCTAAAAATGTGATATATATATGACACTATAATTCATGCATAACTAACATA
Source organism: Larix kaempferi (assembly GCA_027924585.1). NCBI lineage: Eukaryota > Viridiplantae > Streptophyta > Pinopsida > Pinales > Pinaceae > Larix > Larix kaempferi. The sequence continues at coordinate 2,575,294 of BSBM01000537.1, forward strand.
CCTCTTTCATATTATTATCATTCATGAATTTGATTTATATGCATAACTAACATACATTTTTCATATTAATATCATTCATGAATTTAATTTATTTTAAAAGTACAAATATATATATATGTGTGTGTGTGTGTGTGTGTGTGTGCGCGCGCGCGCGCGCGCTTATAAATTAGTTTAACATTATAATATTAAATAAAATAGAGTGAATATATAATTAAAAATATGAAAAATGATAAAAATATTATTTTATGAAAAATGTGAAAGGAATATATATATATATTAGTTTGGCATTATGATATTAAATAGAATGGAGTGAATATATAATTTAAAATTACAAACATGAAAATGTCAATATATTATTTTATAAAAAATTGTGAAAGGGCCTTCTTTATGAATTATGAGTACTTTACTTGAAAAAGACATTCATTATGAGTACTTTACTTGAAAATGACAATAATATTATTTTATGAAAAAATGTTAAAGGACTTTCATTATGACTACTTTACTTTATGACTTGAAAGTACTTATACCACTACCTTGGTTAACTACGGGTTTTCATCCACCATAGAAAATTTGACAAATAAACATTCTTAACTCATGCAATGCCACCTCAACCATGGGGGGTGATGTCATCTACTAGAATTTGATTGGTTGATTTTTATAGTACATTTTCTTTGTTTTGAGGCCCATTTTTTACCTCAAAATTTCTCTAATGTGTCCTCGGCATCATACCTTCGGCTTACTCGTATTGCTCTTTTTAGTACAACTTGACCAAAACAAGACTTGACTATTACCCAGTAAAACCTCTAACTTTTACATTTTAACCAATACATCTCTGGTAAGAAATAGATCAACTTTTGATGTGATGAAACTAGACTTACACTATGCTTTACAACTAGCACTTGATTACAACATTGCAAAAACCATATTTAGATATTTAGGTAAACCAAACTGATGTTCCACTAGTGAACTTATTTAGATAGGTTGTATTTACCTACCCTAATAAAAAATGGGGCATTGACTTCTAAGTGAATTCATATTTTTAGTGTAGCCACACAAGTGTCTCATTGAATTACAAAACTTGTGCTCGTGCTTGATTATAAACCAAAACAAGGATATATTCGGTTGCCTCCAAAATTATGTTGATCTTTGCAAAGCAAGGGTGAAACTTGAGACTTTACTCTGAAGTTTCATATTAATAAAATTATCTTATCTTATCTTCTCTTATCTAAAAAACAAGGTTGATACCTGATCTATTTGAAATCTGGACTCAAAATACTACCCCACCCTAAAACAGGGCAATAAATGCTAAGTGATGTCATTTTCCTTGTGCAGCCACCCAAGTGCCTCAATGATATTAAAAAATATTCCCTTGTGATTCATTATAGACCAAAACAAGGATATATTCAATTGCCTCCAACAGTAAGTTGATCCTTCAATAACACTACCTTTGGAAAGCAAGGGTGAAACTTCATACTTACTTCTCTGAACAACAAGGTAGAAACATGTTGTATCATTAAATCCCTACACATAGAAAACATTATGTATGTGTCTTTCTTATTCAATTAATACTTGATGTTTTCAGCCGCGTTCGGATACATGCTAAAGCACACTATAGAGAATGATGCAATTGCTTGGATCAAGTAATTGGAAGCAACAATAACACAACCATCATGGGTGATATTGAACTAAAAATACCACCATTGACGTTTCCCGTTCTTATTTAGCTATACCAGTCTTCCTTTCAATTTCTTATCAGTCTTCAAACAAAAAAATGAGGCTTATCATTCTTCCTTTCATGCTAAATGTATAGGTAACCCTGGTAATCCTATCTCCCTATATGATTAAGGTATGGATTCCCCATGATGGTATTGTGAAACATATATGTGACATTGTTTGATACTTGGAGACATGGGGTTGAGCCCAACTTAACAATCACAACTCTACTACTTACAAAGCCATCCCATCAGTGGAAAACCCTCCACTTTTTTAGGAATCAAACCTTGCTTACAAATCCATCCCTGGAGTGGAAAACCATCCACTTTTCAAGGAATGTATTTCAACTCACCTCTGATAGTAGTGGTCTGATGTAATGTAGTCTCTGAACTATTATCTAGAATCTATACCACTCCATTGTGCAAACTCACTTCTCACAACAATAGTATGATATAGTGTACTCTCCAAGCTATTATCTAGAATCTAGACCACTCTGTTGTACAAATCAAGTATCTAAAAATTGATTACAAATTCGTAGATTACAATCACTCATGTGGGTGTGAAATACAAGTAATACAAATTTGATTACAAAAAGATAGATACTGATCACGCATGTGGGTATCATTGCAACTAAAATATAATCTTTTACCAATCAAGATTTCACATTAAATGGAAATACTAGCACAAACTCATCTAAACCAGGGTCTGACATATACCACTCTGTTGTGCAAAGAAAGTAATAAAAATTTGATTACATATTGTAGATACTTCTCACTAATGTGGTGTCAATGCAACTGACATATAATCCTTAACTAATGAAGGTGTGTCCATTGAATTAAAACACTAGCACAGACCTCTCTAAAATCATGTCTAATGTAGACCTTTTTTTTGTAAAGAAAGCAACAAAAAATGATAATAACTTTGTCGGTAGAATTCACTTATGAGGGTGATACTGTAGCTGAGATATAACCCTTAACCAATCAAAATTGTCCATTGAATCAAAACACTTGCACACACCCATCTAAATATGGGTTTGATATAGATTACTCTATCGTGCAAAGCAAGTAATAAAAAGAGGATTACATATTTGTAGATACCACTATCTTATGTTCTTATTTTAGTGTAGCCAATAAGTTTCTCAGTACAACAACAGTTGACAGTTACTTTCCAATTATTTCTAGTGCTGAAATGGCTACCTCTTCATGTCAAAGTGCTAGCCAAGGCGCTAAACCCCTTATTGAATGTTAATAGTTTATTATTGAATGTTTTCTTTTTATTTATCAAAATTTGTTGTTTCCAGTTTTTCCAAGTCATTGGAAGCATAAACAAAATCCAAACAGGAAGTAAAGAAATATAAAATAGTGCATTAGTGAACATTATGCCTAGAAGTGTCTTGTTATCTGAACCTTGTTCAAGCAAGTATTACATATGCGATTTACAACAATCATTAAATCATGTTCTCCAAAGAAAGATAGATGTTTATGGAACAACCACAAATAATGAGGAATATTATATTGTCCTTGTTGAAGGATTAAAAGAGGCAAAACAAATATGGTGCCAATGACATTACAATGTTTACCAACTAGAAATTGATATGTAACCAGATGAAAAGAATCTATCAAGTTAGAAAAGAGAATTGGAAGCCTCTTCACAAAGAAGCAAGAGTCACCACTGCACAATTTTAGTCTTTCACCATAAATTACAATGCAAAGATTAAGAAGATGTCCATTGATATAGTGTTTGGAGCAATTTCAAATCTAGGTGCAGGTGCCAAAGATGGCTTATTATCAATGTATCTTCCAACAAAAGTCGTTGGTGGACATCGATTTAGATCTCCAAGATGTAAATGCTTTTTTTAATGATGTTTGTGGTGCTTCTCATGTCATGGTTGTTTCATTGAAACCCATACATTTACTATGTTTCTCATGCCATGATTGTTTCATTGAAACCCATACATTTAACAGTTTCACTTGAAAATTTGACTTTTGGTTGTTTAAGTTGGAATAATCAATGATAAATAGTTTGTTATCTTTGTGTTACTATGCAGAGGATTTAGTGTAACATCAGTGCCAATTCTGAATTTGATAGGATTCCAAGTCGTTGTGATGAGAGACAAGGATTAAGCCAATGAAAATATATTGTAAATTAAGATGTACAACTTCAATGCAATAAAATGTTATCTTCCATATGGCACTGTAGTTGGTAGTTCCATTGACCTACTTCAACGGTCATTAGTTGGACATGAATATAATTATTTGATCTTATCTATGCCTTTTTTGGAGTTAAAATTTAATAACTTCCATTTCTACACTCCAAAACATGGCTGGGTCCTTGCATCATGTGTACAAATATGCATGGTGTTCTTCTTTTCACATCTACCATATTGAACTCATTGAGGTTACAACTAACACTGTTGTAGCATCCTTTATACAATAGTGTGAATGACATTTATCATTCATAATAAAAGATGCTAAAGTTGTCCCTACCACTTGTGTGTACTTGGAATGTTTAAAAAATGTTTAATCAAATGTTTTATTAGAATGCAAAAGTGTTGAAGAAAATTATATTTGCAAAGTGTTTATTAAAACCACACAACCAAAAGTACCATATTACCTATATCTACATTGGGAATACTACATAACTCTAATTGTCCCTTCATCTCTTTTATACATAGTCCATTTATTTCTAACAATTACAATTTCATTCCAAGTCCATGATAAGGTAGTTATGATGAATGGGATGAATATGAATGTTAATGCACCTATTCTCTCTATATTGTAACTCCACTTGAGTGCACGAACCCAAGTAACAAAGTCACTAAGTTTCTCTTCAATAGTGTTGCATTGGCATACAAGTAAAATCCTAGCATAGCAAAAACCCAGGTACAGATGTTTACAAGTGCAAATTATTAGGTGCAAGCATTCAAGTGTAGGTCCCATGAGTGCATATCCTCAAGTGTTCAACACTAGTTAGTGCACTTTAGAACACAAGCACATGCTAGCACACATCAAATTGCAAAAAGGGGACATCAACAATACCTTATCTAGATCAAATTTTGTGAAGTAATTGGTTCCTTGATATTGATCAATGATGTCATCTATCTGGGTAATAGGGTGTTTGTTGTTAACTATTTTATCTTTTACTGATATGTAGTTCACACATAGGTGCCTCTTATTAACTCTTTGGAATAATAAAGTTGGGACCCATAAGACAACCTACTAGATGAATCTTGCTTTCATTAATTAGCTGGGGTAGATTTATTTTGAGTTTAACACTCTCTATAAAGAAAGTTGGGATAGTTGTTTTTGTGCGTAAACAATGCTTCCTTTTTGCAGAGGTATATTCTGATGTCTTGAGCACAAGCAATAGTTTAGGACTACTAAATTTGAAACTTCAATGGCTTCATATTCCTTATTTTTATATTCCATGTACATTGTGTTAACCTTTTTCTGAATTAGCTTTAGACATTCTTTGTTGGCATCTAAATCTTTTTTGATAAGTACAGTATTTTGGGGATCTATGGTCCCAAGTCTTAGTTTGGTTCTAATATTTTGGAGAAGACCTATTTTACAGATTTGATAGAAGGTATTACCTTTCAAACTTGCACATGCCAAAAATTTCCTTAATGTAGTGTCCCTTTTTAATAAATTTGGAAAAATTGGAAAAATTGCACTTTGTGGCCAATTTGACCCTTAGACTAGTTATGACTCCAATGCTCCCAAATGGTTCCAAATGCTTCCAAATTGGGTATGAAGGTATTTGGAAGGTATTAAGACATAAAAATGAGGCTGATGGATGCTTGGAAACTCTCAAAAGACTTCTGCAACATTCATTTACAATCAGGGAAAAGTAAGGAATTTTACTAGTCAATTCTAGGTTCAAAACCCCCAAGGGTAGGGGACAAAAATGGCTTTCCAAATGCTGTATAAACTTCCCAAATTTCATAACATAGACATGGTAATATTAAATGATTTCAATGGTCTCCCAAATGCATCATCAATCAGTTTCTATAGGCTTATGCAACTCCCATAAATCAGAGGTTTGTGGACATGTCTTCACATAGGGGAAAATGATAGGAAACTTCACTATTTGCCATGAAATTCGAGATTTATGTTCCAAAGGATTATGAAATGTATATGAAACTTCTTCAATACATTAATGACCATCCATAAATCATAAAAATCACATATATGAGCTGATACAAGTCCAAATAAAGCAACTTCAAGCTTTCATAATAAGATATGAGGAAAATGGCACCATTTACACATTGTTTGGTATTTTGACATAGTTTCAAGTGGTATTTCGACCTGAGGATATTCTGAGCAAAAAATACAGATTAAATACACCATATTACAAATAAATTGGGCCACAATGTCTTCCCCAAAGAGATCAACATCTCACCAAGTGCGCCCTTCCTCCAAGAGCCAAAATATGAAGAGAACATTGAGAAAGGTGTGGAAACAAGTTGAAAAGAGAATGTCACGAGTAGACCTATAGCTTCAAACTGCAACAAATGACACCATTGTATCTCCAAATTAAATTTCTGAATGGCCTCTCCAATTTCCAATTAGGATGGGAATCTTTCACCCTCGAAATTGGTACTAAGACAAGTAGAGTAAACACTCCACAAGCATGGACAAGCTATGCTTTCCAATATGAAAAATGAGAAATGATCAAAATACACCCTCCTTCTTTTTTCTTATCTTTTATAAACTTCTCAAGTCCTCCAAGGGTCGAATTCCTTCCAAAATCCTCATGCCAACTCAAGTTGGGAAGAGATTCCAATGTGTGCCACTTGTCCAACAATTCCTAGTCTCCATCTTCCCTCAATTCGAATGGGTGTGTCTTTGGATGCCTTAACTCCCTTGTGCACCTTCTTGGAGGCTATTTTTAGCCCTGACATGTCATATATGTCAGATGTTAGCATTCAGGTCTTATTTTTTCCATAGGTATCATAGCATCTTCATCATTGTTGTCATAGAAGCTAGGGAATCTAGCTCAAGTGTCTCAATATCTCTCAAATGCTTCTTCCTCTTCCATGGGAGTTACTCTTCCACTCCAATTCGACCTTGATTGAGTCATGCCAATTATATTGACCTTTCAACTCCCCAATATCATTAGACTCCACCTTGGATTCGAATGCGTGAGAATAGAATGCCATGTGGCATGAGGAATCTAGCTTTGTGTGGGTCCCACACCACCAATGTGTCTCCATGACCAAGTGCCACCTTATTTTCCTATCATAAATATTTATTTAACCCCTTTTAATATATTTATGTCAATATAATGTCCATTTGGGGCAGGGATGATTTTAAGAACCCCCCCTAGATTTATATGTATAAAAATTGGGCGAATCCCCATGATACATAGGAAACGTTGTGGGCTATTTTATCAGGAATATAATATGTATATATAAATTTTTGGCAATTTTTTTCATAAAATTATGTAATCCTATAAAATATTGGCGAATCTTTCATAAAATGATAAAATCCTGTAAAATATTGGCAAATATTTCATTGAATTATAAAACCTTGTAAAATATTGGCGAATATTTCATAAAATGTTAAAATCTTGTAAAATCTTGGCAAATATTTCATTGATTCATGAGGTCTCTCCATTATCCCTAGGGGCTTCATGCAAAACTACCACCCTCAGGGGATTCTAGTCTTCTTATCTATCCTCTATAGTGAGCATTGTTTCCTTAAATGACATTTTGCATTTTGGGGCAAACATTAGTAATCTTCTCTAAATCTGTATTATATTGAATTTTTGCTCTGTGTTCCTCTTCATCATCAAATAGTTGTTGCTCATGTGATTGTCATCCTTTGGTTTTTAGTTTTTATCATTTTTTCCTTTTAGGATAAGCTCATGCTTGAGGATCTGTATCTTGCAAATGTCCTTCTTTAGACAAATCCAGTACCAATTTGTTGTATTTTCATAATGTGATTGTCATCCTTTGGTTTTTAGTTTTTTGCATTTTTTCCTTTTAGGATAAGCTCATGCTTGAGGATCTGTATCTTGCAAATGTCCTTCTTTAGACAAATCCAGTACCAATTTGTTGTATTTTCATAATTTGATTCATATATCCATTTAGAGCCTTCTCTTTGAAGTATAAGTTTGCCGGTAACCCCTTACTATTGTCAATCTCCACACAGATACAAGCATATGTAAACAAAACAAGCTTAATCCTATCTGCATCTATTTTTAAATATCTATCCAAGGTATTCCTGATTTTTTCAGAAATTATAGCTTTCAAAAGTATATGGATAGATTTGATAGGTGTACCAAACATGAATTTTGGTTATTGACATATTGGATGGACAAAATTCAAAGAAATAGCGGTAATAAAAAGATCTGCTCATCCAGAACCAATGAACCTAAAAAAAAAATTGATAATCCTTTTAATAAAACAAAAATAAAAAACCTTTCAATGAACAATAAAAAAACCTTTCAATACAATATATACATCAAAACTCTATCCAGCTCGAACAGAACCACTCCTACAAATCGTAGGAGGCCAGAAACTGTTAACCAATAGATGATCGCCTTGGATCCTTAGTATGAAAGGAGGATGACAACTATCTCCTCCATTACCTCTAGAACTGGAACCCTCCTTGGACTTCTCCAGGGAAAATGGGCCGGCACATAAGGTTTTTTATTGACTATGTCCTTAAAAGAGCAGCCCTGGGACGACAAGGCTACTCCATTTCCAATGCCCACCACTTCACCATGCAAGCACAAAAAAATAGTGTATTTGGATTGTTTGCATATGCTCTAATTTGACAACAGGGATTGTTCAACTATTTGTGTATGCTTAAAAAGAAGTCGTGTTAATCCGCAAGTCGCTTGCAAGAGCTCTAATTTGTGCTTCATATCAACCACATAATCCCTTGATGCCACCCTTATCAGTTCAGTAGGGCTTTACTATCGTTAGAAATGTATGAACACGAGATTGGAGTTCAGGGTTTCGAATGGGACATTAATTCCTTTGACCAATGGGGCGTTGAGCTTGGCAAGTTGTCGGCGTTGTCATGTTCCAGAAACTGAGCAAGGACTCTGATGCTTCAAAATCAAAATTTAATACTAGCTCGAGACCATCATTATTTTTTAAGACATCATCATAATTGATGTAAATTCTTGTTCTTTAACTGTCCATGAGACTAGGATAAAGGTGCATTCAATCACATATGTCGAGAAAATGAATTTGATCAATTCCAGCATTTTGAAACATAGAACAGAGCATGAAGACAGCTAATGGACCGGTGGCACAAATATTTCAAATTCTTAGGCTAAAAATCAGGGTTTTATCCACATCAATTCCACCATTTCAATGACATATGAAACCGGATTATGTTTACTTCTGTTAGATATTTGAGAAGGAAATCAACACCAAGAGATCATCAATAATATTCAAGTCATCAGTCAAGCAATCGATTTCAGATTTTTAGGCAATATTTGGTAAACAATTCCAGAATTTAAAGCAAATGATCATAATTTGATCAAAATCTTTTCCATCTTTAAAGGCATAAGATCAACATTAAATCATAGTAGAACTACATTTTAAGAAATTTGTTCCAGCATTCTTAGGGAGGGATCAATTATTTGAAAAGTATGAAAGGAAACATCGAAGACTAAGAGTGGGGAACTTCCTTTTGGGGAAGAGAGAGAGAAATAAATTATATTATTGGTGGGACTCTATTCTTCATTTTGTAAGCTTGATGGGCATTGGTGTTTTCATATTTCAATATTTGAGATTCCTGTAATTTGGGTCATTAGTTTATTATCCTATGTTTACATGCTTTTTCTTATTTGAACCAGCATAGATCCATCTTAACATGGATCTATCAAGCACTGAGATCCAAATTTTTAAGGTGTATTTTTTTTTTAATTTTAAACTGAAGAAATTTGATCCCTCTTCCTTGAGGGATACCCATGGAAAATGGTAAAAGGGGGTAACAAGCATCATAAGCAAGGTAGCATAGTCTTCATATTGGGATTCTGTCCAGAGATTGTGCAAACAGTAAACTCAACATTTGGAACCAAAAATGAGCATGGAAACGAATTCATATCATGAATCAACCTTGAAAGAAACAGTCTGAACTTGATAATAAATTGCAGTGACAACATATTAACTTAATTACGCAGAGAATCCATATTGGTGAAAAGTGTGGGCTATAGTCCCACATTTACAGATCACCTACTAATGGCAAGACTACAAAAACAACACCACACAATTGCCCTGCATGGGAAAATCATCTTGGCTATAGTAAATTGAGGAAAACTCTAGATATCATTGGTGCAAAAATGCAGCGAATGGGACCTTCTTGCAACAACAAATCTTCAGGGAATCCCACAAGATAATACTACTATAAATTAAGCCCTTGATCACAAACAAGAACTAAGCTATGCATAAGTGGTGCTAGGGCTCATCTCATGAGCCCTCAAAAGCCACTTCCCAACTCTATATAGTAACAAACAAATAATAGGAAGGTAAGTGTCTCTGCTCTTCCCTCTCCCTTCATCCTCCAAAGTGTTGACATTGAATCTATTGAAGAAAAATGCACAATAATAGGGATTTTCTACCACCCATCTAAATTGGACCAACAAACAAATGCAACTGTTACCCCATGGAGAACCAATATATCCCATCATGACACCCAACCAAATCCAAACTTATCAATATTTTTTTTTGTTTCCTAAGAACTAACTCACCACCTACTTGTGAGCTATTCCTTTAGTAGCATTTCTGATGGGAAGGGCTACACCCCTTGCCCCTACATCAAGGGGCTTTCCACTCTCTTCACTCATCTTTCTGTTTCTTAAAGAAAACATCATCAACGATAGATTGTATGCCCCTTTCCTTGTTTTAGATAGTCTTAACCATTATTAGCCATCCCATTACACCTTAGTTGCTTTCCTATATCTATCGGCTTAAATGCCGTTACATAAGACTAACACTTCATTAAAGTTAAGCGCTAACCCCCTTCTATCGGCTTATGACTTAAAGTCACAGCCTTCATGCTTAAAAGCATATGACCGCACTCTCACTCAGTCGCTTAACGGCCTTGCCCAAGAGTGGTATTGCAAAACCTTCTACCACATGCGAAATGAAATTTGGAGCGTAGATTCGACCTCTGCAAGTCTCATTTCTTCATCGACAAGCCACTAACTCGATTGTTCGCTTCCACCATCACCTGTACATTATAATAGAACCCACACTTCTTCACTAACAATGCTTCTCCTTATCGCACGCACCACTCAGTCATTCCAAACACTGTCCTCCTCTGTCAGTCTGCACACACACAGTCTACTCATGAACTAAGCACAACTTCTCAACGAAACTAATGATCACTGATCATGGCTCACCCTACTCAACCTCACTATGCCCAACCTGCATATTAACGAGACACGATACCTCATCCATGTCATTCTGACTCTGTCTTCCCATCCAATCGTATACTAACTATAGTAAGACTCTGTAGTTCTATAAAACATTCATCCTCCAGCTATTACAGGTTATTCAATTTTCTAGGCCGTAGACACAGACCCAAGTGCTCAATCTGTAGATGATCATAATCTGCCCTCTGTCCAGTAAGGGGATATACTTTACCTCCAACCTCACTCTGGAATTTCATAATTCAAAATTCTTTTAAGTCTCTGACATAATTCTACAGGAACTGGAACCCTACAAAGGAGTTCTACCCAGTTCTCTTCCTTACCTTGCTATCAGAATTTCATGCATAGAATTAGTTCATTATAAAACTAATATTCATCACTAATGCTCAAATACAGTATAGACAGACAGTATCAGAGACAAACACCCACAAATGATGAATCTTCCTCTTTCATTAATCATGAAAACTATACAAAATCAAACCCTGATCTATTCTATGGCCTCCCTCTCCTTCTTGGCCATCTCTTCCCTTTTTTATATCTCTGCCCGCAGGCTTACAATAGATCTCTTTACAAGACTAATCCTCAAGCTCATTAACAAAAAATGCTACAAACTTGCAGTCGGTCCCTGAATAAAAGCAACAGTCTCTAAATATAAGAATACTAACCTATCTTATCTATGACTCATCAAACTAATGGCTATATTCATGCAACTCTTCGTAATTACCCTCTCGAGTCACCCCAATGATTCAGGGATTTGTTTCATGACTCAACTTACATTGACACCTATCAGATTTAAAATCTTCTTAAGTCTACACTTGCTATCTATAAAGAAATTAAACACTTTACAAAATATTTACAATGGTTTTACAATAAACCCCTCCTTGGGCTAGTTTCAAGACCTTAGAGTCTGACCCAGTTTTAGTACCTTGGCTTGAGAGCTAATGCTCCTGCATCAATTTCTGTTCATCTGATGACACCTATTTTTCCAATGCTTTTATTTTTCAATGTTGATCAAAGGTTACTCTACAAGGTTTTATCTCTCTTCAATCAATGTCTCCTCGTTGACAATTAATTCATTGTCTCAAGAACATACTAATCACCACTTTGGATTCTACTATGTTTTGTCCCAAAATCCTCATCCATGATGCTCCATGATGCTCCATGAATCCAAGGCTCTTCTACAGCTCACAAACTACTCCAAGCATTGCCACTTAGAATGCCTTATATGTATAGGTTAGTGATATGTAACGTTTAGAAACATTACATAGCTAACTCACCCTCACCATTTATGGTGGTATTGTGGATACTGATGAAAACAACAATGGATAAAGGGTTAAAGGGATATGTAATGTTTCGAAACATTACATAGCTAACTCACCACAACATATCTCAAAGATTTAAATAAATATTTATGGATTTCAATGAGTTTTCACTTCGTTGTGTTAGGTCTAAATTCACTTTTCTTAACTTATAACTATAGTTATTTCTGCAAGGCTTAAATGAGAACTATGTTCTTGTGTGAGTGTGTGGAGATATGTAAATACCCAATCATTGTGCTATGTTACTGTTCCAAATTTAATACGAAATATCATAATGTTATGAAAAACATTCATTCAATAGAAAATTAAAATTGAACACATAATTTTCCTAAAGAAACCCAATGGGAAAACTCCAACTAGAATATGATGCATTATTCTTGTATCAAGATGCAAATAGTTACAATTTCATGGCACTCTTGGAGCTTAGAAGAACAAAATATGAAAAATTATTTTCTCCAATGCTGAGATTCGCTTCCAATCTCGAAAAAATGGTTATGCTCCCCTGACAAACAACCCAAAGTAATGACTCTCCTCTCTAGTGGAAGTTCAAATTATGTCTCTCAGTGGAAGGTGGCTTCACCAGTGTGCATGGAATTTAGGCTGCCACAACACCGTCAAATCAATTATTCTCTACTTAATTTCAGTCTTTGCTATTCATTGTTGAGTGCAGAAATCCCAGTCCCATTTGCAAGGGGAACCTTCAAGAGATTATTGGGTTGTGACATGGACTTCAACAATACCTTACAAGTCCGATTTCCTTGATGTCTAAACTAGCATTACCTAAAGGGATTATCTTACTACGGGCTAACCATTCAACCTAGAAAATCATTTTGTTTTGTATTTTGCTAGGATCTCCTCCCTCAGATATATTGCAACATAATTTCTCCTCATACCTCCTTGCACCAAATAATTTCTCCTTTCATAGACCACAAACTCCCTTTCTGAATGTGAGTTTTTTTGCCTCCTTACTTTAGGAAAATGATAAGAGACCAAAAATGACTCTTCAAGTCTTAGAATCCCCATTCATTTTCTCTCCAATGGATAAGGATGTGTTTTCCAATTTGGCATAAATTTCCTCTTCCACCAAAGATTTCGTTATCCTCTACAAAACGTCTTCTGCAATCAAGGAATCTACAAAGATGCTAGGAGGCAAAACAATTTTCCCAACTGTGTTTTTTTCTCTCCTCTATCAAGTCTTTCCCAGTCTGACCAATGATTTGTGCTCCTCCAACTAAGGATCCTCTTCCCAATCTGGCGATAATATCATTTGTCCCTCAATTGGACCATTACTTCTGCCACAACAATTTCTTGTTTCATTGGCATTTTTTATTAGGTGTGAGTGTAGTGGGGACTTCTTCTACCAATGAAGGTGAAACATGGAACTTGGAGGGTAGATCTCTTAGATGTGGTCATAGCCTCACATCCTGCCAAGAATGTATGCTACAATTCCCTTCATTTTCAAACTCTGATGTAGTGACCGAGGTTATGGCTTTGGGTGTATTTCAATAACACGATGCATCCCTTCCTTATAGGTTCATGGGATATTTTGTGGAATGAGAGGGAGGATCCCCTTCACAACTCTGTGACAACTTCTAGTTTCATTGTTGAATGGCTTCACACCACTGGTATTAGCCGCTTGTTGGAACAAGCAATGGAACATGGGATTTGGCTTGTTTTCATAATAAAGACTCATAGATGCATCTCAAAGATTAGTACAAGTCTTAATAAAATGCTAAGAGAATCATTTCACCCAAGCATCAAGGTGCCAAAAATGGTATAAACAAGCACTACTTTGCACATATTTTCTCTCTCCTCTTCTGTCCATGCATTGTAACTTTTTTCATTTATGGGTCCATTTTGGATCATGTATTTTTATCACTTGTGCTCTAGCTAAGAATTTTGGGGTAAACAAATTTTGATCCAATTCCAACATTGATAATTTTCTTTGCTAGGGAGCTGAGTTTCAATTTTCTAACCTTCTTTATCATCATTTCTTACATTTGCATTCTTTTTATTATAACTTCTAACGGTCCAAGTGTTGATGTGTTGTTGTTGATATTGCAGAATGGAGTGTGACATAAAAAAGGGAAGTAAGTGGAATAGGAAGAAAGAAAATTCCAACCAACCAAAAAGAGGAAGAATAACATCAAAATTCCGGAGAGTTCACCCATGATGAAAATATAGACTCCTCACATGTGGGAGCTCAGAAGGTGTTTACATCTAGAGGGTCTAAAAAGCTTTTTCAATCCTCTTTGAGAATGCAAACGATTTATCTTGGTTTGAAAAGAAACAGAAGAAGCATATTCACACTCACTGCAAAGAGGACCACAAGAATTGAAAACTCAAAACACTCTTATTGAATTTAAAAAATGAGTAGGACCATGATTTTTAAACTTGAGACAATGGACTTGAGACTTCACACCAAAATTGATCACAAACTCACAGACATTCTAAAGACAACCCTGAGTCAAATGACAACTAATCAAAGAATATAGAATAGATTTGGATATTGACAAGATTATCCCAGATTATTTTTTTAAATCTATGCACTTGAAGAAAAGAGGGAGCTTTTGCAAATATTTGGGACAATGGATCGGTTTCAATTGAACCACTTTCTTCAAGCTGGTCAGAGCAGACACCCCAATGGACCCTTGGGAGGAATCTATCCATCTACCTCCCCAAGCTCCAGATGAGGCAGTCATATCAAATGGATTGGATCTCACCAAGGGGAGGCAAACATAACTCCATCTAGTTAAGCACAACTCTGGTGGCCTCTTAAATTTAATCATGCTTCCAAATATTCGTGCAGGTTCTTTTGATTTGAAAATAAAAGGTTAGTTTTTTGTATTTAGCTAGATTTAGTTTTTTGTATTTAGCTAGATGTCATCAACAGAAATTGTCCTCGTGGTTCCAAGCTACCAGAAATGCCTAGTAGATGTGCCTGAAATGGAGAGGTGCCTGAAACAGTTGAAATTATCAGCAAATGGTAATGGTCTTAGCTCAGTAGGAAACTCAAAGCACTATCAAAACTGCAATATGATTTTTACTAGAAATTGAAACACATCAGACTGAAAATTATAACAATAGGTACAACAGATCTGAACTCAATCACATCACTGTTTTATTACTCTTAAAACACACCAGAAGCTTCAAATCCCAACAGTATTTGAAGCCCATACAATATTTCCTTTATAGGACAACATTTAAAGATATGCCATCTATACATTTCTTCATTAACATCGGCTGCTAGAATATGCAACATTTTAAAAAAATGTGATTTGACACCATATATGCTTTTTATATTGCAGCATGACAAGGAAAAGAAATTTCTATTGCCATCCTTAGAAGACCCAATATTGCAAAACGACCAAGTACATAATATTTATACAACTCTATATAGATGTATAAGATATGCGAATATAAAATACCTATGTTGCACGGGGACCCGTCCCCGCCAAAAAAAGCCCCGTACCCGCCGTCCCCGCGTTCCGGGGACTTGGGGACCCCTAGGAAACGTCCCTAATCTTTTGGGGACTTCATTAGGGACTTGGGGACTTGTTGGTCGTGTTGCCAGCTAAAATGTACTTAGATGGACTATCAAGCGAGCGGGCAAAGTTGAACATTTCAATGTTCTTTTTTCGATGATTTGATATCCAGCTGGCCTTTTAAAGGTCCCCCGTTTTAACTTTTTTCCACATGTCCATGGCCCTGCAGGGTTTGTAATAAAACGTACTAGCATGGTGTTTTGTAAAAGACTTGGTTCCCTAGGACTTTTTGGCTAAATCAGGTATTCCAAGGAGTTTTTTTACCTAGTTATTATGTCTTGCATTAGTGCATAACATAATTTTTGGGTTTTTCTCCTGCTCCTCCAAAGCTGGAAGGCCTGGGGAGGCTGACGGGCCTTAGGGGGTTGTTAAAGTCTATGGGTCAATGTATATGAACATGCTAGGCATTATTTTTGAGTCATATGGACATGTGCTAAGTCGCCCTAGGTTGTTTTTTAATTTTCGGCGAAGTTTATTTTTTCCGTAAATTGAGCCATTTTTTTTAATGGTTCAATTAAAAAAATTTGTAATTGGCCTTGAAGTGGCGTCTGGAGGCCTTTTCTACCTTAGGGGTGCTCGTTTTCTAACTCAGAGCACCCCCTTAACCCCTAAACCCACTTTTCCTAATGTTTGGGTGCTTAAATTTTTCCCTATGTCCAAAAAACACCAAAAAGCCAAAAAAGTCATGAAAAAATAAAAAAAGTGAAAAAATGACTCATAAAAATATTAAATTTTGGGAGTGATTTATGGACTGATTTTTTCAGCTATGTTTTGGGAGTTGTAAGAGCTGATTTTGGAAAGATTCCGGGCAACTATATTATTGGGATTACTTCCCCATTTGAGGGGGGCGTATTTCCCAAAATTGGGCCCCTTCAATCATGGGATTTGCAGCTATGTGTATGGGCTGTCACATGGCTGATTTTTAGCTGATTTGGGGCTGATTTTGGCAGCCCATTACATGGGAGTGGGAAGCCTCATTTTCTCCACGAGTTATGCCACTCATTTCACCCATTTCTCTCCATCTTTGGCTATTTAAGCATGGCTACCCACTCCATTTTCTCTAGTTGGAGAGTGAGCAGAAATATGTACTAAACTTATGCTATTTTGTTGATCAATAAAAAGAATTTGGAGGTCCATATGTGTGATACTTTTGTGAGTGGTTTCATGGTCTCTTGATGTGGAGTATTTTGTATCAATTTCAAGTTCCGTGCATGTAATTTCCAGCCATCAACTAGCTTGCTTGAAGGATTGGTAATGATTTTGTGGGGAGGAACAATTAATCTTGTTTGTTTTAATTTGTTCTTGCATTTGTCATATTGGTTAGAGATTCAAAGTTCATATGTTTTCATTTGTTTATGCTCATACTATTTTGATTTCTAACCATGTGCATTTCTAGTTTGATGGTTTTTCTGTGAGTTTTGTTTGCTACAGGTTGACAGGTGTGAAGAGGAGGATAGCTTGTTTGCTCTCCATTTCTTCTTTTGTTCACATTTTGGTGGATCTCACCCTCGGTTTCCCACTTTCAAGCTTCCAAAGTCTTTGGTTTCAAGGACCATTCTGTCTCTTCTCTCTTCCTCAGCTTATAAAATCAAAATTTTCTTGGTCACTGGTTACGATTGAAGAGTGATTCTTGATTTATTTTTTGATTGATATATTCTTAAGTAGATCTGATTCATTCTTAGAGTTCTAATCTAGTTGTTTAAAGCTTTATCTTCCATTAGATTAGATCTTTCATTATCTATCATTACTTAATTTTTAAACTGGTTAAAAATTGTTAAAGTCTTGAAAAGTTTGAAAGTAGTGTTAGATCTGATATAAAAGTTTATTTGGCTGTCCAAGAGCATATAATTTGCAGCTCATAAAGCTTGCAAAGACCCCAGGCAAACAAGCATCACTGCTTGTTTTACTTGGTTAAATTTTGCATTTTTTAAGTAGTCTTAACACTTAGTTTTTTTGCGTTTTTAGGAGGTGTTCCAAAGACACTCTTAAAGTGTTTTGGGGCATTTTATACTAATATTTGCTTGCTGGTTTGCAGCAAAATATGAACAGGTAGGAGGAGGTGCTGCTGAAATTTCAAGGATCCAGGCAATCCAGAAGACCAAATTTGAATTTTTGTAAAACCGGTTATTTTTTCATTAAAAAATTGTAAGCCGCCGAGTCACTTTAAGTAGACTGGGGCACTTCTCTGATCATTGTAAAAGATTATTAAACGAGAGCAAGTGGGCTAGCCAGCGCCCACACCCCATCCCCCAAGGGGTGGCCTGTGTCGTCTCTTTTCATGGTGTGATTTTTTAGAGTAGTTTACTGCTTTTATTTTCGGCATTTAATAAAACTAACTAGGGTTAAAATCAACCTTGTTGGTCCGTTCCACTAGCGGGCCACAAGTTCACTCAAAACGTAGTCTTACCATTTTTTTTTACAAACTCAAAATGCCCCCCTTGCTTTCCCGAAGTAGGGTTTCTGTATAAGGGCTTTCCCGAGTACGTGCCTGAAAAGAGACTCCTAGGGTTTAAAAAAGATAAAATTTTGGTTCATAAAAATTTTCTAAAAAATACCAAGGTATTCTCCCGTATGCTCTGTGGCCGACTTGCAGCTCAGTCTAATCGAGTTGGTACACATCAGAAAGGGGGAGATGACTAGTAATAGGAGCTAACACCGCCCCAAATAAAAAACCCTTTATGTGAAAATCCGGCACATCACGAACATTTTGTTGTCATGGGGAAATTTCTCAGAAGGCTTGGGACAAAACTGAGTAGTGACCTCTTGGAAACCGTTAGGCTTGCCCTCGTTGGTACAGCATCTGAACACCTCCTTGAGACTCCGATTCAGCCCAAGCCTGAGAGGGAAGCTATGCTTCAAAATTTCGGACATGTTCCCCCGTACCTTGCGTATATTGGGAACCCACCTGCCATAATAAAAAGATCACTTTCACATTAATCTTAAACTACACCAAGAACACTCGCACTACATTTACTTTTCTGCTCATGCATTTATTTGACTCCATTACAAGGCACTGGTCTATATTAATGTTATTTCATGCTATTATGATGAAAATGAATGATAATGATAATGAATGAGAGCAAATGATGTATTGATAAATGATTTGCTTTGATTTACAAAAGTATATGCTGCTTCGTCTTGGTTATAAAAAATATTTTTCTAACTCCTAGATTAGACGCCTTAGTTTTCTTTTCATTCTTAGGGTCCACCGCCCTTGGCTTCGCTAGAAAAGCCTAGAAGGAGGAGTCGAGTCCCAAGTGACAGTACTTGACTCTGACTAGCCCCCAAGGCCACACCAGCAGCTTGAAGACTTCTGCTGCATTTTCCCCAGGTGTGGAACCAGGCGACAACATTTTGGCGCCGTTGCCGGGGATAAGTCTTTGTTATTCCCGGAATATGACTTTTGAGTTTTCCTTTTTTGTTTTTGCTTTGTTTGATGAATCTTTAGATTAGATTTTTTAATTTTTCATATGGCGACTCCGCTAACCTTTTTCCTTTTATAAAATTTCAAAGAAAAGCAAAAATAGAATTCTTTGTGAGATTATTTAATATGCATATTTTTATTCTCACATGGCGACTCCATTGAAGGGATAAAACCCTTGTTTCTCATATAGTTTGTTGAGACTGTTTGTGTGTAGATGAGCCTGATGCATTATAGTAAAATCTATAAAGCTCACCTTTTGACAACTCCATTGATTCAGTACCATATTTGCTCCATGATTACTTCAGAATAATATTGCTTGATTCTTGATATGGATGATGAAAGAAAAGAGTATGGTATTTAGTTTTCCAGTGCATTTCCTCCCATCGACTTCTCACACATTCCTGGTTTCCCTAACTCTGAGCCATATCTCCCAATTGATGGATACGTTGAGGCTCCGATTTTTCATGGAAATGGTGATTCACCTGTATTTCACATCATATCTTTTGTTTCACTGTTGGGTGAGGTCAATATTTGTCACGAGGATAATAAGATGTTGATGTTTGCTAAGTCCCTAAAAGGAGATGCATGGAGGTGGTATTTTGGTCTTCCTAATGGATGCATTACCTCCCTAGCAAATTTCTTTGCTATGTTTTTCCAGAGATGGTATGATGGTGATGGTGATATGATAAGTGTCATGGACAGAACTTTCACATACCTAAGTAACTTGGCAAGGCTGGATGAGTCCATGATTTCCATTACTGAGCAGCCCATCCCAAGTGATCCTCTTGAAGAAGTTCATGAAGCTCCCTCGACTGAAGATTTTGTTGTAAACCATCCTCTTGTCAACGTAGCTGAAAATATAGAAGATATAGGGTGTTCCCAAACCTATGAAGATGATCACATATGTATTCCTGATTTACATAAAGAGGAAGCCATTATAGAAGTTGACAAAGAAATTCACGAAGGGTCTCCATTTCCAATTGAAGATTTTTCAAAAGAGCTCCCTCAATTTGCCATTGAAGATTTGGGATCTCGAGATTACTTCAGTGTAAATGATGATGCCAGTACTTCAGATTCACCTCAGGAAGAAACCATTACAAAAGCCTCTAAAGAAACTTGTAATGAATTTTGTATGGTTTATGATGACACTCCTCCATTTTCTCCACATAATGGTGAAGTCTTGGACATCTTTACACCTTATAATATCTTTCAAACCAAGTCTTCTGAGGATGAGTATCATGCTCATGAAAATTGTGAAAATTGGATTCCTTGTGATATCTTTGAAAGCACTCTTTTCGAAGATGAGGATGGGTATGGCCATGATTGTGATGCAATAGACAAAGACTCCCCTTTCATTTACAAGGATGGGTATGATGATTATTGGACGGATTTAGAAAAACCCATCTTTGATATATCAAGAGAGGGGAGTGTTGATTTTGAGACCTTGGGGAATCTTGACATGGAAGAGGAACATACAGATACTTCTCATGATCAATCAGAGCCATGCATAAGTATTAGTAATGAAGACTTGGATCAGCAGTATAACGAAGAGTTGGATAGGATGGAATCAGTGAAATTTCAATTTCAACCTTCATCAACACATTCTGAGGTTCCTTATGATTTGGAGCAGCTTGGGGCTTATACTTTCACAGAAATAAACTATCAGAAGAGCTCTTCGGACCAATATGATAAGGTAGTTGGTCTGCCTTATCATTCCGAGTTTTTTCTTAGACCTATCCAGTCATGGGTAGAAGAGGCCTGCATGAGGACTTACCATTGGGGAAATCACTTCAAAGATTTATCATATACCTATGATCTACCATCCAATCTTTCAATCCAGAATTATCATGCAGGTTTGCATTTTCTAAACAAGGTACCCTTGTTTTGGCTGGTAACCAAACACAAGGTTAAAAGATTTTATATTGATAAAATGTTAAGATGGCTGCATTGGATTTATCATTTTACTTAGCATTTTATTATATGCTTAGAGTAGGAAAATAAGTTCATCAAGTGAGCATTTACTTTCAACAATTCTTTTTCAGTACTTTCATTTTTTGTACGTAGAATTTTTTAGTTAATTTTGTTTTTGAATAAAGTAACTTATGCTTCATTTTCCTCTTATAAGAACTTATGCTACTGAAAGGTTTCTTGTCAAGTTGAGATGTTTTTACAGGTCATAGAAATTGGAGATTCTGATATTCTCGTATGCTCTCCTTACTTGAAGACCAGATCGAGCACACGTCCCACAGTTGGAGCCAAATGTTGCCAGCTAAGTTGTACTTAGATGGACTATCAAGTGAGCGGGCAAAGTTGAACATTTCAATGTTCTTTTTTCGATGATTTGATATCCAGCTGGCCTTTTAAAGGGCCCCCGTTTTAACTTTTTTCCACATGTCCATGGCCCTGCGGGGTTTGTAATAAAATGTACTAACATGGTGTTTTGTAAAAGACTTGGTTCCCTAGGCCTCTTTGTCTAAGTCAGGTATTCCAATGAGTTTTTTCACCTAGTTATTATGTCTTGCATTAGTGCATAACATAATTTTCGGGTTTTTCTCCTGCTCCTCCAAAGCTGGAATGCCTAGGGAGGCTGACGGGCCTTAGGGGGTTGTTAAAGTCTATGGGTCAATGTATATGAACATGCTAGGCGTTATTTTTGAGTCATATGGACATGTGCTAAGTCCCCCTAGGTTGTTTTTTAATTTTCGGCGAAGTTTATTTTTTCCGTAAATTGAGCCATTTTTTTAATGGTTCAATTAAAAAAAATTGTAATTGGCCTTGAAGTGGCGTCTGGAGGCCTTTTCTACCTTAGGGGTGCTCGTTTTCTAACTCAGAGCATCCCCTTAACCCGTAAACCCACTTTTCCTAATGTTTGGGTGCTTAAATTTTTCCCTATGGCCAAAAAACCCCAAAAAGCCAAAAAAGTCATGAAAAAATAAAAAAAAGTGAAAAAATGATTCATAAAAATATTAAATTTTGGGAGTGATTTATGGACTGATTTTTTCAGCTATGTTTTAGGAGTTGTAAGAGCTGATTTTGGAAAGATTCCGGGCAACTATATTATTGGGATTACTTCCACATTTGAGGGGGGCATATTTCCCAAAATTGGGCCCCTTCAATCATGGGATTTGCAGCTATGTGTATGGGCTGTCACATGGCTGATTTTTAGCTGATTTGGGGTTGATTTTAGCAGCCCATTACATGGGAGTGGGAAGCCTCATTTTCTCCACGAGTTATGCCACTCATTTCACCCATTTCTCTCCATCTTTGGCTATTTAAGCATGGCTGCCCACTCCATTTTCTCTAGTTGGAGAGTGAGCAGAAATATGTACTAAGCTTATGCTATTTTGTTGATCAATAAAAAGACTTTGGAGGTCCATATGTGTGATACTTTTGTGAGTGGTTTCATGGTCTCTTGATGTGGAGTATTTTGTACCAATTTCAAGTTCCATGCATGTAATTTCCAGCCATCAACTAGCTTGCTTGAAGGATTGGTAACGATTTTGTGGGGAGGAACAATTAATCTTGTTTGTTTTAATTTGTTCTTGCATTTGTCATATTGGTTAGAGATTCAAAGTTCATATGTTTTCATTTGTTTATGCTCATACTATTTTGATTTCTAACCATGTGCATTTCTAGTTTGATGGTTTTTCTGTGAATTTTGTTTGCTACAGGTTGACAGGTGTGAAGAGGAGGATAGCTTGTTTGCTCTCAATTTCTTCTTCTGTGCACATTTTGGTGGATCTCACCCTCGGTTTCCCACTTTCAAGCTTCCAAAGTCTTTGGTTTCAAGGACCATTCTGTCTCTTCTCTCTTCCTCAGCTTATAAAATCAAAATTTTCTTGGTCACTGGTTACGATTGAAGAGTGATTCTTGATTTATTTTTTGATTGATATATTCTTAAGTAGATCTGATTCATTCTTAGATTTCTAATCTAGTTGTTTAAAGATTTATCTTCCATTAGATTAGATCTTTCATTATCTATCATTACTTAATTTTTAAACTGGTTAAAAATTGTTAAAGTCTTGAAAAGTTTGAAAGTAGTGTTAGATCTGATATAAAAGTTTATTTGGCTGTCCAAGAGCATATAATTTGCAGCTCATAAAGCTTGCAAAGACCCCAGGCAAACAAGCATCACTGCTTGTTTTACTTGGTTAAATTTTGCATTTTTTAAGTAGTCTTAACACTTAGCTTTTTTTGCGTTTTTAGGAGGTGTTCCAAAGACACTCTTAAAGTGTTTTGGGGCATTTTATACTAATATTTGCTTGCTGGTTTGCAGCAAAAGACGAACAGGTAGGAGGAGGTGCTGCTGAAATTTCAAGGATCCAAGCAATCCAGAAGACCAAATTTGAATTTTTGTAAAACCGGTTATTTTTTCAGTAAAAAATTGTAAGCCGCCGAATCACTTTAAGTAGACTGGGGAACTTCTCTGATCATTGTAAAATATTATTAAACGAGAGCAAGTGGGCTAGCCAGCGCCCACACCCCATCCCCCTAGGGGTGGCCTGTGTCGTCTCTTTTCATGGTGTGATTTTTTAGAGTAGTTTACTGCTTTTATTTTCGGCATTTAATAAAACTAACTAGGGTTAAAATCAACCTTGTTGGTCCGTTCCACTAGCGGGCCACAAGTTCACTCAAAACGTAGACTTACCATTTTTTTTTACAAACTCAAAATGCCCCCCTTGCTTTCCCGAAGTAGGGTTTCTGTATAAGGGCTTGCCCGAGTACGTGCCTGAAAAGAGACTCTCGGGGTTTAAAAAAGA
Organism: Larix kaempferi; assembly: GCA_027924585.1. NCBI lineage: Eukaryota > Viridiplantae > Streptophyta > Pinopsida > Pinales > Pinaceae > Larix > Larix kaempferi. The sequence continues at coordinate 2,599,451 of BSBM01000537.1, forward strand.
TAAAATTTTGGTTCATAAAATTTTTCTAAAAAATACCAAGGTCTTCTCCCGTATGCTCTGTGGCCGACTTGCAGCTCAATCTGATCCAGTTGGTACACATCAGAAAGGGGGAGATGACTAGTAATAGGAGCTAACACCGCCCCAAATAAAAAACCCTTTATGTGAAAATCCGGCACATCACGACCATTTTGTTGTCGTGGGGAAATTTCTTAGAAGGCTTGGGACAAAACTGAGTAGTGACCTCTTGGAAACCGTTAGGCTTTCCCTCGTTGGTACAGCATCTGAACACCTCCTTGAGACTCCAATTCAGCCCAAGCCTGAGAGGGAATCCACGCTTCAAAATTCCGGACATGTTCCCCCGTACCTTGCGTATATTGGGAACCCACCTGCCATAATAAAAAGATCACTTTCACATTAATCTTAAAATACACCAAGAACACTCGCACTACATATACTTTTCTGCTCATGCATTTATTTGACTCCATTACAAGGCACTGGTCTATATTAATGTTATTTCATGCTATTATGATGCAAATGAATGATAATGATAATGAATAAGAGAAAATGATGTATTGATAAATGATTTGCTTTGCTTTACAAAAGTATATGCTGCTTTGTCTTGGTTATAAAAAATATTTTTCTAACTCCTAGATTAGACGCCTTAGTTTTCTTTTCATTCTTAGGGTCCACCCCCCTTGGCTTCGCTAGAAAAGCCTAGACGGAGGAGTCGAGTCCCAAGTGACAGCACTTGACTCTAACTTGCCCCCAAGGCCACACCAACAGCTTGAAGACTTCTGATGCGTTTTCCCCAGGTGTGGAACCAGGCGGCAACATTTTGGCGCCGTTGTCGGGGATAAGTCTTTGTTATTCCCGGAATACGACTTTTGAGTTTTCCTTTTTTGTTTTTGCTTTGTTTGATGAATCTTTAGATTAGATTTTTTAATTTTTCATATGGCGACTCCACTAACCTTTTTCCTTTTATAAAATTTCAAAGAAAAGCAAAAATAGAATTCTTTGTGAGATTATTTAATATGCATATTTTTATTCTCACATGGCGACTCCATTGAAGGGATAAAACCCTTGTTTCTCATACAGTTTGTTGAGACTGTTTGTGTGTAGATGAGCCTGATGCATTACAGTAAAATCTATAAATCTCACCTTTTGACAACTCCATTGATTCAGTACCATATTTGCCCCATGATTACTTCAGAATAACATTGCTTGATTCTTGATATGGATGATGAAAGAAAAGAGTATGGTATTCAGGTTTCCAGTGCATTTCCTCCCATCGACTTCTCACACATTCCTGGTTTCCCTAACTCTGAGCCATATCTCCCAATTGATGGATACGTTGAGGCTCCGATTTTTCATGGAAATGGTGATTCACCTGTATTTCACATCATATCTTTTGTTTCACTGTTGGGTGAGGTCAATATTTGTCACGAGGATAATAAGATGTTGATGTTTGCTAAGTCCCTAAAAGGAGATGCATGGAGGTGGTATTTTGGTCTTCCTAATGGATGCATTACCTCCCTAGCAAATTTATTTGCTATGTTTTTCCAGAGATGGTATGATGGTGATGGTGATATGATAAGTGTCATGGACAGAACTTTCATATACCTAAGTAACTTGGCAAGGCTGGATGAGTCCATGATTTCCATTACTGAGCAGCCCATCCCAAGTGATCCTCTTGAAGAAGTTCATGAAGCTCCCTCAACTGAAGATTTTGTTGTCAACCATCCTCTTGTCAACATAACTGAAAATATAGAAGATATAGTGTGTTCCCAAACCTATGAAGATGATCACATATGTATTCCTGATTTACCTAAAGAGGAAGCCATTATAGAAGTTGACAAAGAAATTCATGAAGGGTCTCCATTTCCAATTGAAGATTTTCAAAAGAGCTCCCTCAATTTGCCATTGAAGATTTGGGATCTCGAGATTACTTCAGTGTAAATGATGATGCTAGTACTTCAGATTCACCTCAGGAAGAAACCATTACAAAAGCCTCTAAAGAAACTTGTAATGAATTTTGTATGGTTTATGATGACACTCCTCCATTTTCTCCACATAATGGTGAAGTATTGGACATCTTTACACCTTGTAATATCTTTCAAACCAAGCCTTCTGAGGATGAGTATCATGCTCATGAAAATTGTAAATGTTGGATTCCTTGTGATATCTTTGAAAGCACTCTTTTCGAAGATGAGGATGGGTATGGCCAGGATTGTGATGCAATAGACAAAGACTCCCCTTTCATTTACAAGGATGGGTATGATGATTATTGGACGGATTTAGAAAAACCCATCTTTGATATATCAAGAGAGGGGAGTGTTGATTTTGAGACCTTGGGGAATCTTGACATGGAAGAGGAACATACAGATACTTCTCATGATCAATCAGAGCCATGCATAAGTATTAGTAATGAAGACTTGGATCAGCAGTATAACGAACAGTTGGATAGGATGGAATCAGTGGAATGTCAGTTTCAACCTTCATCAACACATTCTGAGGTTCCTTATGATTTGGAGTAGCTTGGGGCTTATACTTTCACAAAAATAAACTATCAGAAGAGCCCTTCGGACCAATATGATGAGGTAGTTGGTCTGCCTTATCATTCCGAGTATTTTCTCAGCCCTATCCAGTCATGGGTAGAAGAGGCCTGCATGAGGACTTACCATTGGGGGAAGCACTTCAAAGATTTATCATATACCTATGATCTACCATCCAATCTTTCAATCCAGAATTATCATGCAGGTTTGCATTTTCTAAACAAGGTACCCTTGTTTTGGCTGGTAACCAAACACAAGGTTAAAAGATTTTATATTGATAAAATGTTAAGATGGTTGCATTGGATTTATCATTTTACTTAGCATTTTATTATATGCTTAGAGTAGGAAAATAAGTTCATCAAGTGAGTATTTACTTTCAACATTTCTTTTTCAGTACTTTCATTTTTTGTACTTAGAATTTTTTAGTTAATTTTGTTTTTGAATAAAGTAACTTATGGTTCATTTGCCTCTTATAAGAACTTGTGCTATTGAAAGGTTTCTTGTCAAGTTGAGATGTTTTTACAAGTCACAGAAATCGGAGATTCTAGTATACTCGTATGCTCTCCTTACTTGAAGACCAGATCGAGCACACGTCCCACAGTTGGAGCCAGATGTTGCCAGCTAAGTTGTACTTAGATGGACTATCAAGTGAGCAGGCAAAGTTGAACATTTCAATGTTCTTTTTTCGATGATTTGATATCCAGTTGGCCTTTTAAAGGGCCCCCGTTTTAACTTTTTTCCACATGTCCATGGCCCTGCGGGGTTTGTAATAAAACATACTAACATGGTGTTTTGTAAAAGACTTGGTTCCCTCGGCCTTTTTGGCTAAGTCAGGTATTCCAAGGAGCTTTTTCACCTAGTTATTATGTCTTGCATTAGTGCATAACATAATTTTCGAGTTTTTCTCCTGCTCCTCCAAAGCTGGAATGCCTGGGGAGGCTGACGGGCCTTAAGGGGTTGTCAAAGTCTATGGGTCAATGTATATGAACATGCTAGGCGTTATTTTGGATTCATATGGGCATGTGCTAAGTCCCCCTAGGTTGTTTTTTAATTTTCGGCGAAGTTTATTTTTTTCCGTAAATTGAGCCATTTGTTTTAATGGTTCAATTAAAAAAATTTGCAATTGGCCTTGAAGTGGCGTCTGAAGGCCTTTTCTGCCTTAGTTGTGCTCGTTTTCTAACTCATAGCATCCCCTTAACCCCTAAACCCACTTTTACTAATGTTTGGGTGCTTAAATTTTTCCCTATGGCCAAAAAACCCCAAAAAGCCAAAAAAGTCATGAAAAAATAAAAAAAGTGAAAAAATGATTCATAAAAATATTTCGGGAAGCTATATTATTGGGATTACTTCCCCATTTGAGGGGGGCATATTTCCCAAAATTGGGCCCCTTCAATCATGGGATTTGCAGCTATGTGTATGGGCTGTCACATGGCTTATTTTTAGCTGATTTGGGGCTGATTTTGGCAGCCCATTACATGGGAGTGGGCAGCCCCATTTTCTCCATGAGTTATGCCACTCATTTCACCCATTTCTCTCCATCTTTGGCTATTTAAGCCTGGTTGCCCACTCCATTTTCTCTAGTTGGAGAGTGAGCAGAAATATGTACTAATCTTATGCTATTTTGTTGATCAATAAAAAGACTTTGGAGGTCCATATGTGTGATACTTTTGTGAGTGGTTTCATGGTCTCTTGATGTGGAGTATTTTGTATCAATTTCAAGTTCCGTGCATGTAATTTCCAGCCATCAACTAGCTTGCTTGAAGGATTGGTAATGATTTTGTGGGGAGGAACAATTAATCTTGTTTGTTTTAATTTGTTCTTGCATTTGTCATATTGGTTAGAGATTCAAAGTTTATATGTTTTCATTTGTTTATGCTCATACTATTTTGATTTCTAACCATGTGCATTTCTAGTTTGATGGTTTTTCTGTGAGCTTTGTTTGCTACAGGTTGACAGGTGTGAAGAGGAGGATAACTTGTTTGCTCTCCATTTCTTCTTCTGTGCACATTTTGGTGGATCTCACCCTCGGTTTCCCACTTTCAAGCTTCCAAAGTCTTTGGTTACAAGGACCATTCTGTCTCTTCTCTCTTCCTCAGGTTATAAAATCAAAATTTTCTTGGTCACTGGTTACGATTGAAGAGTGATTCTTGATTTATTTTTTGATTGATATATTCTTAAGTAGATCTGATTCATTCTTAGAGTTCTAATCTAGCTGTTTAAAGCTTTATCTTCCATTAGATTAGATCTTTCATTATCTATCATTACTTAATTTTTAAACTGGTTAAAAATTGTTAAAGTCTTGAAAAGTTTGAAAGTAGTGTTAGATTTGATATAAAAATTTATTTGGTTGTCCAAGAGCATATAATTTGCAGCTCATAAAGCTTGCAAAGACCCCAGGCAAACAAGCATCACTGCTTGTTTTACTTGGTTAAATTTTGCATTTTTTAAGTAGTCTTAACACTTAGCTTTTTTGGGGTTTTTAGGAGGTGTTCCAAAGACACTCTTAAAGTGTTTTGGGGCATTTTATACTAATATTTGCTTGCTTGTTTGCAGCAAAAGACGAACAGGTAGGAGGAGGTGCTGCTGAAATTTCAAGGATCCAGGCAATCCAGAAGACCAAATTTGAATTTTTGTAAAACCGGTTATTTTTTCACTAAAAAATTGTAAGCCTCCGAGTCACTTTAAGTAGACTGGGGCACTTCTCTGATCATTGTAAAAGATTATTAAACGAGAGCAAGTGGGCTAGCCAGCGCCCACACCCCATCCCCCCAGGGGTGTCCTGTGTCATATCTTTTCATGGTGTGATTTTTTAGAGTAGTTTACTGCTTTTATTTTCGGCATTTAATAAAACTAACTAGGGTTAAAATCAACCTTGTTGGTCCGTTCCACTGGCGGGCCACAAGTTCACTCAAAACGCAGTCTTACCATTTTTTTTTACAAACTCAAAATGCCCCCCTTGCTTTCCCGAAGTAGGGTTTCTGTATAAGGGCTTTCCCGAGTACGTGCCTGAAAAGAGACTCCTGGGGTTTAAAAAAGATAAAATTTTGGTTCATAAAAATTTTCTAAAAAATACCAAGGTCTTCTCCCGTATGCTCTGTGGCCAACTTGCAGCTCAGTCTAATCCATTTGGTACACATCAGAAAGGGGGATATGACTAGTAATAGGAGCTAACACCGCCCCAAATAAAAAACCCTTTATGTGAAAATCCGGCACATCACGAACATTTTGTTGTCGTGGGGAAATTTCTCAGAAGGCTTGGGACAAAACTGAGTAGTGACCTCTTGGAAACCGTTAGGCTTGCCCTTGTTGGTACAGCATCTGAACACCTCCTTGAGACTCCGATTCAGCCCAAGCCTGAGAGGGAAGCCACGCTTCAAAATTCCACACATGTTCCCCCGTACCTTGCGTATATTGGGAACCCACCTGCCATAATAAAAAGATCACTTTCACATTAATCTTAAAATACACCAAGAACACTCGCACTACATTTACTTTTTTGCTCATGCATTTATTTGACTCCATTACAAGGCACTGGTCTATATTAATGTTATTTCATGCTATTATGATGCAAATGAATGATAATGATAATGAATGAGAGAAAATGATGTATTGAGAAATGATTTGCTTTGCTTTACAAAAGTATATGCTGCTTTGTCTTGGTTATAAAAAATAATTTTCTAACTCCTAGATTAGACGCGTTAGTTTTCTTTTCATTCTTAGGGTCCACCCCCCTTGGCTTCGCTAGGAAAGCCTAGACGGAGGAGTCGAGTCCCAAGTGACAGCACTTGACTCTAACTTGCCCCCAAGGCCACACCAGCAGCTTGAAGACTTCTGCTGCGTTTTCCCCAGGTGTGGAACCAGGCGGCAACAGGTCCTACCCAAAACGTCCCCAACAGATTCTGGGAACTTCCGACAAGATTTTGGAGACATTCCAAGTATATTTTAGAGATGTCCCGTTAAATGTTGGAGATGTTTTGGTCATGTATCTTTAGTTTTGACAATGGAGATTGATGATTGGACAATATGATCATTTATCCCATCCATATTTTTTGTATTATTATAAATCTAAATCTGCACAAGTTGCATCTCAAAATATGGGTTGTGTATGATGGACTTTGATTTGGGTTTCTGGTGATTTAACTGTTGCCCTTTTAGCAACATCATTACAAGTAGCATAGCCTCCATGTCAACAAACTAAGAAATGCCACAACTGAAAGGTTTGATCCTTTTTGGTATTGCTCTTGTTCTTCTCATTTTTAGGGTCATCTTAGCTTGAACATATTGTACATAGGTGTCCACGAGTTATTCAAGATTTAGATTGGGCACTAAACATTTGAATAAAATCCTATTGAATAGCCTTCTTAATCTAAACTATGAATCTAATCTCTTTATAGAATGCAAGCATGTATATCCCAAAGTGTTTTGTTGTGGTTTTCAACACGGCTGTAAAAATCTGTAGAACCTATTGTGAAGGGAATGCTTTTTAACCCAATCATTATAAACAAGAAATTTAAGGAAGAAGAGTTGTTATAGAAACTAGCATTCTTATCGTAGACCCTTCATGGACCTTAATGTAGATTGAAAATAGTTAAACTTAATTTTCCTAGAGATAAACTACATTTTGTTCACGTTCAAGTGCCAATAATTGTCACTCAATCATTTCCTTATTTGCCTGAGTTTTTTCAAAACTACCAAATGTAAGGGATGTGCATAATACTATAAATTATAAACTATTGTGCTTATAAGCAACTACAAATGTTTAGGGTGAATTCTAACTTTTAAAAGTTATATATATGTATATATATTATTGTCGTCCCCAACCTATTGTCCCCTGAAAAATTGGGGGTGCGCTCTATCCGTCCCGGGGACTCGTTCCCCCGTCCCCAAAGCCAGTGCAACATAGTAAAATACATCTCTCAAATCACATTGTAAATGGGAAAAATGCAGGTTTTATTTTCCTTTGCATATTCCATGAAGAAGCAATCCCATCTGGAACTTAACCAACATGTAATAAAGTGAATCCATACCCACCCGCAATATTAACAGATATGTTAACGTGAGATTGGTTAAGATGGTAAAGAATGGGTATTTTTATACCCTTGCTCAAGGTTTAAATTTCCTAGAGACATGTTTTTTTCCTTGTTAGATTGTCTCGCACAAGCAAAAGCGTTTGGTACAAGCTGAAAGCACTGGGAAAATTTGGTGGAATAGATACCCCAAGTCGTTTCAAGTGGTTTAGGCCAAGTGCATGTCCTGGGAAACTTTGGAGGAATAAATACCCCACAACCCTCACCACCCTCAGCTTATTGGCTAAATGGGAACTTTTTAAAGTGTTTCCAGTGGGAATGGCATGCTTGCAACAAAGTGAACATAATAAGCATCATGTACTATTTAAATTTAAAGGAGTGATGAAGGAAGGGGTGTACCAGAGGTGTATTGTACTATATAAATCAATATCCTTAAGTCTTCTAGGTCTCGGGATGGATCAACATCCAAAGCCCCCTTCTTCCTAATTGTACCGATCTGCCCAAAGATATCCTGAACAACACCTTCAAGTTTCTCAAACTTCTCTGCAGGAAAAACTGGGATATTGTCTACAACTACAATGTTACTGAACCCAATCTCGAAGTCCAGTGAATCTTCTTCTTCCTCGTCATCCTCACTAGTGGCAAATTAGACATGACATAGATTAATGAAACAACTTGTGGAAAATTTTACTCATGACACTCTTTATCTGACAATGAATTTGAATCCTCACCGGCATTAGATTCAATCATTCATCTAAGACAGACTTTGGAGATCCCACTGGTATTTTCTTTGTAGTTTATACTGCTATGCCCAGAAACCATGGAGATCCTTGTTGAAAGTAGAATAATATGTATGCCTATTGCTTAAGAACACATTCCTCATTGACCATTGCTACCTGACATAAGACAAATAGACAACAACAACATCATCTAACTTCTAAGTATATTAAAAAAAACTATGTATAAATCAACAAGGATTTTTTTTATTAACTACGCTTTGTTGGTCATGGGTTTAGCACTAATTGCATTGTAACAAAAAAATATGTCTTCCTCACCAAAAAATATTGCTACAATTGTTCCCTTGGGAATATCATTTTAGCATTTGGGCTAAAAGAAAACTTGGTTATTACTTTACCCCTCGTCATTCTACTATCTTCCACCTACACCATCCAACATGACATCTTCTAAGTTGAACCTGATTCAGGGATAAAGAAGGAAAAGAGGGACCAAAACTAGAACTAGATGCAAAAGCAGTAACAACTATAGTATTCAAAATTCTGAAATCACATCCTATTATAAACTCATATTTATTAAATGTGCCTTTAGATGAGCTACAAGTTCCCATAGAGAAATTAACAAGTTTCATGGCATAAGCATGATAGCATCCACGTCTGTTTCTTTGATATTCTAATATCCTTGATATTTTCCCTTTCAATAGGGAATCAAGGAAATTTTCATATTTACATATAGGACATCCTTTACCTTCGATGAGACCTATTTTTCTTGTTAGAAAGATAACCTATTAAAGTAACAATATTATTCAAATGCTGGAAAGGTTGTCTATTAAAGAATGAAAATGGAAATAGGCTGATGCTCACAAGTCATAGAACCATGATTAAAGTAACAATATTATTCAAATTATGGAGAGGTTGTCTATCAAAGAATGGAAATGGAAATGGGATGATGCTCAAGAGTCTTAGAACCATTATTAGCCCCCACAGTGCCCTATCAGCAAGTACCAATGCGCCTTTATATGCTATCTTTCCAGTGGCATGAACATACTGCAAAATTTTCAGTTACCATGCTAAAAACTGGAGAAATGTTAGCAAAGACATTAAACCCCTATGTGCACATCACTGAAACTTTGAAATTACCAAATCCGTTTGAAATTTATAGTAAAGTAGTAAAAATGACATGAGTTAATGCAAATTGGAGAATGGAATCCTTGGAGCCTTCTTTGAATGATGATATAAAGATGACAATATAAGATCATGGCAGATCATAACATCATGTCATGTAATGTGGTGTGGGGGCTATGGTGGGCAAGAAATGATATGACCTTTCAAGGAAATGATATTCCTACAATTCATACCATCCATCAAATTGGATATGCTTATGAAGGTTCTTGGAAGCCTATTAAAGTCAAATCACATATAATCTTGAAGGCTTTGAAATCTTTTAAAGTAGTGGCTTGATGGCATCTTTGACAGAGCTAATCAAGAAGCACTAAGGATATGTGGAGCTGGTAGTATTATAGAAATGAGATTCATTTTGTTGTTTTCAAGTATGCAGCAGGTTAACAATCTAACAACATAGGAAATATATGTGCCTTATGGTTCATCATGAAAAATGTTTCAAATAAAGTATTGAGAAACCTCAAAGTCATGATGGATCTAAAATGATTATAAGCATGGTTAATGAGAAGAATCATATATAAGACTTTCACTTGAGTCCAATCATGGATAGGATAATGGAAGTAAAAAGTAATTTTTAAGATTTTCCTTTACTCACATATATAGTGAATTCAATGAGAAAAACTAAAAATGATATAAAGAAGCTCTCTATAGGAAGGTGTTTGTTAACTCAAGAGTTTGAGGATTGATTATGGGTTCCTCTTTGAATATGTCTAGTCTGTGTATTGATTGCAGAAAATATGTAATCTGTATTATAAGGTTGTTGAAAGTCTAGTTATCTTTGCATTTGAAGGAGCCTAGCCACAAAAATATGTTTGCCACCATTTTTGGTACTGAAAAGCACAGATAGGTGCTGAAATAGCCCAGGAAAAATGTAATTTTTACATCTCATGTCTATGTCTAGGTTTAGGTTAGCATGGTCTCATGTCTAATGCCATTGCAATTTTCATTAACTTTAAGTAAATGATGAAAGCAAATGCAAAGGTAAAGAAAATGTAAAGGTAAATTAAATCGATGTGAAGCTACACCCAGCTCATTGATATACATTTGAATCATAAATAATACATAGTATAAAGACTAAATTTTACTTGTTACTTTGAAGAGCAAAGATTTCACTTCATTGTGGGATTTATGCTTTGGAGCCTTTAGACATGATTTGGGCTTAAAAGTTAAAAGTAGTCACCGTGGATTAATTAAGCTACAAACTACTTGCTTTCAACACTCAAGCTTTCTTTTCACCGTAAACAACAACTTGTAATTTCCCAACTCTTGAAGGATTTTCTGCATGCTTAGTGTGGGTAATACATGAGCCAATTTTAAAAGTTAACTGTGTAAATCTAAAAAGTAGTTAATTGAGAATTTGAATTTGCTGAATGAGGTAGAAATAGTCCTGGATATATTTCAATGGGGGATAACCGTCCTCTTCTAACACTAAATCCAATTGACAGCGAATCCCAAATATATCACATATGAACACAAAATTAAACTAACCTTTGTAAAGAATGACCCCAAGGAACCTTGAACAAATGCACTTGCACAGATTTTCCACTCAACCATTGTCGAATTGCTTTCCACTTAGCCACTGTAAAACTATAATCGAAATCAACAAAGATGAAAGATCTGATGATTCTTCATGTGGGTTTTTACAAGGTGAATTGTTGCTTCTTGCCGCATTATATAGGGACAAAATTGTCCCCATTTTATTGAATCGTTCCAAGTTTTCCTAAAATTTGGACCATTTTGGGATAAAAAAACGCTTCACCTAACAAATTTGAGGGTGAAATCGCCGAATTCCTAATTTAAATCACTATTCAAACTTCCAATAAAGAAAATCGATGGGCCAAGGAAGGTATAAATGTAAATTTTAGGGCGAATTCAACCCTATGGTCTGAAATAATGATCCACAACCTCGAATTGACGGCGAACTAACCAATATTTTCCCTAGGGTTCATAAATTGGGGGAGAACTAACTGTTATTCCCTCCATTACTGAAAAATAAGGGCGAACCAACTGCTCTCTGCCTCCATTATTGAAAATACTGGGGCGAACTCACGATTTCCACTGTATTTGATAGGGATAAATTCCATTTTCCTTCTCTCACGGTATTAGATTTCTCATGGTTATGGATTTAATAAACATTGGGCTAATGTATTAAATATCTAAAAACCTTTTCCATATTAAAAATTTGCTCGCCATTTTTTTGTGATCCCTATAATTTCGCCCATGGGCTAAATTTCACCCCTAAAATTTTCCCTGATTTGCAGTTTTATAGTCTCCTTATTCCAAATCTAATGTTTCCGCCCCAACCTAGGAAACTAGTAGATTGGTGGAATTTCCTCTTTTTGATATATAATTGAATGGGGACATTACACTCCTCCCCACCCAAGATTGCTTTCCCTTAAGAAATTTCAATTTAAGATGCTACAAAATTGTTCCTCCTCTATTAGGTAGCCTTCCAGGAGGAAGGTCTCCCAAAACCTTTTCATTATTGTGTTTCATACTGTGGGAGGACACTGCTTGATTCATATAGGTGTGCATTCCTCTCAATACCCTTTGTTTTCCTTCCGAATCTTTGAATCTCATTTTAGGGATTCGATAGTTCATTGTATGTTCCCCTATAGAGTGCGGCCATTTCAATCCCAATACCACATTAGTATCATCAAAATCAACCACATAAAATCTATCAAAAAATGTGTAATTACCTATGGTGAGTTGTAGCTTTGGAATCCATGTTTTGCACTCCATAGTATGGTGACCTGGAATGATGACTAGGAAGCCATAGAATGGTTCAAAAGGTAGCTTTCTTCTCTCCACCATGGCTGCATCAATGAATTTATGTGTTGCTCCTCCATCTACCAATACTGAAACCATTTATCCTTGTACATCTCCCTGGCATCGAATAGTGTGGAAACGAGGCACTCCTAAAATCACTGCTAGTCTCCCTTTGTCAGGTAATGGATGATCCTCTTCTTGTTTATCTTCTTATGATGTGGCACATCCCTCTTCTTGGGCTGAAATATGTCCTCCTTCCTCCATACCCCCTTCATAATCATCATCAGAAAATACTTCAATGAATTGTGCCTTTCCCTTAGCACATTTATGCCCTGGTACCCATGGTTGGAAGCATGTGTAACATAGTGTCTTTCTTTGGAGTTATTCCCTGCTTGGTCCCTATTTATTATCATTTTCAAATGCATTTTATTACCATGGCTTCTTTTCAAATCTGAATTGGGAAGGAAAGTTGGGCTTGGGAGGATACATTGTCTTGCGTAGCACATTTTGTAGATCTCTTGCCAAGTTCATGGCATCTTTCAATGAAGTAGGTTTGTGGGCCTTAACCAAACCCTTCAAAGGTTCAGCCAACCCTTCAGTAAAGAGAAATATTAATCTGACCATAGATCTATCAGCCACCTTAACTGATCATTTTTGAAATTCTAACATGTATTCATCTGGTGTTCCATTTTGCTTCAACTGTGCTAGTTCTTTGAAAGGCATTTCTAGGTCTTTTTGCTCAAATATTTCCAATACATTGTTAACAAATTCTTCACATGTTGTAAACTGATCATGTCCCAAGGTTTTAATTCCATGGAACCACCAATCATTGGCATCTCCCTCAATATGCAAAATAGCCAATTTTAGAGCATCCCCTTCAACCATTGGATTCAGCTAAAAATACACATCTAGTTTTTGTATCCAAGTATTTGCAGAACTTTGAGATGATCCATCAAAGTAGGAAGTGGAATTTTAATTATTTCATAATTCAATTCTTTATTTTGAAAGGGGGTCCTATTACCTCCCCTCGTTTTGAGCTTGTTTGCAACAGTAAAGTATTGATCAAATGGTAGCGTTCTTCTACAATATTCACTCAACTGCTGCCATTCTGTTATAACTTCCTGCATATCATATTGGGTGTTAGGATCTTCTTTGGAATCAATAAATTTATGTGTAGTAGGCCTTATTGAACTCTAAAATTCATTAGCTCAATTATGAGGCCCTGTCTTTGAGAAAATATTTTCACCCATTGGCTTATTTTCCTCGGAAAGAAAACTACTGCTGCCTCCTACTACCACTTTGCTTCCAATTTGACTAGCCAACAATTCAAACCCTTTAATGAAATGTTTTTTCATGTCATCAAACAATGGTTTCATGAATTTACTAAATTACCCCTTCTCCTCTGAGGTTCTCTCATCTTTACTCATGGTTTCAAAAGAATGCACTTCTTCTCCTTCTTATTCTCTTTCACCAAAAATACTTTTGGTTTCAGTTTCTAAGGGTGGAGGCTTATTTTTTTGACTTCTTTTCCTCATGAATGGTCATCCACATCAGGTGCAAGGACCATGCTCTGATACCACTTGTAGTGTCCCTTTTTAATAAATTTGGAAAAATTGGAAAAATTACACTTTGTGGCCAATTCGACCCTTAGACTAGTTATGACTCCAATGCTCCCAAATGGATCCAAATGCTTCCAAATTGGGTCTGAAGGTATTTATAAGGTATTAATACAAAAAAATGATCCTGATGGATTCTTGGTCACTCTCAAAATACTTCTGCAACATTCATTTGCAATCAGGGAAAAATAGGGAATTTTACTAGTCAATTCTAGGTTCAAAACCCCCAAGGGTAGGGGACAAAAATGGCTTTCCAAATGCTGTATAACCTTCCCCAATTTAAGAACAGAGACATGATATTGTTAAAGGACTTCAATGGGATCCCAAATGCATCATAAATAAGTTTATATACGCTTCTGCAACTCCCATAAATCATAGGTTTGTGGACATGTCTTCACATACGGGGAAATGATAGGAAACTTCACTATTTGCCATGAAATTCGAGATTTATGTTCCAAAAGCTTATGAAATGTATATGAAACTTATTCAAGATATTAATTACCATCCATACATCATAAAAATCACAGATATTAGCTGATACAAGTCGAAATAAAGCAACTTCAAGCTTTCATAACAAGATATGAGGAAAATGGCACCATTTACACATTGTTTGGTATTTTGACATAGTTTCAAGTGGTATTTCGACCTGAGGATCTTATGAGCAGAAAATACAGATTGAATACATCATATTAAAAATAAATTGGGCCACAACAGCTCCCCAAAAGAGATAAGCATCTCACCAAGTGTGCCCGTCCTCCAAGAGCCAAAATATGAAGAGAACAGTGAGAAAGGTGTGGAAATAAGTTGAAAAAGAGAATGTCACGAGTATCCCTGTAGCTTCAACCTGAAACAATCGACTCCATTTTATCTCCAAATGAAAGTTCTGAATGGCCTCTCCAATTTCCAATTAGGATGGGAATCTTTCACCCTCGAAATTGGTACTAAGGCAAGTAGAGTAAACACTCCACAAGCATGGACAAGCTATGCTCTCTAATATGCAAAATGAGAAATGATCAAAAGACACTCTCCTTCTTTGTTATTGTCTTTTATAAACTTCTCAATTCCTCCATGGGTCGAATTCCTTCCAAAATCCTCATGCCAAATCAAGTTGGGAAGAGATTCCAATGTGTGCCACTTGTCCAACAATTCCTAGTCTCCATCTTCGCTCAATTCGCATGCATGTATCTTTGGCTTCCTAAATCCCTTGTGCGCCTTCTTGGAGGCTCTATTTAGCCCTGAAATGTCATATATGTCATATTTCAGGATTCAGGTCTGATTTTTTTCATAGGTGTCATAGCATCTTCATCATTGTTGTCATAGAAGCTAGGGAATCTAGCCCAAGTGCCTCAATATATCTCAAATTCCTCTTCCTCTTCCATGGGAGTTACTCTTCCACTCCAATTCGACCTTCATTGATTCATCCCATGTATATTGACCTTCCAACTCCCCAATATCATTATACTCCACCTTGGATTCGAATGGGTGAGAATAGAATGCCATGTGGCATGAGGAATCTAGCTTTGTGTGGGTTCCACACCACCAATGTGTCTCCATGACCAAGTGCCACCTTATTTTCCTATCATAAATATTTAGTTAACCCATTTTAATATATTTATGTCAATCTAATGTCCATTTGGGGTTTTATAGTCTCCTTATTCAAAATCTAATGTTTCCACCCCAACCTAGGAAACTAGTAGATTGGTGGAATTTCCTCTTTTTGAGATTTATTTGAATGGGGACATTACACTTAACTTTCTATTAAATGATTTAGAAACAAACTTGGAGGGCCCTATTAATTCCACTCTCATACACTTCTATGATGGTGTGTCTTACAAATGAAATTTTAAGCCAACATAAACTTGATGAAGTTACAACTATCCCTGTAGAAACACCAACACTTCTTATTATTATACTTTTTTTCTTTGAATCCTAAAAATATGGAACAATCGATTCAAAATGCATAGCTGGAACCTCTTCCTCCAAGTGTGAAGGCTCACAAGGAATGAGTTGACTAATGTTGACAACATCATGAATACAAATTTGTGGTAGCAGATACAACCAAAAGGCACTAGAAACCACTTGTGGAAAGATGTGGAAGACCTCAAATGATAGCCAAGTAGTCTCCACAAATACTTCTAAAAGCAACTCGGAAATCCGGTATTGCAGAAAAAATGATGGTAAGTGGAAGTGCAAATTAATACAAACATACTCAAAGATTTCTTGATTTTGGAGCAATTGTAGACTTATTACAAGTAAGTGCCATTACAGGTGTTGTAGTATTTTGTAAAAAATGCCTCCATATGAATAAGCATGGGTTTCTATGAGAAGTAGATCAGCTAGCCCTATTGCTCATATATGTTATGAATACACAATATATTTCATTGATGAATGAATGCTAGCAAACCTCTTAAGGTGTGGACAATCCACGAAGAGTGCCAAGAGATTGGACACTTTCTCCCACATACCAATTGTTCCCCCCAATAGATGGATCTAAGGGGAAACTGCAGGACCATTTCATAAAAGTGTGGAGCGCCACTTAACCCTTTGACCCCTTGACTCAGTAGAAAAGTGCCACGTTAGCATAAATATATGCAAATAGGTTGTACCTTCTTACTAAGCGAATCCAATATGTTAACTAACTCCTCAAAGAGGGATGCATTCCTCAAGAAAAAAATATAACCCTTTCTATCCAGGGAATCCTTCAAGCAAGGGATCTTATATGCAGGTCATTAGATATATAACAAACCTTGAATCTGCACATGTGAATCAAATCTTATGATGCATTATGTTAGCACTCCAGGAGTCCTTCTAGGTTGTAGGTCAAAGGAGCCTGGTAACTTGCAAATTTTCTTAATTATTTGTGAAATGGATCGAGTTGGATTACTTAATGAAACTCACTCGCTCAAAACATGCCCAGGAATACTCAGATAGATGAGGCTTTTAACCACGCCGTTCAAAAAGTTTATAAAAGGTAGATGTAGGTAGAAATCCTATTATGCTAGCAGACTCATACAAAAGCATATATGAATGGCTAATCACAATAGATAAATGATACTTGACATTCAATTTATCAACACAAAGATAGGATGATAACTATAAAGCATAGACAAATAGAACATACATGAAATAAACACTTCACTGCAAGTACAGAAAGATAGAAAAGGAAAACTGAACATAAATGGCAAAAGAAGCTCTTATAACCAAGATGCAATGAGAAGTCTGATAGTAATATTATAAAAAAGGTCTCCAAGGTCGAACTCTTTATTTCTCTCAAGTTCTAGGATTTATATCCTTTACAACATCTTCCCCAGATCCTAAGAAGCTGGGTCGAAATCACTAAAAACAGAAAATCAAAACCGTTTTGAATAAACCAGGAAAAAATCCTCTTTAATTTGCCCAAACTGCTGAAAAAAGGGGTTCAGAGATGGATTCGACTCTCCCAATATGTGACACCTGTAGGAAAACTGAGAGATTTTATTGTTCTCTGTCGTGTTAGGCACAAAAAACTCCACCCGTTTTGCAGAATGATTCTCTAGTCGCTCATAATCATCATTTTAAAATGATGACTATGCACAGTAAAAACGCCATTTTTGTTGAAACTGCTGAAAAAGAGGCTCAGATATGGGTTCATTTCTCTAGGTATGTGACACCTGTGTATAAAATGAAAGAGGTTATTGTACATTGATTTGTTTTGAGCAAAAAACTCTCTCAGAACTTTGAAATTCGTCTTCATTTTCCTGAGATATGCATTTCAAAAACATGTGTCAAACACGCAAATTCTGGGATCCGAAAATTGAGGCTCAGTGACAGATTCGATTCTCTCAATATGAAACACCTGTAGGAAAATGGAGAGAGGTTATTGTTCTATGACCTGTTAGGAATAAAAACCTCCGAGCGTTTTGAAAAATGATTCTCCAGTCACTCAGAATCATCATTTGAAAATGATGACCTTTCACAGTAAAAACGCCATTAATTTCAGTAAATATCCTTGCCTCCACCTTGCTGGCACCTTTAAATCTGGAATAGAAACTTGATCACGATACCTTTAATTATTATATAACATTATAAAATTCCCTTGAGGTTTTTGGATCAGTAAAAATCAGATCTGTGCAAAAATGGTAACATTCTGTCCAGTTTTTTAGCTTTCGGTAGCTAGGAAAGCCAAAGTCTGAATCTGTAAGCTACCAAAAGCTCTGTTTTAGGTAGCTAATGAACCATCGCCTTGTCCGCCTAAGCCACCTAAACTGCTCCATGATACCTGACACGTGCCTTTCCTTTCGGTAGCTGAAAAGTTTTGTCTTCCATTCTGTAAGCTGCCGAAAGCTGGGTTTTCGGTAGCTAATGAACCATCGCCTAGTCCGCCTAAGTTACCGAAACCTGAATTTTCTTTTGAAGAAAAAATGATATCCAATGTTGTTGCAAACGTTATTACATGCCTCAAATGTTTATAAAAATGAAGAAATTAAAGACTTCCTATCACTACATAAAATAGATTTGACAAATTTGATTGGGGGATAACACATTACTAGGTGCTATTATTGACATTAATGGAGGGTGTTGAATGCATGTGAAAGGAGTGAATTCTTCTACT
This sequence comes from Larix kaempferi, assembly GCA_027924585.1. NCBI lineage: Eukaryota > Viridiplantae > Streptophyta > Pinopsida > Pinales > Pinaceae > Larix > Larix kaempferi. The sequence goes on from BSBM01000537.1 coordinate 2,617,922, forward strand.
GAAAATGGGTAGTTTAACCACCTTAAACAACAACATGTTCCTCCTGAACTTATGTTGTAAATGAAAAGATTAGAAAAAAACACAAATATGCCATCATTTGAGTGAATGAACCTTGCCTGATCTATGCCACAAATGCTAAGGACAACCGCTGAAAACATTATGCTAACATAAGGGTTTCCATTGGGACCTATTATTTTTCAAATCCTTGTTCAACATGGCTAATTTATTATACTTCATTCCACATAATCAATCAATGCTTTGATAGTTGAATATTAACATTGATACTTTTCAAAAAAGCAACACTTCTAGCCTCCAATTCATATGATGGCTTTCTATCCTATCAACTATCATATTCATCCCACCAACTATATGCAAGGTTTGTCCTTTTTCCTGGCAGCTTTAATGACAGTGAGGTCATAAACATGTTTCCAGTAAATGGTAATGCTTGAGTTATGAAAATTTTAATTTTACTTGCTTCTCTATGTTATCACCGTTACTACCCATTTTCTCTCTTCAACCAGTGGTGGAAAATACCAAAACATAAACCTATCAGAACTTATTAGTTTTGAGTTGGGCTTTGTATCCACTAAGGAGGAACTAGATGGGCTCACTCACAGCTATGCTAAGCCAACACTCTATCTATCTATCTAAATAAACCCCTAACCTCTAATCTCTCTCTCTCTCTAAACTCCTAATACCCAATATCTTTCCCTCTCTCTCTATTTCTCTTTCTCTCTAACTGCCCATCTCGAGGGTGATCTCTCAGCCGAAAGAGTATAGGCTGGATAGAGATCAACTTTACAAGATGAATTGACTAAGACTCGACAAGAACAGGACGCTTAAACCTTGAAATAACAGATTTACTAGAACGGTCCTGAACATCCTCAAGTACAAATCACTACACATGGATTAGGGTGCTACAATAGAAAATCGTCACAATCCATTTATGAGTTCAAACCACCTCAAATTATTCCAAATGAGCTAGAGCGCTTCATCAAGAATAGTGATCCATTCCATCAAGGTGCCACATCAAGCTCAAAAAGATAAAACTTTCCAAGAGAAATTTAAACCATCATACAAATGCTAAAAGAGAGGGTGCTCCATGGAAAATTACCAATGATACATAATCAATTATAAATCCATCCCCGTAGGCTAGGGTACTCTCACAAAAGAGCCTCCAAGTGCCATCATTTCAAGTAAGTATGCCAAGCATTCTACCATAAAGGTCTGCATATGAAGATGCCTAATCAAAACAAAGATGTCGAGGAGATTTATGAAAATATGGCCAGTATGTCACGAGAAAGTGAAATGTTTAATGATGAGATTAAAGTTTAAAACTCAATAGACCACAGTTCATGGCACTTGCAAGTGAAAGTCGTGATGATTAGTCATTGAACTCTTTTGGGAATCTAAACCAAGGTTCGTCTTACTCATATTCAGTGCATGCTTGGCATAGAAGCTTTATGTTGACTCTGCATCTCATGACACGCTAGGGACTAGACATACCATCACAGTTTGAAAAATGCCATGTGCTAAAAGCAATATCACTTCTACTTTGTTTTTCATGAAGCACATACCTTTAAACATGGAGTGAGTTTGTATGGACTCTGCAATCTACTACAAGGATTTGTATATGGAGATGACATTAGGTAGAGACTTTCAATTCAAAAGGACTATGTTCTATATTCTCATTCTGTTAACAATGGATTTACTCTTGATTCAAACTTTGCTTACTTTTATAGTAAGTTTTAACCAAAATTTATGTCGAGCCTAAATGCCTAGTTGCGGTGAGGGTTTGATGAATCCAAAACCCAACAATTTTGTATTTGTTGAAGAGAATGAAATGCAAATTGGTTCTGTAGTTTCCTTCAAATGAGCTTAGAAAAAGTATAAAATCTTCCCTAGTAGCTATTATTGTTGAATATTGGTAATAGGTGTTCCCTCGCAAAGTTATGTTGTTGTATTCATGTCCTAGATGCATGTTGGAGGTGGTCTCATGACGAAAAAAACCATGTGCATAAACAACTCCAACTCACTAAAATATTAGCTCAAAAAATGAGCTCAAATGGCCACTTTTGGATTTTATAAAGGAGGGTGAATGGTTAGACCAGTCAGACCTCTAAATGGGCTGAGTCTAACCAAATTCATCAAGTATGGCTAGGTATGTCAAATCCTATTAAGTATAACTAGGTCAAGCTAAGTTGGCCCATTCCAATTTGACCCAACCAGTTTTTAGGTTGGGTCGATTCAAAACGCCTAGGACAATTAAATGTAGTCAATTCCTATGATTGGTGCTAACGATTCTTCATTGTTATCATATTCAATGCCCTATAGTTTGTTCATTAATGCCACTCACCTTGTTTATTTTGTGCATAATAAGTGCAAGAGAACCACACAAAGAAATGTCAAGGCATTGCTTAATCTATCTTTCAATATTTTCACTTTCAATTATTATAGTGTTGTAAGAATGTTAATTGCGTAGAGAAGATCCCAGAAGAAGCATCATTTTCGAAAAAAGAAAAAAAAAAAAAAGAGAAACTTCATAGCAAGAAGAGAAAAATTGATTCTTTTGACTTGTTGGACCACACAAAGCACCGTAAGTTTATACAAATTGACCTTCTTCACACTTGTCCCCCCTAAGAGTTTTGAAATAGAAGAAGAAACTTAAAGTTCATAAGAGGAAGTCAAGTTATATACCATGCCATCTTTGTGAATATTGTAGGTATTCTAAAAATCATTTGTGTATCTTGTAGGTATTCTGAAAACCATCATAAATTGCCTTTTTGTCATATTGGTATGGTTTTTCAAGTATAAGGTCGAATAATGAACAACAGTGACAACACAATCCATTGTTTGGATTGACAAAAAAAGTAATAGAACATCTACAAGTAACCATAAAGTAGATTGTCTTGCTTCTTTGAACCATCCATAATCATATGGATTGGGATGTTCTATTGTAGGAAGTTGAAGATCAACTACTAGCTGCTAAGAAGTCATTATTTTCTGACTTGTCAACGATCACCATGACTATCGTGTTCTTGATTTAACTATTGTTAGTGGAGAAAAATCCCTGGCAATAAGAACCAGATTGGGATTCACATATTTAGGTTTGTGGCATCGACCTCACCAACTTATTGATGTGGTTAAGAAGATAGATCTTTATCCTTGTTAACCTTCAATGTGTAACACTCATCATTGGAGTTCCCATACCTCTTATCGTATTCGTGGTGGTTCCTGCTGCCATTACCTAAGTAAGGTGTTGAGCCTTTCGTTTGTCCATTATTTCCCTCCCCATTGTTATAAGGATATGAAGAAGAAAATAAAAAAGAAATTGATTTTGAATTAAAAGCCTTATTTTGTGATTGTTGTTGAGAGGTCAGAGTCTGCTTAGAAGGTGCAGAAAATCAAAAGTTTAGAAGGTGCAGAAAATCAAAACTCCTCACATTTAATAAGGATATCAATTTACACATGTGCCTTGTGTTCTTTTATCATGTTGGGTGTGCACAAAAGGTAGGGGAGGGAAGATTGCTACCTATTTAGTCAACTCCTAAAAATCCAACAGTATTATGTGCATGATGTGATGGACTTTATGTTTGAGATGGATCACACTCTAAGCATGGAACACTTGGATGGGTAGGAGGATGCAGATTTATTGTGTCTGATATGAAATATGTAGTGCCATATGTGGATCTCGATGGAAAGAAGCAACTTATTCCTTATCAAACCAACGTGCATTTTTTTTTGGAGTTGAACAATTCATATTGGGGGAACCTTCATGCATATGGTTTGATTTTCCATATTGCTTCAATGTTGATGTTCAAGATTATAGTTGTTGAATTCTCAAATGATGCATATCATTTGCAACCTTTCAAACTAAGTCACATGGTTCATATTGATGTTCAAGTTTGAAGACAATGAAGTTAGAAAAGAAAACATAAAGTTATTGATAAAATTTTCCATTAAGTTTATAAAAAACAATTCAAAATTTAAACACATTTACGATATAGTTTCAAGAGAAAATCACATGCCCTCATGAAACATGACCTCTCACTATGTTTTCTCTTATTGATGTGTTCTTAGAAATATGAAATTTATGTTTTGTATACTTTGGTTCTTGCTCTTGATAGTCCATTGAATGCTTGTTACATTCAAAGCTTAAGAAGGCTTTTTATTTTCTGCACCGTCTAAGTAGACTCTGACCTCTCAATAACAATCGCAAAAGAAGATTTTTAATTCAAAATCAATTTCATGTAGGATGAGATAAGGAGAGTGCAAATCGTGGAGGATATAGCTTACTCCATATTAAAGTTTCTAATATCGTTTTGAACAAATAAGTATTAGTTTAACATAGTGATGATTTATGTTGCTCAATGGATTATTTATTGTAAAAGATTAATTCGTATAGAACATGTTGTTTGAGATTTTTCTACATCATTAGTGTTGTATTGTTTGAGTGAAGGTACCAAACCACCAACATGTTCATGCCTAGTCGGATTGTTACAACATTATTTATGTTTGTTTTCAAAAACCACCTTAAAATTTAATAAAATTATAATATTTTGTAAAGATTCTCTTGAAAAAATGAGGTTTTTGTGTTTTCCTACTCGTTACCTTAAGTTTTTTGTTTTTCTCACAAAATGCCAATTTATTTCACGAGTGTTTTCTAAAAATATATTGGGCATGCCAATTGTAAAAAACAACAACTAAAATTTTAAGCATTTGATGTTTTCGTGTGGTTTCTCGGATTTTATGGAAGATTCCCTTAAATTGCGCATTTTACTTGCAAGCTACATGTCTTATTCACAATGGTGTTAGATTGGGACCCTATCCTTTCTATGATGAATCCCTCTATTTTTTCGTGCAATCTTTTTATGTGGGAATGCGATTTCGTGTTGTTAGGCTATTTATTATTTTTGTAAAATTGGATGACAATTTAAATAAAGTAATATAATTTTAAGACTACGAAATTAATAGTAAAGGATAAACACTACACTTAGTATCAATATTAAAATAAAGTAGATATAATCTTGAGAACTAATTAAAAATTAAAGAAAATAAATAAATAATAATAATAATTTATTACCATTATCATAAAAGACTAAGAGAAGAATATTTATATATAAAACTTTTAACCTAAAATACACATTTAAATCATTATTTAAAGATACATAGTAAATAATTTAAAATAAATTAAATGCTATTCATTAAATTACATTAGTGAAAACCAAAAACTATACTATATAATAAAAAATGATTAATAATTTAATCCTAACCATATGAACGGACCTTAACACTAAATCCTTAAAAAGATAAAATATGTCGAGATTTAGTATTTATCCCTCACATCCAAGTGCAAATAGAGGGTGAGATTCTTGTTTTCCTGAGGATGAATTGCTTAATAGGTTTGAAACTTGTCTAATTGAAAAATTCTTTCTGCGGATTCCTCTCACTCTTAACAATTTAAATGTATTGGTGACATATGGGATATTACCCACTTTGTAGGTTTCTTTGGGTCGTTGTGCATTTGGATGTTTCTTTCTCATTTAGTTATAGGGATTTAGGATGGTTTCTATGAATCCATATGTGTTCTTTCCATTGCATTTTAAATTAGTAGACAAATGGATATGTTTTATATAATTTTGGTCACTTCTAAGAGGCTTGCTCAATTGGTTTTGGGGGGATATGGCCTCTATGGGCCTATATCCATTCCATGGCTGGGATGTTCGATAAATACAAAACGATATGAATACAGAACAAAACACACAACTTGTTATATTATGAAATGCGGGTTACAATATATAGTTATGAAAGCCATTTAACAAACTGCTAGAAAAACGGATCTAAATGGATCTAAATTGACACGTATCCTAATCAATCTAACTGAATCTATTCTAAGCATTTCTACATTATTATTCCAACTCTTCCCCTTAATGGAGAAATGGATTCTCTATCACACCTAACTGTTTCCTACATACTTCAAAACTCATCTTTCCAAGAGGCTTGGTAAAGATGTCAGCCACATTCTCAGTGGTATTACAGTAGGTCAAGTTACTTGAACCTTCTCTTGTATCTTTTCTCTTACAAAATGATGTTGAATTTCAATATGCTTGGTTCTGGCATGATAAATTGGATTGTATGCCAATTTAATAGAGCTTTGATTGTCACATTTGAGAACAGTTGGCTTCATTTGTTTGTTTCCAATGTCTTCAGGTATTCTTCTTAACCAAATAGCTTCACAAGTAGCATTGCATAGAGCTTTGTATTTAGCTTCTGTTGATGATAACGAAACAGTTGGTTGTTTCTTACTACTCCATGATACGACCCCTGTACCTATGTTGAATGCATATCCTGAGGTTTATTTTTTGTCATCAAGATTTCCAACCCAATCTAAATCAGAGTAACCTGTCAACTCAACATCACAACCATCAGTATACATAATACCAAAATTAACAGTTCCTTTCAGATATTGAAGGACTTTCTTAGCAGCTATCCAGTGGCTTTCTAGTGGTTTAGCCATGAACTGACTCAGGATGCTGACAAAATATGCTAAGTTTGGTCTGGTAGTGGTAAGATAGTTTAAACTTCCCACCAACTGGCGATACAGAACACCATTTGCCTCTTTAGTTTCATCAAGACTAGATAACTTAACATTCTGTTCTAAAGGTGTTGATACATCCTTGCTATCACTCATATTGAATCTTTCTAGAATCTCCCTTGAGTATTTGCTTTGAGTGACAATTGTTTTATTGTCTTCTCTCCATATTTCCAGACCTAAACAATAATGTATTTCACCAAGATCCTTCATTTCAAATATCTGTGCTAACTGAATCTTAATTTCTTCAATCAAATGAGAAGCACTACCCGTGATAATCAAATCATCAACATATAAGGATATCAAAGCAACATTTCCATTTTCATCCTTTCTAGCATACAGATTAGGATCATTTTTGCTTTTCACAAAATCTTTCTGGGCAAAGAACGAATCAATTTTAATATACCAAGATCTAGGTGCTTGTTTCAAACCATATAAAGCTTTCTTGAGTTTACAGACAAGATCTTCTTCCCCTTTCTTTATAAATCCTTCTGGCTTAACCAAATAAACTTATTCTTTTAAATCACCATTCAGAAATGCAAACTTAACATCTAACTGATGAACTTTCCAATTGTATTGTGTAGCTAATGCAATCATGACTCTAATTGTATTTGACTTAGCTACAGGTGCAAAGGTATCTTCATAATCAATTCCTTCCTTTTGTGAATACCCTTTTCCAACTAATCTGGCCTTATATTTGTCAACACTTCCATCTCCATTAAATTTGGTTTTATACAGCCGTTTGCATCATATGGGAACTTTCTTTTCAGGCAGCTCAGTTAATTCCCAAGTCTCATTCTTCATTATTGATTCATATTCTTCATTCATAGCGGTATTCCAGTCCTTATGAGTTTTGGCTTGTTCATAAGAAGTAGGTTCTACAACATTCATTACTTGAGTCATCAAAGCATAGTCTTTATACCTTGAGGGTATCTGAATTGTTCTTGCAGACTTTCTTAGTGGTCCACCACTTTCTGCACTTTCATCTCTTCTTTTCTGAGGCGTAGGAGTGGCTGGAGTGTCTACACTGCTTTCACCTTGTTATTGTACCTGTTCCTTTTCTTGTTCCTGTTCATTATCTATATAAATTTTCACATGAACATCATTGTCATAAGGAGTATGCTAGACATCATACTTACTTTCTCATATGTAGTCTCATGAAAAATCACATCTCTACTTGCTATGAGCTTATGTGAAATAAGATCAAACAGTTTGTGTGCCTTATGATCATCATAATAACCAAGAAAAGTACACTTTTAAACATATTTTGCATCCAGTTTTCTTCTCTCATCTTTGGGAATATGAGCAAATGCCTTTGAACCAAATATTTTTAAATGACCAACTTTAGGTTTATAGCTATAAAGAACTTCAAAAGGCATTTTTGAATCTAGAATCTTAGTTGGACTTCTATTCTTTAAATAAACAACAGTGTTAATGGCTTCTCCCCAAAAGCCATTAGAGATGTTTTTACCTTTTAACATGTTGCGAGCACATTCCACTAATGTCCTATTCTTCTTTTCAGCTACTCCGTTTTGTTGTGGTGTAGAAGGCACTGTGAATTGCTGAATGATCCCATTGTTTTTGCAGTAGCTTTCAAAAGCTCCTGAGGTGTATTCTCCACCTTGATAAGGTCTAAGTATCTTGATGCATTTACCTGTCTGCTTTTCCACCATAGTTTTGAATTCTTTCAAATATTCAAATACATCACTCTTTTTCCTTATAAAATATATCCAAGTAAATCTTGATTTGTCATCAACAAATATGAGAAAGTACCTCGTACCACCAAGTGATAAGGTTTGCATGGGACCACGGACATCAGTATGTATTAATTCAAGTAATTCTCTTGGTTTCTTCTCTTTATGCACTGGAAATTCTTCCCTATTCTGCTTACCTAGTGCACAAGCTTCACATTCTATATGCTCATGTTTCAAAATAGGAAGTCCTTCAACCATTAATTTCTTCTGCAGTAGTTCTAAGTCATTTTGATTAAGATGCCCATACCTGTGATGCCATAGTTCTTCAGTTGTCATTGTAGTAGATGTCAATGCTTGATGAGTGGGCTTTGTGACATCAAGTTTTTACAGTCCTCCAATTCTTGTCCCTGTGGCTATGACATTATAATGATTCTGAATATCCTTCACAAGACAGTGAGACTGCATAAATTCTACATTCAGATTTTGATCAGTTATTGTGGAAACAGAAATTGAATTCTTTTTGATGCCTGGAACATACAACACATCATGAATCTGTTTATTTTGGCCATTAGGTAATTTCACACTTATCACTCCATAACCCTGAATCTTATGAGACCTATTATCTCCTAAATATATGTGTGTCTCATCTGTCCTCTCATGATATTCATCAAACCACTCTTTGACACAAGACATATGGGTTGAGGCACATGAGTCTATCAACCATGCATTTTCATCATCAGTTTCTGCAGACAATGCAGCTTCTGAAATAAACAACTTTAAATTCTTAAAATCTTCATTGGTGGATGTTTCAGTTGTCACATAATTTTCATTGTGTTTTCTAAACCTCTGTTTGGTTCATCAGCTTTCCTTTTATAACAGTCTTTAGCATGATGACCAGGTTTCCCACAATAAAAACAACCATCATTTTTCTTATCATGAGAATCAGATTTTGAGTGTGTCATACCTCTGTTTCTTGGAAGAAACTTGCCTGTCTTGTTTCTATCCCATGTCTTGCCCCCGTAGGGTTGTTTCCCTTTTTCCATTAATGCCACTTCTGTAGATTGAGAATCCATCTCAAACACTTTCATCCTTTCTTCTTCTTGTAGAAGAATCCCTATTAACTCATTAAATGTAGGTGGCGTTGCTCTACCTACTAGACTTGAAATAAAGACATGATAATCTCTAATTAATCATTTTAATGTAATAGTTACCATGTCAGTATTTGGAACAATATCACCAATTGCTTTTAACTGATCACATAAATCCTTAATCCGGGAAACGTAGCTGGTGATATTCTCATTTGCAGCCATTTTTATAGACAATAACTTAGTCTTCAGAAACATAAGTCTATTGGAGTTCGTAGTTTCATACAAACCTTTCAGGATGTCCCATGTCTCCTTGGAAGTTGTACAAACTCTGATGTGCGAGATGATCTTGTCTTTGACAGACAGCCGCAACAATACTTTTACCTTCGTTTCTCGTTTCTCCCAGTCTGCAAGAGTAGCACCTATGGGCTTGGATTCATCTCCTTTGACTATAGTCCAAACATTTAGTGCTTCGAGCATAGTTAATATCTTGAATTTCCAGTCAAGATAATTGTCCCCATCAAGCTTAGAGGCCTCGTTCAAATAATTTTCGGGAAAATAATTTGTCATATCTGTTGGAAGACGAATTCAATAAAAAATACCTTTGTTGAGAAAAATACCTCTTTTCTCCGACGACTCCCTTCTTCTGCGGATCAAATCCCAGAGCAAGTATAATACAATGACCTCCCAAAAATTACAAATAATGTAAACCTAGAGAAATGCCAATATAGCTCACGGCTCGAAGCAAGCAACCCAAAACACAGGAAATACAATTCCGTTGAAGCGAATATGAGGTGGCAATCACAGAAAAGGAATTGGATGTAGATAAAACACATAACTCTCAAAATTCTCTCGTTGCAATCTTATTAAGCACAACTCAAAATGTATCGCGTCTCTGAATAGTATCTGGCCGCGGGAAACAACCCATGGGAAGTTTCCAGAAGTGTTCCAACAAATTGTCGCGCCCCTTCAAGCAGGGGACCCGCGATAATCAAGTATTATCGCCCCTGCGATCTCCAAAGTCAGACTAGCTCTTAACCCAGACTCTCTACGCGTAGGTTGTGTTCTAGCCGGCTCCTTCGGCGATAGATTGTGGTCTCTCCAATCAGCCACACGAAAAACAGAGAATGGCAACGCTGAGCAACACTACGTCTCCCTCACAGCAGTCTCCTCTAGTGGTCTCCCTCACAACGGGTTCCTCCAACCATAGGCAGCAACTTCCATTACACTCTGGAGACTCACAACCTCTCCCTCAGCTCTGATACCAAAATGCAAAATGATATGAATACAGAACAGAACACACAACTTGTTACATTATGAAATGCGGGTTACAATATATAGCTATGAAAGCCGTTTAACAAACTGCTAGAAAAATGGATCTAAATGGATCTCAATTGACACGTATCCTAATCAATCTAACTGAATCTATTCTAAGCATTTCTACATTATTATTCCAACTTCGATAAGGACATTATAAAAGAGGTGATGTTGGCATGATGCTAGCAAGAGGGGTTAAGTGACATACACTAGCTAAAAAGTAATGCATGTGAAAGAGATGGCATACATTGATATCATACATCATGAGCAAGAGGGAATTGTATGATAAACCAGATTTAGCACACATTTAGCATAAGAAAGGGAGACAACATAAACTAAACTAAGTTACCATGAGCATGAAGTTGACATATGGTAATATGTGTTTAGCACGAGTGTGGGAGGTAATGTGATGTACATCAACAGGGGATTGATGCAAGTGTGGGGGAAAGGAATAGAGGGGGAGGAGATAATACCACTACACAAGAGGTTCTATAATTGCATGGTAAGGAATGTGACCACTTGAGAGCATAGTAGTATAATTCGAGTACGATAGAAAAAATAGGTAATAAAAAATCCAGTACAAATAAAATATGGAAGTAGAATTTTTATATATAATATTTTTAATCAAATATAATCCAAATTAGCATAAATGTACATTAAAACCCATTATTTTTTATAAGAAAGTAATAAATTGAAGGTTATTTATATTTTATAGTTATTAAATAATTAAAATTTGGTTTTTAAAATTTACTTTTTCATTAATAAGAATCTATATTTGTATCATATCTATATCAAATATTCGACGAATTCAAATTGATCAAAATTTTTGTACAGTAAATACCAATCAAACTAAATTATACTACTATACTTGAGAGAGTACTTAAAATACTGAACGGTCTTACACATCTTATACATAAAATAAACAATCTATTTCTAAATTGGAATCGGAATAAACAAACTGAAGGCATAAAATACTGAACGGTCTTGCACATCTTGTACTTAAAATAAACAATCTATTTCTAAATTGGAATCGGAATAAACAAACTGAAGGCAGGAAAATCCACTCATATTAATTTATATAAATTCCAGTAGCTTTAGTTAATCAAAGGCTATCACATTCTTGACTTTCATTTAAAATGAAAATATTAATAACATATTTATTTATTTAGCCCACGCCCACGGTTTTATGGTTGTCTGCCAGCCCGATACATATTCCACAATCGATTCTCCTCATGATGCCGTTTCTTCAATGACTTTCTTCCAGGCTGGGCGAGAGGAGATATCCTCCCACCATGCCTTTACATGTTTTCTCGACGATATCAGATCGCCCTTTCCGCAAACAGTGACAAGGTACTGCGCACACGGCAGATGTTGAAGGTCTGCCAAGCTGAAGAAATCGCCAGCCAAATACTTGCTCTTTGACAGCCTCTCTTCGTAAATATCCAACACTTTTTTCAGCTTTTCCACATTCATCTCCACTGCTGCTTCGTCTGTGGTGCCTCCCCTCATTGGGATGAAGAAGGTTTGAAACAATAAGGCGATAGACGGGGCATTGAATGACTGTCCTTCTACCTCACACCACTGATCAACCAGAGCTTGTTCCGACGGAGTGTTTCCCAGGAGATCGGTGCCCTGCCCCGCGTACTTTTTCGCCAAATACCTGACGATGGCTCTAGACTCTGTTACTCGTCACCATAAAAAAAACACCAAACTATGAGATCTCCCAATCAGCAGATGGAGATATAAGAACAGGGCTTCAATTAAAGTAAGCTTAGATGCTGTAGGAGGGTAGGCAAATACCAAATAAGGTAAGATCCTCATCTTGGATAGCGGGTACTGCTCCAAATGGCTGAATCCCATACAACAAGATGAATCCCAACGATTCAACAACAACAAGAGAAAAGCAGATAAAAAAAAAAATTTAGTGGAAAAATCACTTTCCTACTATTTTAAAGGAATCAAGAAAAATTAATACACAGAAAAATTTGTACTTACATTAAGAGCCAAATATTCCGGTTTTCTCTGAGCACCAGAAGATAAATCGACGACCACAAACTCGTGATCGACTTGCTTCTCGTTCAAACAGCAAAGAACCATTCTGGTGGGCGGGGAAACAGGATGGCCGTGTACCTTCACTGTTGCCATTATATATATAATCTCTCTCTCAAACAAACAACTCGTAAGCTCCGCAAAATGGATTGAAACGCAATTCAGAGAAGAAAACCGATCCTTTAAATAACGTCGGAGAATAGACCTCAAGAAATGACGAGCAAGTGGCATTTGAAATTATATATGTTCGTGGGGCCCATATCGATTCCAATCGGAAAAGTTATTTATGAACTTAAATTATATTTAAAAGAGTGCGTAGCCAGCACGCAATCAATTATATAATACCTGGTTCAGCGAAATAATAAAAAATTGATGGAAAATTTGCACACATATTCGATGCCACTTTTAACGGGTTAAATGTACCTATTGAGTTCTTTTTAAAGCTTAGCATGCTTCGTCCAAAATAGGTGACGGCCGCAGGGACTACCATTTCCTCCTCCGGGCTTAAAAAACATTTTTCTCTGTTCTTCAGCACAATACAATAAGTGAAGTGTTAGGCCAATTAAAAAAAATCTATACCGAATTCTTTAAGTGATAAATATTATTTTGGTTATAAACCATAAATTAAAATAAAGTTACTTTCATTCCATTTTAAAATCTATACCTAATGCCTTAAGTGATAAATATTATTTTGGTTCCAATCGGAAGGTAAAGTTCTCTATGAACTTAAATTATATTTAAAAGAGTGCGTAGCCAGCACGCAATCAATTATATAATACCTGGTTCAGCGAAATAATAAAAAATTGATGGAAAATTTGCACATATATTCGTTGCTACTTTTAACGGGTTAAATGTACCTATTGAGTTCTTTTTAAAGCTTATCATGCTTCGTCCAAAATAGGTGACGGCCGCTGGGACTACCATTTCCTCCTCCGGGCTTAAAAACATTTTTCTCTGTTCTTCAGCACAATACAATAAGTGAAGTGTTAGGCCAATTAAAAAAAATCTATACCGAATGCTTTAAGTGATAAATATTATTTTGGTTATAAACCATAAATTAAAATAAAGTTACTTTCATTCCATTTTAAAATCTATACCTAATGCCTTAAGTGATAAATATTATTTTGGTTATAAACCATAAATATTATTTTGGTTATAAACCATAAATTAAAATAAAGTTATTTTCATTTCATCTATTTGGGTTCAATTTGGTTGACATATTTTTTGGCTTATCATTACAGGCTGATATGTGAGGAAGTTTGTTGAGATTTCCCATGTTGTTGGGTTCAATTTAGTTGACATATTTTTTGGCTTATCATTACGTGCTGATATGTGAGGAAGTTTGTTGAGATTTCCCATGTTGTTAGCTTTCTTTGATTCCTTCGGAATAGCAGGAAGGTAATCCTTGCCTACCCACTCATGCGTTTTAGCTCAATTGATTTGTGTGGGTTTAATTGCTAAACTAAGAAAATATATCAAATAAATGTTCGATAATGTAGATGAACATGGTGAGGTGATTTTTGACTCTCACTTAACTCAAGTATTTTATATAGTTTCAATGGGCATCTTGTCCACAATGGGCACATTCTCAAAACTAGTTAGAGCCATAATTTTTATGTTCTCTATGGATTGCTCTCAAGCATGTTACTTCTTAATCATGACTAGCTTTAGCTACAACTTCTTAGTTTTGCTTATGCCATGGGCAGAAACAAGTGCTGGTACATCTTTAGGTTTGAGGTTAACATATCCTTGCCATGTATATGGAAGTTGATTACTTTTTTATGTGAACTATGTGATGGTAACAAACTATTTGGATCTTTTCTTTGTAAGATTTTCAGATCTTTGCAAAATGTGATCTATTTTATAAATATATTGCACTCTTTTTTCCAAGGAAAAAAATATTTATATGCACTACTACATTGCATTTAACATGTTATTAATGTTTCTCTATTCATCACCATTCATAATTCTCGTTCTGAAAAAATAAACCAAGTTTACTAAATTGCCAATTTTGTTGATAGCAATATAACTACATTAATACAGTGATGACTACATCTTTTGCCCCCTACCGCCCTGCATATTCACCGCTCGGATATTCACTGCCTTGGTTATTACATTTATATCATCATTTGGTTGTTCATCTTCCATGTTGCAATTTCATCTTGAATATTTCAGGATAATGTTATTTTTGGTTGAGCTTCCCGTGTTGGTTACAAATTTAATGTAAATTTAATAGTTACACATTTTCAATTTCAAAGTGTAGTGTAAAAAATATGCTTATTATTGTAATATAGACTTTACAGATTGTTGCATAGTTGCCAAAGGTAAAGTGGATTGTTTCCTTTTGTGATGTGTTCTTATTTGCTATCTTGCAAGTGCTTGAAACATTGGTTAGGTGAATAGTTGTAAAGGAAAGGATTGAAAATGAAAATGCATTTTCTTCATACTATTGTAACTCTATGCTTTTGTAATTGGATTCGCCTCAGATATCATAAACTACTATAAGCTATAACTGGCCTTAGAGATGTACCATCATTACCCTTTTTCAATGCAATGAAATCTCTATATATTATTAGTTGCAAAGGATTGTCACTATTAATGCAAAATGAAAAACAGAAATAGTAGCCATCATAATTAGAGTTACCAATGTTACCCTTTTTCAATGCAATAAAATCTCT
Organism: Larix kaempferi; assembly: GCA_027924585.1. NCBI lineage: Eukaryota > Viridiplantae > Streptophyta > Pinopsida > Pinales > Pinaceae > Larix > Larix kaempferi. The sequence continues at coordinate 2,633,337 of BSBM01000537.1, forward strand.
ATATCTATTATCAGTTGTGAAGCATTGAAACATTGAAACTATTAGTGCAAAAGAAAAAAATGGTCCTCATCACAATTGATTCTTATAATCAGCCAAAGAAACAAGTACTACTTTCACAATTTCATTTGTTTTTTATTGGAGGTTCTTTAGACAAGTACTACTTTCACAATTTCATCTATGTTTTCTCTTGCCGAGGTTTTTAAACTTTAATTGGTGTCCAATGTGAGTAGTTCCCACCTCAACATGTCCCAAAACATGTTGCCAAGCCTTTTCCATCTTTTTCATTCATTTTTCTTCTTTCAAACTAATATTTCCCATCCCACCCTGCCCTACAATCCATGTATGTTAACATTAACTACAACCAATCGAATGGAAGGTATAGGATGCAGCCCACATAAGCAATCCGCACATGGTGACTTTTGCTCGTGGGCACAATGAATGAACTATTTGATTTATAACTATTTATTTCTCTATATTTAAGTGATTAATGGGTGCACTTGTTTATGCGTTGGGCCATAAAAAATTACCATAGGGGAATGATAGGATGAACAACCGAACAAGTAGAAGGGTTGCTGTTAAGCACACACTCGTCGTAGATAAACATACAATAACTACTACAACGTATATATTCTATTCACTATTCATACAAAATTAACTGAACCTTCTTCAAAGAAGGGCATTTGTTGGCGAGGCCTTTTTGGTCTTTATAATAAGTCATCATACTTATAAATGTATATGAGTTTAACGAATAATTAGTTGGAGCGAATTTAACCGCTCCAACCACACGATCTATATCGTTTTTATAATTTCTTTATTCGTATTATATTTGCTCCAAATTTCTTTAGATTATGCACTCAGTAAAAGTGTATATAAAAATATATGTATATTATTTATATAATAAAAACATTATATATTAAAAAACACTATGTTTTATATCATGTATATACTATTAAACCTTTTAGGTTTCATATACAATATTAATACAATCCAGTTAATAAAGTTTTAATATATGTACATGATGAATAAACCTCTTTTTTCCACAGTTTTATTAGTCCCTGCTCCGCAGGGAGGCTAGCGATCGTTTGGTCGCCATGTTTCGTTGACCTGCATTTGTTTTAATTTTTTAACTTAATGTTAAGTAAAGTTTTCCAATTTTTTGATATTAAAATGTTTTTTTCTTTAAATTAAAAATATTTTTACAATTTTAAAAATTAAATTATCTATTTTGTAATTGATGTAATATAAAGATGTGACTAATTTACTCTGGTGTGCAAAATAATTATAAAATTGAAAAAAATGAAAAAAACACAAACATGCCACGTATTTACTAAAATTAATTCATCTGGCATGATATGACAAAGTCATTCAATTCATGCAATAAATTCATTTATGTTCACAATTTTGGTTCCGGGTCGGAATCGTCCGAAAGCAACTCTAATTCTGGACGCTTAATTGATGTGATGATCGATCATTCACATACAATTCGAGAGACAATCAACACATATATTAAAGAAGAATTGACTATTCCTTTGGATTACAATCACTGCCCTGTTCCTTCTGCAACATTTCACTGGCTTTATACATTTTCTAGCCACCAAAATCCCGAGCTCAATCTCTGGAAAATTTAAGGTTGGAGATTATTGTGTCCATTTTTTTTTTCATACGATTGGAGCTCATTTTCAACAATATGAAGAGTGTGCCCGTCTTTATATTGTCTATTCATGGTAGGAGATTGTTCGAAGATCGCAAGATATCGTAATCATTGGTTCCCATCGGCCCATTAATGGAGACTACAGATCCGACGCAGTTACCGTACATAGCCAATGCGAGTTTCGACTCAGGAGGAGCCATGATTCTCGCGGCCTTGCTCCTCTCTGTCTTATGGGCGTTGGGGGCCTGTGTCATGCTACGATGTAGTAGACGATGGCGAGTGGTGTCGAGACATCACTCGATGTGGGTGCCGATAGAGCTAAAACTGGCATCATTAAAATGGATATTAAAGCACTTACGGCCACGATTTACCGCACAGGCTCCCCCCTTGGAACCCTGGATTGCCCCATTTGCTTGGCAGAATTCATGGAAGGAGAAAAGCTGTGAGTGTTACCAGATTGTTGTCACAATTTCCATGCAGATTGCATAGACACATGGGTGGTTTCCAATCCCTCTTTTCCTTCATGTCGACATTCTCTGCTTTATGTGATGATCGATCATTAGAGAATGGAAGAATTTTTGACACTGAAATGCTCTAATTGTGCTGAAATTTTTGAAGCTAGATGTGATGATAGAATTTTTGAAATTTTTGACTCTAGATGTGATGATAGAATTTTTTACACTCAAATGCCCACTGAAATACTCTATATAATAGAATTTTTGAAATTGTGTTTTTTTAATGCTGTCACAGTCAATTCAAGAATCGATGTGATGATCGATCATTAGAGCTAAATATCCTTCTCTTTTGTTGCAGCAACCCCAAATAATTTTGCTTAAGGAAGGAGCAGACACTACTCAGGGAAAGGCTCAGCTAATCAGTAACATAAATGCCTGCATGGCCATTGTTGATGTTGTGCGTAGCACACTCGGCCTGCGGGCTATGGACAAGCTCATTCATGATGACAAGGGCACCACTACCACTTCTAACGACGGGGCGACTATTATGAAGCTTCTCGACATTGTTCATCCCGCGGCTAAGATTCTAGTGGACATTGCCAGATCTCAGGATTTAGAGGTAAATAAATAACTGCTAGTTCCGTTTTCCTGAACAATCATAAACCATAGAGTCCTTATGTTTCTAACAACGCCATTACAGAACTAATAAAAAACAAATTTATACTAAACAAACAAAATATGAGAATAGCAGCAAGCTTGGCAGCGACATGAATATGAGAATAGCAGCACGATCGGAAACAAAATCGATCGCAGAGCACAATGCATATTTAGATTTACTTTCACGAAGTTGGAAAGATTTTTAGAAATGCCATGATATACCTTCAAATGACTATTTGAGAATTGAAAATTGATATCCTTCCAGACCAATGAGGTTGTCCTTCGCTGATAGCTTAAGTGATTGAATCCATCTGTTTTCACTGAAAGAGATTTCAAAACCTTGCGTTAGAAACCAAAAACCTAAGTGAATAAATTCTAATACAACCATCACGACAGCTGGTAATACGTGGAGGATGCTTAAAACAGTTCATTGCATGGTGTTGAACACATGTAGTAATAGGTGGAGGGTGCTTAAAACAGTTCATTGCATGGTGTTGAACACTTGTGAGTGGGTTGTTATTCTATGTGGAACCTATCTAATCAACATTCCCTTATGTTTGCCACATGTCTAAATGAAAGGAAGTCAAATTTTTGCACATTTGTTTATAATGGAGGAATTCAAATGTTTTTAGTATATCTTTGTTTTTAATTAGTTGGTTACTTTTCTTATCCCACCACCACCACCACGGCCTAGTTCTACATTGAAACCAAACCACAATGCTACACATTGAAGAGGGATCATCTTAACATTTCAACGCTTTTGCAATGATGTATAACTTTTTCCATGCACGCTTTTGTTGTTCATTCACTTTTCGATAAGGTTTTGTTATACCCTGTTAACTCTAGCTCATCGACCCATTTGAAATGGGAAAGAGATTCATAACAAAGTGCTTGTCGTAGCCATGGAGCTGTAACAAATCCCTGAGAACAATTCACTTGATGCATATGCTCTGAATAATGATATACATGAACAACTAAGTAACATTACCCTAAGAAGCAACCAAGTTATCCACATCATAATCAGAGACAAAAAAGATGCCATCTACTACCAAATTTCCAAAATCTAACTCGTATCTCTCGAGGGCCTCTTCACATAGTTGTTAACATTGGATGGGAACTTGGAAGCAACCAGTTTATATATCCCTAGAGTAATGTTTGTAAACCTGTAATTGCCTCGCTTGGATGTAAACACAAATATTAGTTAGATTGTTGTTGTCGGAAATGAATTCAACGTTTACAGTAGCAGGACCTTTGTTTATCTCTGAACAAATTTCTGCACCAACAACCCTCGACACTCCCCAGTGAAGTGAAAATTGATGTCTTCAATGCCATGAACTGTGTAATAGTTAGAAAGGATGGTCAAGGTCTATAATTTTTTATAACCAAGTTAACGAATGGATAATGCTCCCTGGATATAAGAGTAATTATGAGATAGGAGGAAAAAGTTCGTTACACAAGTTTGCCAAGATTCACACAATTGTGTTAATCTTGCAAAGCACCATTTATAGTACCTTTGCTTTGGATCCACTACCACCTGGAAATCTAAGTTGTAACGATTTAGAGTTACAACACATCCTTTGTCCTATCTGTTACACCTTCTGAAAATTTCCAAGATCTTGAGACTGTTGTTGCATAGAGCGCAAGTGTGTGGTTCACTACCAATTCAAGTTATCCCTCTATAGTGGCTCTGAACAGTCTTGGGAGTCAAAAGCTCTCTTCAATATTATCTAGTTATGTAAGTGTTGACATAAGAGAAGCATTGGTGATCCAATGTCTAAGACCCCATGGATTTGTGTTGGTTCAAAGTAATAAAAAAAATGGGAATGACTCATCTCTATGTGTTCCTCCATTACATGATAAAGGTAATGAGGATACAAAGTAGCAATGGTTCCTCTGCAATGCCATTTGGAATTCCTGAAGAACCCTAAATTCTACCCAGTTGGTGGAATTCTAAATAACAATGAGGGTGGAACTAAGCAAGGATGAAGGCCTTCCACTAAGAGAAATTAGGCAACTACAGGAGATGCTAAAAAGTGTGTCTGTCTTATGGATTTCAACATTTTGTGGACCATTTATTATAGGAAGCAATTGAAATTATAGAAATTATAAGAAGCTCCAGCTAAAATTAACACTAACATGATGAAATTTTGGACATTGTGAAACAATTTTTTGATGTAAACTCGAATTTACCATGAGATGAATCTCTCCACATGGTTCTCTCCTTTGAACCAGCAAGAGCATACTTGGACTTTCTCATAACCTTCAAAGATTTCTCTCTGTGAATGCATATGCCTTTCTCGGTCTCTTCATTGACAAATATTTCTCTCTGGATATGCCTTTCTCAGTCTCTTCATTGACGAGCCATGGATTTTGTAGTAGGAATAAGTCTCTTCATTGACGAAGATCAGGGCCATGGATTTTGTAGTAGGACAGAACTCCGTTCTAGTGAACAAACCATTCGGACTTCCATCCTTTGCCGTAATTCATTTATTTATACAAGATTCCTGCACTGTCGGTACTCACCTTGCTAGTATGATTTTAAACTTTTACGTATACCTTCGCATGCATTACTAAATCCTTTTGTAGTCGAAGTTGAACGCGGTGCACACCTAGCTTGTTCGAGTTGAAATTTTACATGTCCCTTTGCATGGGTTATGAAATTCATTTGCAGTCTGAATTGAAACCGTACGTGTCATTCGCGCGGAGCACCACCACATTCTTTAATGCATGACACTTTGTTTGCATGCATGTGATCACATCGCTTAACATGGAGATAGAGTTTGTCATTAACACATAGCATATTTACTAATAGTGCCATACTATTGTCAGGGGGACCTCTTATTATATAAAAAGCTAAAATGCACTTTAAGATGAAAGAAGCAGATCTCTTTTTGGATAGAAGAAATCATACATATAACAGGCTCCCTGAAACCAAGAGACGAAATAGAAGATGCAAAGGATACTAGAGATGCAGAGAGAGCTTCATGAAGCAAATTACAACATTACGGAATACTAGGAAAATATCTTCCACAGAACCTTTTGACAAAGAATACAAAGAGTAAAATTTCCTACGTAAATTGTACAATATTATACTTAAGTATACTACTTAAGGCTTCGACAGTTGATTAAGAAACTCTTAGTAAGGCTATGATTTTGATAGTATACTGCTTGAACTCTACGGCTTAAGGCTTCGAGAGTTGATTAAGAAACTCTTAGTAGGGCTATGATTTTGATATAAACCAAGTGTCTTTGTTCTTGCCTTTCCATCTCCCTCAAACTATTCTACTCTAAGGCTTAAATTTGAGGTTGTCAATGTGAAGAATCAATTCCTAAATGCTCAGGTAAATACCCTCGAAAATGATAATATTAAATTACAGAATATATCAAAATTTTCAAAAATATATTATATTTTTTTTAACTTAATCCCTTTTAACTTAATCTAAAGCAGGGACTAGCTGCTTTGCAGCTATTTTACTTGTTAGATTATAAAATAGCGTATAAATGTAAAACTTGTATAAACATAAAGATTCCCTACATGCACCAAAATATATCTCTTAACAACGGCAATGCATTCATATTATTTTCCATTTGGAAAGCAATCAACCTATGCTTTTCGCTTTGTATTTCAAGGCATAGTTGATCGACTAAGCAATAAACCTTATGCTTTTCACTCTATATTTCAATAGCTTTGTATGAAAAGTGCTATTTGTTTTCTATTTGTATTTCAATGCATAACGTTTACCCTATATATACCAACACGTTCACTATATTTGCTTTGGTGTGAATATGATTGTTTGTAATTTGAAAATTTTCAAAATTAATAATATTAAAAAAATTGATTCTTAATTTAAAAGTTTGAAATTTATAGCTGGCATCTTGTGGAGAGTCTGCGGTAGAATTTATGTTGTCTACGTTTCGAGTCATCCTCGACTCATCATCAGGACATAAGCGATGCCAATTATAGTTCTCAGTGCGGATTCTTAGCCATTTCAATTTGAAATTTATTAATTTATTAAATATATAAAAATGTGTGTTATATTTGCTTTGTTGTGAATATGTTTGTTTGTTATTTAAATTTGTTCAAATTTAATAATACTAAAAAAATTGATTCAATATTTAAAAATTTGAAATTTATTAATATATTAAATATATTAAAAAAGTATTGTATGTTGTGAATTCAATTTTTTTTTAATTCTACATTGTCTACAAAATCACATATATATTAGTCAATTTCTAGTTAGGTTGCAATCGCAATCATTTCTTAATTTTGAACCGTTAGAAATTAAATACACTACTCATTTATTAGAGGTTTAGAATTTAAATACATTACTCATTTAATAGAGCCTTCATATATGAATATATTTAGTTTTCTTTTAAATTTCAATAACAATAAATAAATGTCCCAGATGCAAGTGCTAGCTCCACGTGGTTAATAGATGGGTGCATTCACGCGACACCTAGACAAATGTCCTCTACACACACCCACGCTGATGTCACCCAAACGACGTCAAGCAGCTTGGCCATTTAATATGCCTGTCCTCGACGTCGCTTCGGCCTCCCTGGATACCACGAAGATGGGTGTCCAGCGTGCGAACCACAGGCTCTAGGCTCAAGGCATTGATCACCAGTCTTCTTGGTCGATGACGCTCAGCTACCAGAACATTCTCCAGGTGCTTCATGCTCTTAGCTCTACGCACCCTGTGCACTCCTGCGTCTCATGCATTTGTATCGCCTCCCCTACAGCCGCTATGGGAAGGACTAAGGGAGCCAAGACAAAAAACAAGAAGGATGATAATGCTTTAGAGGAAACTCCCCTGAAGAAGGGTTACTGTCCGGAAATATTCATTCCAATTCAGCTTCTACTGGACAACTGGGAGGCTCGAATCATAGCATAAACCATGGCAATTGGCAACCACGAGCAGCAATGGGATCCTTACTAGCTTGTTAAAAATATGATGGGGAAACTTATGGAAGACATGCAGCTGAACTGGACCTCTGCACACCATGCCACACAGTCCCTGCTTGCTACTCTACCCAACTGGGCTTCCACTCTTGGCACCCTGAACAAAACGCATTGTTGGGACTCGTACGCTCACGTCAAACCCTTCAGCCATGAGTTATGCTCTGACAGCACCACTCCTGGTGCCACCTCGTCGGATGCTGTCCTGAACTCTACACATGCCCTGGATAGGCTCAACCCCGGTGGCAGCACTGTGGCCAAGACACGCGGCAAATATCCTTTGAAAGGCAAGGAGAGATCTCAAACCTCCTTCCCCGTCCTAGCACCTTGGGTCCCATTTTGGCGAAACGTACTCGCAATGAACAGTCTGCCTTCGCCCTTATTTTGCCCAAGAAGACCGCTCCATTTCCCATCAAGCAACCGGCTCCTATCAGGCCCGTGATCATTCCAGGGACTTCGGCTTCTATGCTGAAGAATGCCACTCTGATTTCGGCCAAAGCGTGGAAGGACAACGCAGCATATGGCTTCCCAATTCTGGAGGAGACTCCAACTGAATGAGTAGGTTTCTTTGATGTCATCTGTTTATCTCTGTTTTCCTAGTTAATTATGCATTGTCAATAGAATGTTGCTAAGACTATGAACAATCTGAATTTTTATTTAGTCCTCTCCCCGCAGACATGGGTTTTTTGTACTGTAATATCTTGATTTTCATCAACTTTCTAGATAGACATGGATGACACCTCTGAGCCAGACCATTATATCCACTGTAACCTATTTTGTACTTTTATTAAACTAATATAATTTGCAGCTATTACAAAAAAATATATATAACAATGAATAAATTACAGCTCTCATATTATCTTAAAAAAAAGTGTGAAATATTATTGTTCTTCTCCTTTATCTCAACTAAATGATCAAATAAAAAATTTACTTGCACGTTTTCTAATGGATCCCTTTATATACCCTTCAAAGGAAGTGGAATATGGAATATTAACAAAATGAAGTGGAATATGGAATATCATTATTAACAAAATTTTAAAATGAAATGGATCGTAATCATATAATTATGATAATATATAATGTGAATTTTAAAATAAAATGAATTGTAATCATATAATTATGATAATATACAAATAGACTTATAATTTAATGATTAGAATAATTTTAATGACTTTTATAATAATTTTTTTAAAAAAATTTAATGACTTGTAATAAAATAACAAATTTTAAAATGAAATAGATTGTAATAATTATAATCATATAATTATGATAATATACAAACTTTGGAATAATTATTTTTAATTATAATTATAATTTAAATTTAAATTTATTTAATTATATTTAAAAAAATTAAAGCTAATATTATAATTATAATTTTTATAAATATTAACATTATTAATATCTACACTAAATGATGAATTCAAGCTGGTTTCTATTCCGCAAAGTCCTGGGATCGGACATGAACATGGCTGATTCGATAATCTGGAGTTTGGGCCTTAGGCCATGTGTCTCGCGTTCTTGCTGCCGGATGGTGGCCATCTCCGCTAGCGGCGTGGTTAATTCCCTAACGAACATCCTTATTCCCACTACCATGCATTATATTATCCACCAGATCGCATGCTTAGCTTCAGTCAGGGTGATGTCGTCTCCGCCTCTGCTGATGAAGAACCGTACCACTCTATGTACCATGGAACAGGAGAAGTTACGGAGAAAGATCTTACCAAATCTGAGGAGCTTTTACCTCATCTCTTCCAGGCGTGTGGACTCCCTTTCCTCGGCTCAAACAAGTTTGAAATCCTCTGTTGCCAACGCCATTGGGCTCGCCGGCACAGCGTCGTGCTATGATGACACTCTGGCTCATGATTTTCAGGGAGTTTCCTATCTCGGCATTGAAAACCGTTATTTAATAATCTGTACGGGTTTGGGTAATGGAGCTCCTCGACGGTTGATGAAAGGTCCTCCGGCATGCTTCAAAATATGGGTAATTATGCTCCATTTATATCATGGAAACGATTTAAGCTATATTAACTGTAATCTCCTTCGTCTCGTTTCAAAAAGACATGCCATTCTATCGTCGAAGGTGATCTAACCCGGGTGGCGAAGGTTTCTGCAGCTCTACGTAGCGTTTCCCCTGTATTTTCTGGGAAGTAATCTGTGTGTGCTGGGAGCTATGGCGGATTCTGGAGATTCGGCAGCCTCCTCCCCAAATCCTCTGTTAGAATTGGAAGCTGAAATTAGGGTCCTCCGACGCCGGGTTAGGAGACAAGGAAACTTTATGCAGCAAATGGATGAGCAAGGTGGGCGACGTCTGGAAAGAATGGATGAGGAGATTAGCAGCATTCAAGTGGAGTTTGCGGCAGCCCTGGAAGCACTGGAAATGAAGGTCATGTCCGCTATAGAAAGTATGGACCTCAGGCTGCAGAACATGGAAATTGCTATGGCGAACCTACGGGTTGCTGAAAAACCAGGCCTTGCCAAGAACCAAACAGCTGCCAAATCGTCTGCAGGGGCAAGACACCGTTAATTCCAGTCTAGTTTCTGACTTCACTCTGTTTATTTTCTTCTGTTAAAACTTTAAAGTCCTGGTTTTGCTAGTCACAGGCACCTGTAATTAATGTTTGGAAGACTGCTAGGCTTGCTACAGTTTTGGAATTGTATTTCTGTTGGTGGCTCTGCCACTGCTTTTTAATATAAAAACTATCTGCTTCTGTCAAAGAAAAAACATTATTAATATCTACATTAAAATAGTTAATCAATAAACAATGATATCTCTCTATATATAATTTTATCTACAATAATATTAAAAAATCCCCAAGGGTTAGCTCAATTGGTAAGACGTGTGCACACTCCACTTTCTTGGTACGGGGGGAGGTCACGAGCGTTGAGTCCTACGGGGTTAGGCCTTCTGCTATTGTTGGCCCACGGTTTACCACCCTTACCATCCATGAAATGTGGGGAAGTATTGGTGGGTTTCCCGTGCACTTTCTTCCTTCTTCGCTGAAAAAAAAAAAACAATAATATTAAAAAATTAAATATATATTTGTATTATTAATTAATTCTATTCTTACAATTAACTAAAATTTTAGCTATGTTATGGTCTTGTTAAGCCTTATTGTAATGATAGTATTTCAAGCTTTCCTTAATTCCTTAGGAATAGCAAGAAGATAATTTTTCAGCTGAAAAATAAAAATAAAAAAAATATCTTATATATAATTTTTAAATAAATTATTCATAAATAATATTATTTATATATAAATATAAAGTATTTAAATTTATAAATAAATTTAAATAATAATAATATTTTATAATAAAATTATGTAAGAATGTTTATCTTTTAAAATGTGTTTTTTAATTAAGTATTCTTTTATCATTAGTATAAGTAATAATTTTATTGTATATATTTGTAATTATTAAATTTTGAAATGTAAAATGGTTTATATTTATTTATATTATAATATAAATAATATAATTGTTGAGAAAATCAATTATTTTGAATTTATTAATGTAATTTAAAACTAAAATTGATGGAAAAATAAAATTTGATATAATTTTAAAAAACATATATATATATATTTTATATACTATGTTATAGTATTAGTTTTGAATTGAAAATTGAAAATTGAAAATTTATTTTAATACTGAATTGAAATTAAATTATTCTCACTTCAAATATTTAGTGCATATACTTTATATTGAAATTTGATATTGTATGTATTTATTATGCATTGATTTTAGGAATAGTGCTTAAAAACATGTTACAATTATTGCAATCTACTAAAATCCATGATAAATTTCACATTACAATATAACTCTAGATGAATATGGAAATGAGATATACTCATTGAGAAGCATAACAATTCAACCATAGTCAACCATGATACTTTTACTAAGTATCAATTCTAGGAATTGTATGTAATCATGAAAATTCTTGTAATCTAACAAAACACATTATGAATATCAGATTATGACACAACTCTAGATAAACATCGAAGTGACATATAACCATTGTGGAACATGACAATTCAACCATAGTCAAACATAAACAGCCATGGTCAACCACAATCAACCATGAACACCCATGGTAAACCATAAACACCATAGTCAGCCAAGAACGACCATAGTAAACCATGAAAAACCATCGTTAACTAGGAACAACCATGGTTAATCAAAGTCAACCATGTTCAACCAAAGTCAATAGTCAACCATGAACAACCATAGTCAAACATGAACAATCACGCTCATCCATGAACAACCATAATCAACCATAGTCATCCATGAACAACCACCACCAGCCATAGTCAATCATGAATAAACATAGTCAACCATGGTCAATTATCATTGACAATAGTCAACCATGAACAACCATAGTCAATGAAGGTCAACCAAAGTCAACCATGGTAAACCAATGTCAACCATTGTCAACCATGGTCAACCAAATTCCAAGAATATTAAACATAGTCAACCATGGTCAACTAAAGTAAACAATGGTCAACCATAGTCAAACGTAGTTAACCAAAGTCAACCGTGGTCAACAAAATTCAACCATGGACAACCAAAGTCTACAAAAGTCAACCATGGTAAACCAAAGTCAACCATGATCAACAAAAGCCAACCATATTCAACCAAAGTAACCCATCGCCAACCATAGTCAACCACGGTCAACCAAATTTCAACCATGGACAACTAAAGTCTATAAAAGTCAACCATGGTCAACCAAATCCAACCATAATAACCCATGGTCAACCATAGTCAACCATGGTTAACCAAAGTCAACCATAGTCAACCATGGTCAACCATAGTCAACCATAGTAAACCATGATCAGCCATAGTTAAACATAGTCAATCAAAGGCAGTCATGGTCAACCAAAGCCAACCAAAAGTCAACCATGGACAACCAAAGTCAACCATGGTCAACCATTATCATCTAAAGTCAACCATAGTCAACTAAAGCCAACCATAGTAACCCATGGTCAACAATAGCCAACCATGCATAACCATGATCAACCATGGTCAACCAAAGTCAACCAAAATTCAACCATGGACAACTAAAGTCTACAAAAGTAAACCATCGTCAACCATGGTCAACCATAGTCAACCATGGTTAACCATAGTTAACCAATGTCAACCATAGTCAACCATGGTTAACCACGGTCAACCAAAGTCAACCATAGTAAACCATATTAAACCAAATTCAACAATAGTCAAATAATAGTGGAATAATAATCAACGCTATGATCTTAAAGTCAACCCTTGTGTCATTCATAATCAAGCCAACAAGTAAACGATAATCAACCATATGATATTAAAATCAATCAAAGTCAACCATTTCCAACCATGGTCAACCATAGTCAACCAGGATCGACCATAACCAACCATAGTTAAGCATGGTCAATCACAGTCATTAATATTCAACCATAGTCAACCAATTCCAACCATAGTTAACTAAAGTCAACCAAATTCAACTAAATTCAGCAAAAGTCAAATAAGGTCAACCAATAGTCAATTATGGCCAAACAAAGTCAACCATGGTTAACCATAGTCAACCATAGTCAAAGTTAAACAAGGCCAACCAATAGTCAATTATGACAAAACAAAGTCACCCATAGCGAACCACAACCAACCATGGAAAACCATAGTTAATTACTCAACCAAACTCAACCATAGTCAAACAAAGTTAATCATAATCAACCATGGTCAACCATATTCAACCAAAGTCGATTATGGCCAACCAAAGTCACCCATAATCAAGCATTTTCAACCATGGTCAACCATTTCCACAGTCAATCAAATTCAACCATAGTCAACCAAGGTCAATTCAAGTCAACAATGGTCAACAATAGTCAACCATATTCCACTATGGTAAAGAAATAGTCAATTATGGCCAAACTAAGTTAGCCATAGTCAAACATGGTCAGCCAAAGTCAACCATGGTCAACCATAGTCTATCATGGTCAATCAAATTCAACCAAAGTCACCCATAGTTAACCATAGTCAACCATAGTCAACCATAATCAATTAGTTAACCAAAGTCAGCAATAATCAAACGAATTCAACCATAATCAACCAAGGTCAACCAGAGTCAGCCATGGTCAGCCATAGCCAACCATAGTCAACCATATTCCACCATGGTCAACTAGTAGTCAATTATGGCCAAACTAAGTCAAACATAGTTAACCATGGTCAACCACAATAGGTAATCCATAATAAACCATGAACAACCATGGTAAACCATGAATAACCATAGTTAATAATGAACAACCATAATTGGTAATTAACAACCATGGTCAACCATAGTCAACCAAAGTCAACCATGGTCAACCATAGTCAAACAAAGTCAACCATATTCAACAATAGTCAAACAAGAGTGGAATTATAATCAACCATATGATTTTAATGTCAACCCTTGTGTTACCCACAATCAAGCCAACAATGCAACCATATTATATTAAAATCAACTAAGGTTAACCATCACTAACCATGGTTAACCATAGTCAATCATGGTCAACCATAGCCAACCATAGCGAGCCATGGTCATCCATAGTCAACCAAATCCAACCAAATTCAACCATAGTTAACCATGTTGGAATATTCTCACCATCGGTTATATATTTGCATGCATTCTGCATGCATGCATGCATCCAATGATCAGTATGGTAGTCTCCCAGCACCTAGTCCTTATTTTGCAGCCCCCAAGAGCCTGATTTTGCTTAGTTCTAGCCCTCCTAGCCACAGATGCGCCCTTGTTTCCATCACTAGAGTACAATTGCGCCCTCTTCCACCTATTTAGGAGTTACAACAATCAGTTCCTTGATTTGAGGACTGATTTCTTAGTTAACTGACTAAAGCACTTAGATAGACACCTAGAGAGACTAGTTCAACTGTACTGACTACTGACAACTCCTCATGCGCCCACATTGGAGTCTCCTTCCCTAGATTTGTGCCACATGCACCAGTTAGACTCAGTTAGACTCAGTTAGACTCACCTTTGACTGACCTTTGACTATTGTGGTCACTACCATTGGTTTGGTGATGGTTCCAATGCAGTCAATCCATGGTATTGAGGAGAATTTGAATCACCTACTCAGTAATTTGAATTCATTCCATTGTACTCTCACATTTTTCTAGCTTACAGTTGAGGAATAACATTACAACAGTTTTTGTCATTTCTTGAGTTAATGAGTGATATTTGATTCAATTCTTCTTCTTCTTCTCTGCAATTCATGAGTGAGATTTGTGAGTTTTACTCTAGCTGTGTGATCTATCCTCTAAAATATCACATGGTATCAGAGTTGGAGTCAGCTATTCGAATTGCAGCAGTTGCAGCAATTCATTGAGTAGCTATCTTTCATTGAGCACTAGAAGCCTCTGGATTTCCACAGCAATTCCTGGTGCAATTGTCTTGAATTCACTGGAGCAATCCAGTGAGGTCTAGCCAGGTGTGAAGGATCCAGTCACATGTGCTCATTGTCCTAAGGCAGTGTTTATTCGAATTTGCAGCAAATATCCATCAGCAATTTCATTTGTTTTGCAGGTTATCTCCATCTTCAATTCAAATTCAGCGGTATCAATGGATCTAAAACTGAACTCCTTCAATTATTTCGAATGGAAAGCCAATATGGACATCTTCATGAAGTCCAAAATCCTTTCTGGAGTATTGAATGGCACTGCAGTCAAACCCACTGGTGTAGTTGAGAAATCTAATTACTTGGATAAGCTTGATGAAGCAGTAGGACTGCTTCTCCTCAGCGTTTTCGAAGACCTCCATTTTCATGTCATAGATCTGAAGACTCCAAAAGAAGTTTGGGACAAGCTCGAATCTCTTCTTGGTAAGAAAAATGACTTGAAAGGTCACAAGTTGGAAAATGAGCTCATCTAATTGAGCCCTTGCAGTTTCGACTTCATCACTAAGTTTCTAAACAAGTTCAAAAATTTGATTTCACAGTTGAAGAGATATGGTATAGAGAAAGAAGAGACGCAACTCATCATTGCCATACTATCAAAACTAGGCCCTGATTACTCAATAGTTGTCTCTACCTTCCAGTCAGCGAAGATGTCCATCCCAAAATGGAAGTTTCCCACACTTGAAGAATTCATCCAGTCACTCACACTTGAGGAGGAGAAGTTACTTCATATGGGAATGATAAAACCCAAGTTGGATTCAACACTTGCTGCTACTGAAATGAAGAGAGCGAATGGCAAGGGCAAGCAAAAATTTTCTGACAGAAAGTCGAATGAGAATAAGCAGAAGGAGGCTCCAAACCAGTCAAAAGGAGTTTTGAATTCCAAGAAAGACAAGCAAACTCATAAGGGGAAATCTAAATGTACCTATTCCAATAGAGGATTTCATCTTGAGAGTTCATGTATGAAGAATACCATATATCTCATGGCTTCACTTCTTGAAAAGAATAACCTTGTAGTACCTACATGTGCTAGGAAGGAAGAAGGTGAACCATCAAGATCTGAGGACAAAGAGAGATGCCATGCTCTCATGGCAGGTGCATCAACACAATCCTCCTTCATCATAGATTCAGGTGCATCAAGACACATGTACTCCTCCAAAGATCTTTTTACTGGTTTCGAATCTACTGTTGGACCTTCCATCATGTTGGGGAATGATTATGAGGTCTCCTCTAAGGGGATTGAAAGAATCAAACTTGATCATGGGTACTTCTCAGATGTGCTCTATGTCCATACACTCACTGCTAATCTACTTTCAGTCTTCCAGATGACCCACACTGGAGATCCCAAGAGGGTGATCTTCTCTCCAAATGAGGTGGAAATCCAAGGCATGGTATCAGGATCTACCATCGCAAAAGGTGTTGCAAACCACAAGTAGAAACTCTATGATTTCTCCCACTTGTACATCTCTCTAAATAGTCTGCTCTTCATACACATGCAAATGAAGAGAGTAGGCTATGGCATGAAAGATTTGGGCATCTCAATTGCAAGTACCTGCAAGATATGCACACTCAAGATATGGTTGAAGGACTAACCAAAGTCAAGTTTGCCAAGGGAAATTGTAAGGGTTGCTTGATGGGCAAGCATCCAGAAAAGAAGTTTGAGAAAGGGAAGGCAAGGAGAGCCTCTCAACCTCTAGATCTGATTCATAGTGATGTCTTAGGGCCATTTCCAGATATGTCATTGAATGAGGCAAGGTATATTCTTAATTTTATTGATGTTTATTCAAGATTTACATGGGTATACTTTCTCAAATTAAAATCAGAAGTGTTTGGATACTTCAAGTTTTTCAAGTCTTCTGCAGAAATTTTTTCAGACAGAAATATCAAGGCCCTCTGCACTGGTAATGGAGAAGAGTACATCAAAATTGACTTTCAAACCTTTTGTGCTGAAGAAGGCATAGAGATGAAGTATATTGTTCCTTACACACCACAGCAGAATAGTGTTGGAGAGAGAAAGAACAAGACATTAAAAGATATGGAAACCTGCATGCTAAAGTCGAAAGGGTTGCACCCTAGTCTTTGGGAAGAAGCCATCAACTTTGCTGCCTACCTTCAAAATAGAGTTCCTCACAAAGGACTCAAAGATATGACTCCTTTTGAAGCATGGATGGGATACAAACATGATGTGTCTCATCTCAGAGTGTTTGGATCCAGAGCATGGGCAAGGATTCCAACGGAGAAAAGGAGAGCCCTAGATCCACAAAGCAGAGAGTGTATTATGGTGGGTTATGCATTGAGTGCAAAATACTACAAGCTTCTTGATCCTTATACTATGACAACATTCCTTGATAGGAGTGTACAGTTTGAGGAATGGCCACTTCATGATGCTCATCCTGTTGAGCAAGAGAGCTTGCCTACCACACCACCACTGCTTGATGAGAAAGAGAGCGAATCTTCATCTCATGAGAGTTTAGATTCTGAATCTGAAAGTGGAGATGATGAAGAGCAAATGCTAGATCCAGATCCACAAGAACCTGAAAATCTAGCACCAGTTAGTGAAGATGAGCAAATGGAAGACCAAGATCCAGATCTACAGCTTACATATCCTCATCTTCCTAGATGGGAAGCCACTACTCTTATATCTGTTGTAGATCTTGTGGGAGATCCACATGATCAAAGGAGAACCATATCTGATTACCAGAATGGAAGGTTTCATCCTTCTCACATTACTGATCCATTTCTTGCCGACAGATCCTTCTTCTATGGATAAGTGCACTTACCATTTGGGGTGAGTGAGATGCATGATTGATTATCCTACGATAGACTATCTTGAGGGGGGGATTTCTTCCCACTGGGTTTTCCCTCTTTCATCACTTTATTTTTAGATTTGTTGTACGGGTTGACCTTTGGTCTCAGTTACCAGGGCCCTACTAGTTTTCAGTTATGTGTTTCCTCATAGTCCGACTTAAGAGGGGTGTTGGAATATTCTCAACATCAGTTATATATTTGCATGCACTGCATGCATCCATTCATCGGTATGGTAGTCTCCTAGCACCTAGTCCTTATTTTGCAGCCCCCAAGAACCTATTTTTGCTCATTTCCATCCCTCCTAGCCACAGATGCGCCCTTGTTTCCATCACTGGAGTACAACTGTGCCCTATTCCACCTATTTAGGAGCTACATCAATCAGTTCCATGATTAGTGGATTAGTTCCTTGATTTGAGGACCGATTGTTCAGTTAACTAACTGAAACACTTAGATAGACACCTACAGAGACTAGTTCAATTCTACTGACTACTGACAGCTCCTCATGCGCCCACATTGGAGTCTCCTTCCCTAGATTTGTGCCACATGACTCAGTTAGACTCACCTTTGACTGACCTTTGACTATTGTGGTCACTACCACTGATTTGGTGATGGTTCCAATGCAGTCAAGCCATGCTACTGAGGAGAATTCGAATCACCTACTCAATAATTCAAATTCATTCCATTGTACTCTCAAATTTTTTCCATCTTACAGATGAGGAATAACATTACAGCAGTTGTTGTCATTTCTTGAGTTAATGAGTGGTATTTGATTCAATTCTTCTTCTTCTTCTTTGCAATTCATGAGTGAGATTTGTGAGGTTTACTCTAGCTGTTTGATCTATCCTGTAAAATATCACAAACCAAAGTCAACCATAGTTAACTAAAGTTAACCAAATTCAAAATTCAAATGAGTTAAACCAAGTCAATTATGGAAAAACAAAGTTAACCATAGTCAACCATGGTTGACCATAGTTAACCATAGTCAAGTAGTCAACCATAGTCAAAGTTAAACAAGGTTAATAAGCCTGAATAATAGGTATCCTAATAGCCTTTTTGCCACAGTAAACCACGGGATATGTTGAAGGAAATACGCGTTTTGTGGGTTAAATATTTACTTTGATTATTTAATGAAGATGTTTTTAGATTATTTTGTTTATGCTTAAAGGGTGTTTTTATAAACTAATACATGAAAACGAGTATGTTGGAGCAAGCGTAGGTACACTAAGGGACAACACGCAAATCTAATTGAGAGACTGAAGGACCATGCAAGGCTCAATGCCCTGTTTCCCTGACTTATAGAGAAGAACTCCTGTTCAACAATATTGGCGATTAAAGCAAGTAGTTAGGTTAGAATTTGAGGCATATATATATGGACCTCTCAGGTAGCGAGGGGGTCCTGTTGCTATTTTGTAGAATCGTGGTTTTATACATTTTTGTACTACAAAAACAATTTGTGTCACAGACTATTTCTGAACCATGAAGTTATTTTAATGAAGAAACTAATCTTACATTCAAGCTTTCGTTCATAAGTTTTTCTTACTCCTGAGTATGGGTTGGGGAGGGCCCCTCCAACATGTAAGTCGGGAGCTTTACTCTGTTTCAGGTATTTTTCCATTTATGCTGTGAATCGATTTACTTCTTATAGTGTATGAAGATACCTTGATGGAAATTGAATTGTATGGTTTTATTTCAGTTAAAAGATTGTTTTCGTTCAAGCATATTTTATGTAGTTGATCAACGCTCATTCTGTAGTTTGGTAAGATACATTCCGTAGTCCTGTAGCTACGTTCTGCGCACGTATATTTTGGCACATTTCGATATATTTTTTTACATATTTTCATATTGGTTCTAAAACAATGATTCAGATCTGGAAAGCTCATGCATGTTTCTTTTATCAAACTTAGATTGTAGAGATAAATCACTTTCAGTTCCTTAATTTAAATGGTCATCACTTGTAGTGTTTAAACCAAATAGATCAGATTGGTTAATTCTCAGCATTAGATATTTATGTTCTAGATTTGGTTTTATCGTTTGAGTATTTTAGATTAGACCTTCAACCTTCAGCAATTGATTTCTGCATTTTGATTAGTAGATCAGAATTCCAGCTTTTAGCATTTTATTCATAGATTAAATTTATTGTTTCAGCACTTTAATTCATAGTATAGATTTACTATTTTCAGCATGATTAAACTTCTTAAAATAGGGACTTGTCATTCATAGATTTACAACCTTTTCAGCTCACCTTCTTCTTGATTAGATAAACATATGAGATCTATACCAACACCCCAAACACAACAAAGACTATCTTCTAGAGCACATATAGTGTTAGCACCTCTTTAGTTTGTACGTCCCCCAGGTTGACAATTAAAGTAGGCTCCTGGTCTAGCTTCCCTCATTAGGCATCCATTCTAAGAGCTCACCACTTTTTGGCACCGTTTCCAAGGAGGTGCTTAATCTTTAGGAGACATATTTGAAAAAAAAAACACAACCAGAAAACATAAATTTTTTACCATGAATGCCTAGACGACAGAGAGATAGATTTGGACGCTTCCTACCTGCCCGTCCTATGAGCGACAACAGTTTTGATAACTCTCAATTTGAATTCCTTAACTCAGAAGAAGAAACTGATTCTAACTACGACCCAACTCTAGATAACTTCTTTGCTGGCTCTAGCTCCAACACTACTATGGCAGAAGAAGATGAATAACCTAGGGAACTGTTCACCTTTCCCATCAGTATACCTCTTGGAGATGCCAGTATGAAGAACATCAACCCTAACAATTTTCCAAACTTCCATGGTTTGACTTCAGAAGACCCTGATACATTCCTGTTTGAGTTTGAGGTAGTTTGCAGATCCTTTGATTACACTACTGATGCACAAAAGCTTAGGCTTTTTCCTTCCACACTGAAGGATGTATCACTTAGGTGGTTCATGAGCCCTGAAGGAAATAGTATTTTCAGCTGGGGCCAAATGAAACAGGCATTTCTAGAAAAATATAGGGACTACTGCAAAGCAAAAAATACAAGAGATGAAATCTTTCGGATGCAACAAGGAGAAAGGGAATCATTAGAAGATTATGCCCAAAGATTTCAACTCAGCTACAAAAGAGCTAGTCATTGCACCTTAGATCCTGAATCACTAAAACTTGTCCTTCTTAGAGGTGTAAAAGAAGAAAATTTTGAATTCCTAAACCTTCTTGGGGATGGAGATATATTCTAGAAGACTTATGACCAAGTCCTACAAATCTTCAAAAACTACTCTAGATCTAGGAAAAGTAAAAATGGGACCAGGGATACACACATATTTACCGGGCGATCCGCATCTTCGGGACCAAACCTTACGAAATATGATTTAGGAAACTTGCTAGATGACATGAAGACCAACATCTTACAATCTCTGTCCATGCAACTAGATGCACTTCAAATCAAGAAGAAACAGGACGAAATCAACCAAGTCTTGGCAGTCTTTTGTCCACGCTGTAGAAAAAAAACATGAGAAAGGGCAGTGCACACTGAACACCATAGAAATATGTGGTCTCTGCACTGATGATCACTCCACTGATAAACGTCCTCTGTTTCCCTCATTTAAAGCTGTTATTCAAGATCCCAAAACTGAAGGTGCAATAGAACAGCTATGTTTTGTGAATCAAAGGAGGAATAATTTCCTAGGCCTTACCAACCCAACAACCAACCTTACTACAATTAGGGAAATAACCAGCAGAATTGGAACTATGTACCAGCCCCATGGCCATCTCAGCAAAATCCAAATCAGTGGCAGCAAAACCAACCATATCAGTGGGCTTATTACCCACAATCTTACTCCCCATACCCCCCACCTTTTTCTCAGCCAACTACGAATTATGGCAATCCATACCCTTATTCATCGAATTGGAGAGCTCCATTGCAGCACCAATAGCCACTCATCATGCCACCACCACCAAATCAACCACCCCCCAGACCTCCATCAATTCCTGCCCAGCCAATTCCCAACCCTAACAACAGTAGGCCACCACAACAACAAGCCTACAATACTGGAATGGTACATTTCCCAACCTACGTTGTAGATACACTAGAGATAAATGAAATTAATTTAAGATCTAGGAAAACGTTGCAAAATGCACACACATAGAGTAACCAAGAAGATGAGGCTCACGAACAAACAACACAACCTCATGTTCAGCATCTGGATGAACCAATCCCTCGGGAGAAAGAAATCCAACCGCTCACACGAAATAGAAACCCTCCATTCCTTGAAAAACTTGTATGAAGTACCAAAGAAGAAGAGGAAAATGCAATCATGAATGAATTGAAACACTTGAATATCCAAATTCCAATATTACAGGCCATCAGAGATGTACCCATCTGCAACAAATTCATTAAAGAGAATTGTTTGAAAAAACCTGGAAGAAGAAAACGAGACCCACCCACGATAAATGTAGTAGTCCAATTGGCATATTTAATGCTAGGTGTCCTTGTAAACCCCAAATATATTGATCCAGGCAGCCCAGTAGTCAATGTAATCATCAATAACAAACAGATAGACAAAAGCTTAATTGATTTGGGAGCTGCTATAAATGTGATGACCAAGGATACTATGATACACCTAGGACTCCAATCAATGGTCGGACCAACAACTACAGTACTCCAGCTAGCTGACACATCCACAGTGAGACCTGAAGGAATGCTCAAAGATAAAATAATCAATATAGAATCCTGAGAATACCCAGCTGATTTCATAGTCATTGAAGTAAAGAGTAAACTTAGCGGTTACCCAATCATCCTAGGCAGACCTTGGTTGGAAACTGCAGATGCTTACATAGGTTGCAGATCAGGTAACATGACAATCACCAGTGGACAAGCTAGAAAAAAAAATCACGATTTATCCACCAGCTAGGAAATCTTCAGACCTAGAATATCAAAACTGGACTGATGATTATAATGACACATCAAATCAAAACATACAACCTATCCTTACAATTGATGTTGCACTATCACTAAAAGCCATAGACGAAGATAGCCATTTAGATAGGTTTATACAAAATGCATCTTCTAACAATGATGGTCTTGAAATATTTTTTGACACAGACCAGCAACAAGAAGGCGAAATTTCAAAACAGAACTTAAATAAAATGTGGGCAGAAGTGCTATCTCTAGAAGAACAATTAGAAAAAAGAAAAAACAGTGGAAATTATGCCTGGAAAGACAGTCAACATTAATTCCAATCTTAAGCCAGAGCAAGAAAAGCAGTTAGTGAAGGTGCTCTGAGAAAAAAAAATAAAGCTTTTGCATGGACATATGCTTACATGAAGGGAATCCATCCTGATATTTGTAAGCATTACATTTACATCAAAGAAGGTTCTATTCCTATCAGACAACCACAAAGGAGGCTTAACCCAACATTAAAGGACATAGTTAAAGTAGAACTACAAAAGTTATTAGATGCAGGGTTCATATATCCCATCTCTGATAGCGAATGGGTCTCACCACTGGTTATAGTCCCTAAAAAAGGAGGCAAATGGAGAATTTGCATGGACTACAGAGAGCTCAATAAAGCAACCAAGAAATATGACTTTCCTCTTCCATTTATAGACCAAGTACTAGACACATTAGCTAGGAACAAGTATTTCTCATTTTTGGATGGTTTCAGTGGGCACAACCAAATTCTAATACACCCAGCTGATCAAGACAAGACAACGTTTACATGCCCATGGGGTACTTATGAATACAGAGTACTACCCTTTGGGTTATGTAATGCTCCAGCAACATTCCAAAGGGCCATACTAAGTATATTCTCTGATTTTATAAATGACCAAATGGAAGTCTTCATGGATGACTTCACACCCTATGGCCAAAACTTTGATCAGGCATTGAACCATCTTGAATTAGTCTTAAAGAAATGTATTGAGATGAGCTTATGTCTGACCAATGACAAATGTAGAATGTTAATGAAAGAAGGCATCGTTCTTGGGCACCATATATCACAGAGGGGGATTGAGGTTGATCAAGCAAACGTTTCTGTAATCAAAACGCTGCCACCACCGGTCAAACAAAGAGATGTCAGAAGTTTCCTTGGGCAAACAGGATACTACAGGAGATTTATTGAAAATTATAACAGGATTGATGCACCAATGTTTGCCCTTCTCACAAAGGACACTGAATTTATTTGGAAAAAACATTGCATGACAACATTTGACAACCTGACGGAGAAAACAATTACAGCTCCAATACTCCAAGGAGCATATTGGGAACTTCCATTCCACATCCACTCAGATGCATCAGATAAGGCCATTGGGTCTGTCCTTGGAAAAGAAAAAGACAAGAATCCCTATGCTATATATTATATCAGTAAAAATTTGGCATGGGCAGAATTAAATTATACTGTTACAGAGAAGGAATTTTTGGTTTTCATACATGCCATTAACAAGTTCAGGCACTACATAACAGGTTACCAAGTTTTTGTCCATACAGACCATTCAGCAATAAGGTATCTCACAAAAAAACCTAATACGAGTGCTCGAATCATTAGGTGGCTACTCCTCCTGCAAGATTTTGACATCACAATTTTGGACAAGCCAAGCAAACACAATGTAGTGGATGACTTTTTATCTAGGCTCACACATGGACAAGACAGTGAAGTGGTGAATGACAGTTTTCCTGATGAACATCTTTTTGCAATATCCACAAGGAGCCCATGGTTTGCTGACATAGCAAACTATTTAGTGACTGGAATATTTCCAGCACATTACAGCTACAAAGAGAAGAATAAGATCATAAGACAAAGTGCCACTTACACATGGACAGAAGGAATGCTTTTCAAACAAGGACCAGATCAAATACTCAGAAGATGCATTAGAGAAGATGAATTGCATGACATAATGCATGCCACTCACAATGAACCATGTGGAGGACACTATGCTGCAAAGAGGACAACCTATAAAATTTTGCAAACATGGTATTATTAGCCAACACTCCACAAGGATGGTTATGAATATGTTTCACACTGTGATGACTTCCAAAGAATGGGGAAACCAACACAAAAAGAAGAAATGCCTCTCCATACACAAATCTCCTTGGAGGCATTCGAAAAATGGGGATTTGATTTCGTTGGTCCAATCAACCCACAGTCAAATCAGAAGAGCTACATACTAGTATGCACTAACTACCTTACAAAGTGGAATGAGGTAGCAGCACTTGCTGCAGCAAACGAGACCAATGTGGCAAAATTTTTCACTGAGCAAATCTTCCACAGGTTTGGAGTCCCAATAGAACTAGTTTCTGATCAAGGCCCACAGTTTACATCAAATCTAATAGAAGACTTACTTAAAATAAACAATTTCAAGCACAGACAGTCCTCCTCCTATCACCCTCAAGAAAATGGTCAAGCTGAGGTAACCAACAGAGAATTAGAAAGGATTTTGACAAAGACTGTCCAACTCCACAAAAGAGATTGGACTGACAGACTAAGTGAGGCAGTTTGGGCTTATAATACCACATGGAAGACAACAACAGGATTCACACCTTATGAACTAGTTTATGGAAAGCAAGTTATGTTGCTAATTGAATTTGAAATAAAGACATTAAGAATTGCAGCACAATTGAATATGGAACTTTCAGAAATCCAATAGGAACGCATGCTACAATTAAACCAATTGGATGAACAGCGCCAACAAGCACTTTCCCATACTGAAATCATCCAGCAGCAAAGGAAGAAGTGGCATGACAAACACATAAAGGATAAAAATTTCAAGGAAGGATACTGGGCACTACTCTATGATTCCAGGTTTCACACTTTCAAGAGAAAACTAACAACAAGATGGCTTGGACCTTACATTATTGAAACAATCTATGAAAATGGAGCTGTGAAGATTATTACAATTGATGAAGAAGGGTTTCCCATGATAGTGAATGGACATAGGCTCAAACTTTACAAGAAGCCACAGTCAAAGGAGGAGTTCACACAGGTGCTCTACCAGCAACAGCTAATGTTGATAGAGAACATGGAAAACCATTGAAATCCAGTTCATAAAAGAAAAAAAATGAAAAAAGAGAAGAAAAAAATTAAATAAAAAAAAAGAGAAAAAGAAAAAAATGAAAAACCGAGAAAAAAATGAAAAAAGAAAAAAAAATGAAAAATTGATAAGCAAAATGAAAAAATACCGAACTACAGGAATGATACAATCCAGGTACCCACAAGCAAAATTGCAAGCATCATACAACCCCATGAGGAACTAGCCAGCATCCTGAGCCATTCATGTATTCAAATACCGGCAAAGCTATCAAGCACTACAGAATTCAATCAAGCAACCACTCTATTCAAGTGAACCGGCCATCTATGCAAGCAAGCCTGCCATTATTCAAGCGAGCCTACCATATATTCACACAATCATGCCATACCATCAAGCAAGCAGCACTACTGAAAACAAAAAAGTAACTCAATGTAGGGCATTAGCACAAAGTCAAATCAGAAATGGGCACAAAAATCAACAACCAGCCAGATGCAGAATTTTCAAAGGAACGAAAAAGAAAAAGCAAACACTTGTAACTACAGACATGCCGAAAATAACTACAGACATGGCGAATATATACTACAGAATCTAGTGCACACGAAATCAGGCCACATCAAGGACTCAGGTACGCTAAGCATACCAAGGTAATCTCTAAATCTCTTTGTTTGATTTTTGAGGTCAAATCATCAACCCACAAAAAGGTTATTTCTAAAGCTGAGGACAGCTTATATCTTCATTCGGCGGCACGGTTCAGAATGACCTCAATGAATTATGATTACCACCTAAGTCATTTCAGTGAATGATAAACTCAAATCCATCTACCGTATTCCCCAATGATCATAGAAAAAGGGGCAATGTACAATGATGAAATGAAATGCAGGGCTCGATTATGGTAAAGAATGCACAAGGTGGCAGGTACGTGCCAAATGATCGGGAGAAGTGGAGTAAAACAGTTAAATAAGGTGGCATAATCTACGGAAAGACCCAATTTTGAAAATACAAGCTTTCCATAAGAAGGAAAACTGAAGTTGCATTGGCACTCTGCAGTAAGCTTCCTTCAAACCTGGGGATCGATCATGGCCAGTGATGTAAGTCAGCCACACCCAAACGTTTTGTTTTTTCGATTATAGTAGAAAAGCCAAGGATGACAAAAGGGTTCAAAAAGAGAGAACCAGATGATCACCAAGCCATTTATGAAAACCCAAGGGTTATATCTATCCTTTGTAAAGTGGGCTGGATGCCCTTCATCTCCGGGCTGAGAGGATTTGACACAGAGGTGGCTTTGGAGTTTGCAAGAAACTTAAAGCACATCAAAGAAGAGCAGTTCGTCACTAGGGTTAGAGGACTTCCTATTAGGATGGATGAGGAAGCCATTGCAAAATACATAGGCCTACCTATGGGTCTGCACTGGGACAAGCAAGACAGGGAAGCCAACCAGAGTGCAAAGGCAGCTTTCTTTGGACCTGAGGAAGCTTATGAAGAAGATAAAAACGGATTTAAGAGAGTCATTATGCCAGAACCTTGGGATGAAGTAGCTGCAGTTGTTCAAAAATATGTGACATGTACAGGGAGACTGAGCTACATCCCCCTCTTCCATTTTCGAATTTTGGACCTTTTGAGGCATAGGAGCCACATCACGCCAAACAACAACATAAGCATCCCTTACTATCTTCTCTTGTCATTGGGAGAAATGAGCAAGAAAGTCATTGAAGGGAAAGAGGATGCGTTAGCCCACCATGGGTTAATCAAGTCGATCATTCATGAAGAGTTAACAGTGCAGGTCCCAGAGCTTTCGTGGAAAGAATTCATGGTAATCTCAACCGAGGATGTACAGAGGATGAAGGGTACACCTACTGTCAGCATACCCCTAGCTTCTAGACCAAAAGACAAGACCGCTTCTACCTCAGGGGATAAAATAAAAATCGACCTGGACAATGTGGTCGATACCCTGATAAAGATTAAGCATTCAAGAGATGGCTCCCGCCAAAAGGATTCAGGGGTCTCCACCAGCAGGCAAGGACCAAAGAAGCGGAACAAAAGGTTCACACAGCCACCAAAAATAAAGCATACAAAGGAGGTACAAAAGGAGCCCAGCCCCAGTGTTCAAAATCTGTCGGATGATGAAGATCTCGGGATAGATCAGTAGGATCCAACTTCACCAGAAAAATCAACTACCCCTGAAGAGAAGACTACACCAGGAGAGCGGAATGCACCAAAAGGACAAGGTGCCTTCCAATGGGACCCTACCGATCAACATGGGAATCCTGGGGTCAGTGACCAACTCACTGAAGCACGAGCAGAACTAGAAAAACTCAAAGGGAAGTTAGCAGTGTACAAGATTGAAGCAAGGACGCATAAAATCTAGCCAGCTTCTCCATTGTTTGTGCATGAAAAGACATAAATTTTGAAAATGCAGCACGCGGGAGAGTTAAAACAGGTTGAACAACAAAATTTGGCACTACAGGAGAAATTGGTCCAGGCACAAGAAGAGTTGGTTCAAAAGGATCGTAAGATTCTCCAGCTGGAGGACACCTTGGCGACCACTATGAAAATCTATGATAGACTACTAGGACTCATACCACCCTCAAAGATCTATGCAGTCTATCTACAAGAGAAGTGGGGCAAATTCCAACTCCAAAGGTTAAAGCAGGGGCTCCCATTAGAAATAAACACCCAAAGAGAATTTGTGGACACATCTCTACGCTCCACAGATTTGGAGAAGGATTTGCTCTATGAATTTTTCTTACACAATTTCGTAGTTCCAGGCTTGCCCAACTGGTCGCCAAATCCCTACATGGGCGATTTCCAGTTAAGGGCACTGTGTTCATGGATGAGCAACAAGATCGAGAGGGCACAAGATGCCCATCTTTATCTTTCAGAGAAGTGGCAGACTTCACTATGGATCAGGGCAGAGGCGACTCACCCTGAGAGATTAATTCAGGACCACAAGAACCTCACCATTGATGAGGAGATAATCCATATTCTCTTTGAAAAGCAGCAGGAGGCCGTGTCACACTTTGATGTTACTCTCCAGTGCACATACAGAGAGGTTCAGGAGGCCATTGGTGAAAGATGGGGCAGAATAGCAAATGATCTAAAGAGGAAGGAGCCTCACTCCCCTCTCAGGCTAGAGGCTGCTCTTTTCAAAGCTAAGCTATATAGAGAATCATTGATCAGGAATCATCTCAGCTGGATTGGCATGAAGCTAAATCCCCCATTTTTCCTTCCCCTAGTTATTAAAGAGCAGATTAATGAGGAAGAAGAGAAAAGAGCTTGGGCTAAGGATGATTAGAGCATGGGTTACTACAGGCAGGCAGGGACCCCCAGGGTAGTCGCATGGGATATCAGAGAAGTTGTTGAAGAACTAATATGTCACCCAAGGATGGGTGAATCCTTCAAGCATGGGGGAGATGATAAGCCTGAATAATAGGTATCCTAATAGCCTTTTTGCCACAGTAAAACACAGGATATGTTGAAGGAAATACACTTGTTTTGTGGGTTAATGATTTACTTTGATTATTTAATGAAGATGTTTTTAGATTATTCTTTTTATGCTTAAAGGGCGTTTTTATAAACTAATATATGAAAACAAGTATGTTGGAGCAGGCGCAGGTACACTAAGGGACAACACGCAAATCTAGTTGAGAGACTGAAGGACCATGCAAGGCTCGGCACCCTGTTTCCCTGACATATAGAGAAGAACTTCTGTTCAACAAGATTGGAGATTAAAACAAGTAGTTAGGTTAGAATTTGAGGCATATATATATGGACCTCTCGGGTAGCGAGGGGGTCCTGATGCTATTTTGTAGAATCATCGTTTTATACATTTGTGTACTGCAGAAACAATTTGTGTCACAAACTATTTCTGAACCATGAAGTTATTTTAATGAAGAAACTGATCTTACATTCAAGCTTTCGTTTATAAGTTTTTCTTGCTCCTGAGTACGGGTTGGGGAGGGCCCCTCCAACACGTAAGTCAGGAGCTTTACTCTGTTTCAGGTATTTTTCCATTTATGTTGTGAATCGATTTACTTCTTATCGTGTATGAAGATACCTTGATGGCAATTGAATCGTATGGTTTTATTTCAATTAAAAGATTGTTTCCGTTCAAGCATATTTTTTGTAGTTGATCAACGCTCATTCTATAGTTTGGTAAGACGTATTCCATAGTCCTATAGCTGCGTTATGCACACGTATATTTTGGCACATTTCGATATCTGTTTTACATATTTTCATATTGGTTCTAAAACAATGATTCAGATCTAGAAATCTCATGCATGTTTCTTTTATCAGACTTAGATCATAGAGATAAATCACTTTCAATTCCTCAATTTAAATGGTCATCACTTGTAGTGTTTAAACTGAATAGATCAAATTGGTTAATTCTCAGCATTAGATATTTATGTTCTAGATTTGGTTTTATCGTTTGATTATTTTAGATTAGACCTTCAACCTTCAGGAATTGATTTCTGCATTTTGATTAGTAGATCATAATTCCAACTTTTAGCATTTTATTCATAGATTAATTTACTGTTTCGGCAATTTAATTCATAGTATAGATTAACTGTTTTCAGCACAATTAAACTTCTTAACATAAGGACTTGTCATTCATAGATTTACAACCTTTTCAGCTCACCTTCTTCTTGATTAGATAAACATATGATATCTATACCAACACCCCAAACACAACAAAGACTATCCTGTAGAGCACATATAGTGTTAGCACCTCTTAAGTTTGTACGTCCCCTGGGTTGACAATTAAAGTAGGCTCCTGGTCTAGCTTCCCTCATTAGGCATCCATTCTAAGAGCTCACCAAAGGTCAACCAATATTCAATTACGACCAAACAAATTCACCCATAGCCATCCACAACCAAACATGGGAAACCATAGTCAACCATAGTAATTTACTCAACCAATCTCAACCATAGTCAAACAAAGTCAACCATAATCAACCATGGTCAACCATAGTCAACCAAAGTCAATTATGGCCAACCAAAGTCAACCATAGTCGACCATAATCAACCATGGTCAACCATAGTAAACAATAATCAATTTGTTAACCAAAGTCAGCCATAATCAATCAAATTCAACCAACCATAGTTAACCATGGTCAACTAAGGTCATTTCAAGTCAACCATGGTCATCCATTATCAACCATAGTTAACCATATTCCATAATGGGTCAACCATTAAAACCATGGTTAACCAAAGTAAACCACGGTCAACCAGAGTTAGCCATGGTCGACCACGGTCAACTAAATTTGACCATAGACAACCATTGTCAACCAAAGTTAGCCATGGTCAACCATGGTTAGCCAATGTCAACCATGTCAACCAAAGTCAACTATAGCCATTCATGTTCAACCATGTTGAGTAATGTTCAACCAAAGTCAACGATGGTGAACCATGTTAAACACGGGTCAATGGAAGTCAACTATGGTTAGCCATCATCAACCATGGTTAACCATGTTGAACCTTAGACAACCAAAGTCAACCATGTTCAACCATAGTAAACCGAAGTTAACCTGGGTCAACGATAGTCAACCATGGTCAAGCATTGTCAACCATAATCAACTATGGTTAACCATGGTCAACCATAGTCTACCTAAGTCAACCATAGTCAAGCATGGTCAACCAGCGTTATCCATGGTAAACAATGGTCAGCCAAAGTCAACCATGGTCAACTATAGTCAACCATGTTAACCCATGTACAACCAAATTCAACCATTGTCTACCATGTTAAACAATGGTCAACCAAAGTCAACCATGGTCAACCATAATCATCCATATTCAACCAAAGACAACTAGTGAAAACCATGGTCAAGCATTGTAAATCATAGTGAACAATGGTCAAACAAATTCAACCATGTTCAACAATGGTCAACTAAATTCAACCATAGTCAACCAAAAGAAACTATGGTCAACCATGGTCATTGAGAGTCAGCCATGGTCAACCAAAGTCAACCATAGTCAACCATGGTCAACCAAAGTTAACTATAGTCAACCATAGTCACCCATGTTCAGCCATGTTCAACCAAAGGCAACCATGGTCAACCATGTTAAATAATGGTCAACCAAATTCAACTATGGTCAACCATGGTCAACCATCATCAACCATGGTCGACCAAAATCATCCAGTATTAAGCAGAGTCAACCATTGAAAACCATGGTCAACCAGGATTAATCATAGTCAGCCAAATTCACCCATGTTCAGCCATGGACAACCAAAGTCAACAACAGTTAACCAGAGTCAACCATGGTCAACCACAATCAACCAAAGTTGACCATTTGTTGACCATGGTTAACCATGGTTGACTTTGGTCAAGCAAAGTCAAACAGGCTTAACAATGGTCATCCAACCATGGTCAAACATAGTCAAACATGCTTAACAGTTGTCAACCATGGTCAACCAAACATGATCGACCACGGTTAACCATTATATTCTTATTAATATAATTATTATTATTGTTAACCATTTTATTTATTATTATTTAATTATAATTAATATTTTCTTTATTTATATTTTCTTTTATAAAAAAATATTATTATTTTTTATTATAACAATTATTATAATAAATATTAACTTGGTGGGCTAGCTCAAGTGGTTGAGTGATGTAAGTTGTGAGCAAAAGGTCTCAGGGTCAAACCTTGGGTGGCTATCCATTGCTATATAAGGGCCTCACTTGATGTCTCCATCAAGTTAGCTCTGTAATCAGAGCGAACGGGGTACGACTCCTTCGGGTGGGCCCCCTGTGATTCCCTACCATGGACGTAGTAGCCTCGCTGGGGGATTTGTGAACCACATGTGAAAAAAAAATTATTATAATAAATATTAAATAAAACTCAACAACCCTTCCCCACGCATCGACTGTCAACTAGCGAGCCATATTAATTAATTAATATGCCTTATATACATCGATCGACATATATCAACTTTGGCCACAAATTTAAATGTGGTTGATATACGCCGATCGACATATATAAGCCATATTAATTAATTAATGTGGCTTGCTAGTCGATATTCAAGCCAATGCATCTTGTTGACCATGTATCTGCCCATTGGCATAGAAAATGTATTGTCGATTGGATAGTCCACCTATTGATTTTTTAATCCATTGGACCTAATAACCTACCGACCAAACTAGTGATTCACCTTTTGAAGACTAAATTTATTTTGTCGGATCAAATTCAGTTGGTATTTATTTTACTTTGTAGTCGACTTGCTATATGCAATCTTTGCACTTGGGTCAATTCGAGCCTTTGTTTGGTTTAGTGGTTTTTTGGTCAAGAAGAATCATTTATGTTTAATTCTTTCACTATATTGATGTCATTGATAAAATATGGTCGAGCATGGTATACTTTATTGATGGACCTTATTTTCACTCGATATGAGTTGGTTGGTCGATATGGATGGTCAATGTGTTATGTATAAATATGTTGCTTTTAGTCGATGTTTTGGTCGGTACTTGAGTCAAAACAAAAAGTGGTTGGTATTATATTTGGTCAATGCTACTTTGTGTGAAGGTTGAGTTATATGGTCTATGATCATTTTTAGGGTCGAACCTTCATTTATGGATGATTTGTATTTTGGGGTCGATTAGTCAAAGTGTGTCAATTCAATGTAATTGCGTCAATTGAGTCACCAGTACCAATGTGACTCTATTATAATATTTATAGTTGAGGAGATGAAACGTGAGTCTTTCCCAAGGCAGACAATCTCTTCGATTCATGTAATGAAGTCGGTCTCTATCCGACTTTTGGTGAGTTGAGTCGATTTAGTCGAGTCCAAAAGTAGTTGGACACGACCATCAAAACATATACATAAGCAGGAAGTTCCATGTAAATCAAGTTATACAACTTGACGAGAAATTTATACTCAAAACAAGAACTCTAGCCATAAAAACTCATATTTTTCATAAAAAAACACCAAAAAACAACCTTGAACCAAAAAGTGGTGCTACCGGTAGCACCACTTTTTTGTGGTTAAAAATATAGATTTAGACCAAAACAATCCTTATTGTTGTTTACAAAAACCTTAAAATCAAGCCTTGAATTAAAAACTAATTTTATCGGTAGCACACTTTTTCAAAAAATGGCATTATTATATCAGTGTATCATAATTTAAATTGTATTTATTAAATCTCTTAGTAACACTATATAAAACTAACACTAAGTTAAACACAAATTATTCAAGAAATTATTTCACCACTATTTCCATATAAAATGAAAGAATTTATGATATTATTCATAATAAAACCATATATTAAACTATAAAACGTAGAAATTATGATATTTGGGTGCACAAGGGTGGAAACACAATATACTATAAAACAAGAAATACAAAGAACGAGAAATCTAGCCATAAAAACCATATTTTTGCATAAAAAAACACTAAAAAACAACCCCAAAATGAACCATGAGTGGTATCGTTGAAATCAAAACCCTAAATCACCCCCTGGATTGAAAAGTGAATGTTCTAGAATCACTGTCATTTTTATTTGAGGTTAGAATTTTAAAAACAATAACTTAAAAAAACAGAAATTCAAAAAAAAAATCGAAAAGGTGAAAATTCAAAAACAAAAAATTTATTAAAAATATTCAAAAGCCAAATTAATATATATATATATACATCCTTACAATAAAATTTATAAACAAAAAAATTAAAAAATAGATCCAAAAAAATTGTAAAAAAAAAATCAAAATGAAACACAAATTTCAAAAAAATACAATAGTTTTTTAAAAATTAACATTTAAAAAAAAAAAACTTTGAACAAATTTGAACCAAAAAAAAAATCAATTAAAAAAAATCAATTAAAAAAAAATTAAAACATCTTCGAATAAATCGAGTTATTTAAAATTTTCAAAAGAAAACTTAATAAAAATTTGAAAAAAGAACTTAAAAAAACAAAAGTTAAAAGTTAAAACAAATTTAAAAAAAAAAAATTAGAGCAAAAGTTTAAATTTTAAACAAAAAATTAAAACCATAACCCCCCCTCTCCCCCTTCCCCCTCCCCTTCTCTCCCTCATCCCCCTCTTCCCCCCCCTCTCCTCTGCTCCCCCTTCCTCCCCCCCTCACTCGTCCCCCTCTCTCCTCCCCCTGTCTCTCCTCCCCCTCCCTGCCCCTCGCCGCCCACCCATGCAGCCCCCTCCGACTGATTGTGATTCTCATAATCGTGCCGCTGCGAAGGGGTGGCACTTGGGTGGAAGAAGGAGATACCCCTTCTTCCACCCAACCCTTTCCCCTTTGTAGCGGCGCAATTTTGAGAGCCGCGGCCAGTCATAAGGGGGGTTGCGTGGGTAGGGGGAGGGGGGCAGGTAGGGGGAGGGGAACAGGGAGGGGGAGGGGGGAGAGTGGGACAACGAAGGGGAGGGGATGGGTATGAGAGGGGAGGGAGCTGGATGGGGAGCGGAGGGGGAGGGGCATGTGGGGTGAGGGGTTTTAATTTTTTTTGTTTTTTTATAGTTTTTTTAATTTAACATTTTAGTTTTTAATTTTTTAAATTTGTTTTAAATTTTTAATTTTATTTAAATTTTGTTTTTTTAATTTTTTACAAAAAAAATAATTTTGTTTTTAAATTTTGCTATTTTTTTTTTAAATTGTTATTTTCTTCATTTTTTAACTTTGGTTTTTTTGGTGTGTTTTTTTCTTGATTTTCTTTTAAAAACTTTAATGTTTTTAGTTCTATACATAAAATAGTTGAAAATGGATTAAAAATGTTTGAAATGTCTTTATTTTCTCCTTTTTTTTACAAATTTTCCCATAAAAATTACTTATTTAAGAGAAAAGATCAAAGAAAAAACTTCCAAAATATATATATTTTCCATTCTAAGTAGCTTCTAAAAATTTTAAAAAAAAGAATCTAAAATGTATATATTTTTTCATTATAACTAGCTACTAAATGTATATTTTTTTGTAAAATTTTAAAAAACGCATTTGTAAAACTTATAGTTTTTTTATGACCAAGAAGTTTCAAAATCACAAAAAAATGATTCAAAATGAAAAATGGTGCTACTAGTAGACACACTTTATGAAACAAAAGTAAAATCAACTACTAAAATTTACCTCCAAAAAAACGAGAACAATGGCGGGTTCTCGTCAAGTTGTATAACGTGTTGTAACTTGCAGGCATCTTAAATCCTCGTGATAGATAAAGATGACACTCAAGTAGGAGATATATTACACCACACAGAAAGAGATTCATGATAAATATGATGACATGAGAACACTTGTAAAGACAGAGCCCCCAGATGTAGAAATGCAGAACAGTTCATGGATTGTGTTCTTAGAGGTTGAAGGAAGAGAAATGGTACAGAAAGAAGAGCCAGAATTCATGATAGTTCTGAGCCAATAGAGGTGAATTCCGACCATATGATTAAAAGGTGAGGCTTCGATTGACTGCTACTAGATTGAAGATGGATACTAAAGAATCACAAGTCATGGTTGTTTTTGCATACTTGTTCTCTTTGAGACGAAGAAGAGTTTTGGTATGGGGGAGATGTTGGCGGGGCCTTTTTGTCCTTTGTAATAATTCATCATAATTATAAATGTATATGAGTTTAACCAATAATTAGTTGGAGTGGGTGTAACCGCTCCAACCACATTCTCTATGTATAAATACCTATCAAGAGGAATAACAAAGTGACTTGATGTTCTGTCCATATTTATCTTCTTTATGGTTTGGTGTGTGTTCTTGAATCTCTGCTTCAATGCATGTTGAACCTTGTCGGTGTCCGTTTTTGTCATCATTTTTTTATATCAAATAAACTCTGATTGGCATTACTTTCACCATTTTTGATGTAATAAGTCACTCGGTTTACCATTCAGACCATCGAACAGACCAAGTATGTATATATTTACACATCACATGTATTTTGGTTAAAATTGTCATTTTTGTGATTTATTAATATTTAATTGATATTTCTTGGCCTGCTTGACAAGTATATTTTGTTTTACAGGTTCTGGTTCTCAAACGGATCTCCACTTAGATGCGTATTCGCTTTGCAAATAATCAGTTGCATTCAGCCCGTCATTCAGACCTGCATTCAACCCACGAGTTTGTTGATTGAGATATTCTCGGGTCGTTGAAAGACAAACCGTCACATGGATTCTGTTTGGGACGTGGCCCTTATGATGTGTAAGCTGATGTTCTCGAAGATTCTTGTTCCTGTACACTCAGCTCGACAACACACCCCTCTATGCCCACGTCAAGGAAGATTAGTGTTTCAACAACCTCAGGAAGGATTGACAACATAGAACCTGGGAGATGCTATGTGCGTTGTCAAGAGCCATTACGAGGCCGATTCTTTGGCTTAAGAGTTGTCACGAAATCTTAAGCAGAGTCATCCCTTGGCTTATGTGTTGTCACGAGATATTAAACAGAGCCGTTTTGGGGCATTCAAGATAGTCTGTTATTAGAGCAGTCGACCACTAAAGGGTTGACTTGCTTCCTCCATTGTAACGTTGTATAAATAGACATCCTTGTAGCAGGGACGAGTTAGTCAATAGTCAGTCAGTATTTTATCTTTAGTTTTTGCCTATCTTTTTCAGCTGCAAATGGACACAGAAGCACTGTAACTTTGTCTTTTTATTTAATACATTTCTCTTCCAGTTTTATGGAAATTTATCAGCATGTGTGGTGATTGACTTATTAAGGCTCATCCTCTGTTTGTTGAGACGGGCCCCTCAACAACCAGTGGTCTTCCATCGATGTATATAAATCGTTTTTGTCTTTTGTAGATAAGCTATGTCATTATTTCACTTATGTATCTGCTCTGTACATGATGTCTTTGTCCTGTGATATAAAATGACCCTGTGCTATTTGTGCAAATGATGTCTCTATTTATGTTATGTATATTTTGTTGTTGTTTATATTAATGTTTCCAGAGTATAAATGGTGACCGGACACACTTAGGTTCATTTGGTTTGCTTAGATAGCTTAGGTTACATTTAGTTTATTTCATTTGCTTAAGTAGTTTAGATCACATCTAGTTTATTTAGTTTGCTTACATAGTTTTATTTAAAAGATTTAGTCTACTTAGTTAACTTAGAGTCTAGTTAGATTAACCTCCTAAATTTGCTCATAGACTAAAGTTCTATAGTTTCTTTCCTGTAGCAGAAGGTTAGATTTAGGCACATCTCAATCTCATTTTAGGATAAAATAGAAATAGTTAGTTTCCTCAATCATGATTAACATAGATGGATTTTTCCTATTCTAGCTCTTAACTAGCGCATTCATTGCTCTCCCTGCACTGTAGGATCATATGCATCAGCCAGCTGGTAGTTAAGATCATTCAATCTTTTCCTCCCTTTAGTTTAAATCGTTTTCCTCCATCCGGACTGTCATTCGGACAGTCATCTGGACCGGCATTTGGACCTTTATACTTCTTGCATCGTTTTGCTTAATTAGAATCTAGTTTCTTAGGTTTTCCAAATTGTAATCTCTTTTAGTATTCTTAGGAAACATTAAGACCTTGTTGTATTTTGTATGAAGTTTTAATCAAGTTTTTTCATCATCCTTAGTTTTCATTCTCTCTTTATTTAAACCCTGCTTCAGTCGTTTATAAGTTATCTTTTCCTCATGTCTGATTCATTAATGCTTTATGGTTACAGAATTTATTAGTTTCATTTCCAGTGCAGTTTATTTTATGTTAACAATATCAATATTAGGTTAAGTCTAGTAATTTCATTCTCCAAATCATATCAGTCTTGGATTATTCTTCTCATACTAATAATGGATTCATGGAATAGGATTTAGTTCAGAAGTACAACATCTTTATCAAGTTTTCTACTTGCTTCTGCATTTAATATCTTTATCAAGTTTTCTACTTGCTTCTGAATTTAATATCCTTATCAAGTTTTCTACTTTCTTCTAGACTTCCTTAGTTTCAAGTCTTTCGTTTACAAATAGGAGATAGGACATTATGTTTAAAGTTAATTGTAGTTGCATAATCTTTAGCTTGAATTTATTTGTGGAAGTTAAATTAGATTTAATTCCATTTTGTTTTCTTGTTTCATTTGAAAGCCACTTCGATACATTCACCCCTATTCCCATTACATTTGATACACTTCCTCAGGATCCCCAAAGAGAATGGAATTAGATGCTTTAGTAGTTTTGAATATTTTTTGAAGTGATTAATAGTTTATAATTTGCTTTAACTTACTTGTATGTTTATAGGATTGAGTTATTCCATAGGTAGGTCTTTACTTTCTTCTAATTCCTAGATTAGAATTTGAGAATTGATTAACAGTCTCCTTACAAAGAGTAGCTTGTTTTTGTCTTCTCTATTGTTTGATCATAGAATAGAGTAGTATAGTTTGATACTATTTTGATCTGGTAGTTTAGATAGGTTCAGTTAGTTTATTTGTTGTCTTTCTAAAGTTTGACTCAGTTTTTCATTTTGAAAAGATCTTTCGATCTTTTCTTTATTTAATCTTTTTAAGGTCTGACAAGCCAAAACTTAGGTACTATTCTACCTTAGCATATATTTTACCTCAACTCCAAGATTACCAACCCCGGTCGATAATTAAATATTAGGTGTTTTCTTTGAGATAGCTCACACACCCAACATTTTGGCGCCGTTGTCGGGGAGTTGTAGATAGATAGGTAGAATTCAGTTGTAGATAGGTAGAACCTTCTCTTAGGGATAGATTTGAATTTTTTTCTTTCTGATAGGCTGGTGGCAGGTGAGTGGTAAGATGAGAGGTAAGAACCTGCGCATCTGTTATAACAGGCATCCCCAAAACCCAGCAACAGTAGTTTTGCAGTTAGAATTTATTTCAGTTGTAATTTTTCATGAATAGGTTTAGAGACTCACAAGGTAGATTTATTAAAGCTAGAAATCCCTACTAAAATTCCCACTAACCTATGCAGAGAGTGTTTCACCCCAACTTCCAACTTAGCATAAAGGTATTGGAAGATACCCAAAAGGGATAATCCCTTTCGGAAATCTAAGGAATTCCTTTCTAGAAAGAAATTAGGGGAAACCATAGGGACATTAGAAGATTCTATTTATAAGGAAATTCCACTAAAAAGAACCTTAAGTTCATACAGATACTGAAACTAGACAAGAGAAAGCTCAAAGGATAAAATTCAGAACATATTCACCAAGAAAGGAACCACCTAGGTCTTCTCTCTCTGGCAGTCAAATATTCATGGAGAATGAAGAACGTGTTTGTGGGAGTTACTCGAGGAGCAGAGGGAGAAGTGGAAGACACTCTCGAGAAATTTATTCTGGGAACTTAAAGAAAACACATCCGGTTCCGATGGAGTTACAAGGGTAGAGTTGGGAAACCTATTAGAAAACTTTAAATCAGATATCCTAGAAGCAATAGGTTCTCAACTAGATACACTACAAGCTAAAAAAGGGCAAGATGAGGAGTGGGCAATAACGAGTGTTTTCTATCCTAGGTGTAGGATTGAACATCCTCGACAAGGATGTCCATGGAATAATGTCCCAGTTTGTCACCTTGGTACAGAAAAACATCCAACTGATAATTGTCCATCTTTTCCTTAAGTGCAAGCCGTATACAAAAGTGAAAACTTTGATGGACCATCTAGGAGGCCTTGGAAACCTAGAGCTCAACTATTGTATCAAGGTCCATCACAAATTCCACCCTATCTTTATCTAACTCCTCAATAATGGAACACTTTAGGTTGGAAGAATCGGCCACCACAGTACCCTCCTTAGAATACTCAACAACAGCAATGGCCGCATGGATGGAGAAGACCAGCCTATTCTCAACCTCCTCCTATGCCTAACTATCCATACGCACCTAATATCCAGCAACTTCTGCCTGGATTTGTACCTCCTTCACTACCCCCTATCCCAAATCAACCTCACCATTTCCAGAATAAGAATCCTCCAAGGCCCACAATATTACCGGCACAACCGATACCAAATTCTAACCATAAACCAACCCAAGCTTTTAATATCATTGGGTTGTTATCTCTTCCATCATATGTCATTCCGACAGCACCAATACATGATATTCAACTGCGGTTTGGAAGAGTTATGCAAGATAATCCCAAGTCATCAGTTGTTATCCAAGAAGAAAATGAAGAAGTTAAAACAATTGATGATTCTCAAATCTCCCCTGTTGTAAATGGACATAGACTTAGACCTTATCATCAACCAATATCTAAACAAAATTTTGTGCAGAATGCCTTCCAACAAAAGGAGATAAAACTGGTAGAAGAGGAAGTCATTCCTCCTTCTCCTGGTCTCTGAATTATTTTTGGGTTATCTTCATTGGTATATATATGTAAATATGTTTTTGTTTTCAATAACAAGAGTCATTTCTAACAACTGAGTGCATTCTTTCAGGAAACTCATTGATATCATCAGCTTATGAAATTTTTCCAAGACTCTTTCTCCTTTTTTTCCAAAATTCATATAGTTCTTTCTCTTGTACATATATGTTGTTTTGAATTTGAAATCATCTGACAAATGGTTTTTCAGTATGGTTACAAGAACCTCACAATCATCTCATGCAATACTTGGAAAAGGAAGTGTTCTAAAAATACTTATAATTCTCTTTCTCTTCCGATTATTTGAGGAAATTGAAAATTGAAGTGTTCTCTATATAATCTTTAACCACTTTCTTTTATGATTCTGCATATGGTATCTGATTCAGACATGTACATTTTATATTTATTATCAGAACATTTGCTTAAAGAACCTACTTTAATTTATGTGATTTTCAAAAAGTTCTATCTTACACCTATGGACTACTAGCTCATCCTAGACTCATTATCAAAACTTGTCCCTCAAAGCATCCGTAAAAGGTAGCTCAAAAGTGAATGATATTTCTATTTTCTGGGGAACGTTACTGACTTTTAGGAAGAAGATAGACTGAGAAGTCAAAGAACAGCTTTAGGTTATTATCTTTTGACATGATCTATAATCTAGGCCATTTTTTTTACTCATAAGGGTCGTTCTAAAA
Organism: Larix kaempferi; assembly: GCA_027924585.1. Classification (NCBI taxonomy): domain Eukaryota; kingdom Viridiplantae; phylum Streptophyta; class Pinopsida; order Pinales; family Pinaceae; genus Larix; species Larix kaempferi. The sequence continues at coordinate 2,675,217 of BSBM01000537.1, forward strand.
TTTTCTGAATTATGTGTTTAGCAGGCTTAGCACACTCTAGTGCCAACCGGATTCCTTACAAAAATATACATATATATCATTATACAAGGCAAACCTGTTGGGGTACTGAACAGGCTTGCTGGCAGCAGGTCCATGCTAAGTAATATCTTAAAAAATAAGGAAGCTCGGTAAGTGCAAGTAAACCCGTCGCGATACTGAACAGGCTCGCTGGCTGTTAGGAACCCATGTCTTTACTTTGTTAGTATGTTTTTGTTGGACACATATGCTTTGTAATTCATCCCGTAGTAATTGTTGATCAATAGTTTGTGTTATTGTTGTTGGCGCATATGCTTTGTAAGTCGCTCGTAGTATTGTTGATCCATAGTTTGTAGTGGCCCATGGTTTTGACCCATAGTATTGGCGCCTAGACTTAGTATATAAGTGTGTGTTGAGACCTATGAAGGCACCGTGAAGTTATTTGTATTGAGCTTACTCATAGGAGGTTGCCCCCTCGAAGTGGCCTATGATCAATATAAAAGTGATTCTGAGTTCTGTCATTTCTGCTATTTCGCATATTCGTATTAATTAATTGTTGCAGGTGCATCACACTGGCAGCGGGGCTATGCTTGCATGGTACCAAGATAAATCCGTCGGGGTACTGAACAGGCCTGCTGGCAGCGGGGAAATATCGGGTAAAAGAGGTTTGGTTAATGCATCGCTATCCACATGGCTCATAAACAACCCCTAAGTATACAAACACATGTTTAGGCCAATTATTTATACTGTCATTAGAGAATAGCTGTAAGTTGGACTTAGACCCTATCATCTAATTCACACACTACCTAGGATATATCTATCCTAGAAATGGGACCCATAATTGTAGAAGTCTCATAAACTCTACAGTGAACCTTATCTATACTCTTTGGATAACAAGAAATCTTTACATTGAGTCATGGATACTAGTTTTCCTATGGCATTTTCTTTACATCAGTTATACTATTATTCTTCACAGAGTCTTCTTAAGCACTGTTGTGCTCTTTTTTATGAATGTACATATCTGAATCATCTGCATTTATTAGTTGATATTTTATTTTCCTCTATTATCACAGTATTGTTTTTAGAATCTATTGGCAAAATCTTTCAATTGAAAACACTTGAATATTGATTATTTTTTCTTTGATGGCTTGAGGACACGCCATATTTTCGGTTTGGGGGAAAGATTCAAAACTGTTTTTACTCTCTAAATATTGATGAAGAAGGTTATGTATCTCTAGTTTACAACATATCTGGTGTGCTGATAAGTTACAAAAAAATTCTCTGCATAATCAGCAGCAGCCAGATCCATCAAAACATGTTTTTCTACAAAGGTCTGTATGAAGGGTTGAATGAAGGGTCGAATGACGATCCAAATAAGCTGACAAACGAGGCAAATAAATAGCAATCTGAAGGGAGTATTGAATTAAATCATAGCTTGTAATAATATTATGCCAAGACATTTAAAATTTTCGATTTTTGTTGATATATCTAACTAACTAGCCATAACAAGGATCAAATTAAAATCTTTGCATACTCATCTTGTCTTATCAAATAACTTGGTCAGTCATACATTTTGGGCGTTGTCTTATGATCCTTATCCTCCATTTAAGAGTTATCGTGCCATCTATCATTCATTCACTAAGACATTACGATCTTTTATGTGTAATTATGTCTCTCATCTTATAAAAAAAAATTATGTTCAACCTGTCCAAAGTTTACTTTGGACATGGTTGAATACATTACACACCTTACGAATTCATGATTACATAGTCTGAAATGGCACACAACTCAAGGCAGCTTAATAATAAGTGTATCACTCGTACGTGTGAAATCTCCCTCCAAGATCGTTCATTCGCTCAAACGGTCCTCATTTTAAACCTACCCCCTGCATAGATCCTTCCTCATTCTACTCATTCTTCATCCACCCTGAACCTTCAAACCCCATCCACTGCAATTTCGTGCATTCCCTCTATTCATCCATTCAAAATGCCTACCCATCATGATCCTGGCAGTTACCAGGATCTCCTTCGCATTTCCGAGTTTAAGGCTTGCCATGAGATATTTCTGCGTGCTGGATGGGGTTCGTTCCTTCACCTCCTTGATGGTCACGACCACGAAATATCCTTACTGTTTGCAAAAGGGTTTGATGGTAAGACAGCCAAGATCGGCCATCTTACCTTTTCGGTGACAGAATAATCCATAGCCGCGGCTACAAAGCTGCCCAGGGAAGGTGCCTGTTAGCACAAACACCTGTTTCTCCCATGAACGGCCCATAAGTTTTCCCTCAAGGATGAATATCAGCATGTTGAAGGCGCAAAAGAGGTTCACAGGGAATGGGTTAAGCCTGAATACCTTGAGCCACTGATGGTCATCATCCATCTGATCACCTGTGAAGGTAAGTTTTCCATTTTCAAAGCCTGTCATTTCCGATTGTTGGCGCATTTAGTTGATAATCAGGCCCTGAACTTTCCCTTCAATTTTCTGAAAAGCCTAGAAAAAATGTCTAGTCAAGTTAGGAAGAATACCACTAACCCCTCTGGCGGCTTATACCACCATTGTTTGATCAAAATCCTAATCACTCATCAATTGGAAGAAAAGGGGCAAACTTGGGAATGTTTTATCTTTGAAACCCTAAACCCTCACCTAGTCAAGAAGCCTACTGTTAAATCCCCTGCCTCTCGAAAACGCCATTGTTTCCTAACTCGTAGCAATAAGCCGGCCCAAAACTCTACCCAGAAAGAAAAATTTTCCAAGGTTGTAAGGCTTAATGTGGATGCCTCGGAAGAAATACGCCCTGATCATGCATCTTCCCCTGAGCATGTCCATGAGGACACCACCACGGAACCCCTATTCTTCTCACTCATACCCACGAATTCAAGGATGCCTAATTGCGACCAAACAGTCAACCTGACCATCGTCCAGTCCGATGAACATACCATTGTTCATCCCATCAACCAGGCAGTCAGTGAGCCAATGCACCCGAACAACCCCGATGACCAAGCGAATGACTCTGTCTTTGAGTCCCCTCTCCTTGAGTTGGCCAATTTATCAGCTAGTTTACTTGAAGACCCTGTCTTGGAGCCTACCCCTGCACATACTAAAGACAAGGCCCCTGAGGCTAAGCGATCAGCATGCTCATTGTTTTCTCTTTTTACATGGTATAATATGATGGAGTTTGGGAGAGGAGGGTTTAGAATTTTATTTTGAATTCCGCCATAATTGGCCAATTTCTCTTCTTGATCTTTTCTCATCTTTAGAATGACCAATATTCAGTCTCTAACAACTAAATGGTTTTGGACGTTGAGACTTGAGACTAATTCCATACCTTGCAGCAAGGGCATCCATTCTTCTAGTTATTCGTCTTCCTTCCCAAACCCCATGCATAAGACTTCACAACTTTTCCTCCAAGGTCAAAAATGACCCCTCCTACACCTACTATCTCGGGAAGATGAAACTATAAATCACTAGAGATGGACATTCCAATTAATTCATGTGCTTCATCACTTTTACTATCTCATTTCCCTTTCTGTGATGCATCATTTTTCTAAGGTAATCATATGGGATTGGTAATGGTAATCACAAGATAACTTGGAATAGCAATGCCAATTTCATTAAATTTGGACTTATTAGGCAAAATTTGGACTAAGAAAGTGTGAATTTAGACTTTGAAAGTGTTAATATCAACCTTTCTAAAGTGAAAAATCAGGTTGTGAAAGTGGCAATATTGGCTTTGAAAAGTGTGTTTTTCTAATCGAATAGTGTGTTTGTTGACTACTTATGAACCCTAAAATTGCATTTTTTGTTATGAAACAATGAATTTCAATTCAAAAAGTGTGAATTTCAAATCAAAAAATGTAAATTTTGATTTGAAAAGTGTGAATTTCAAATCAAAAATTGCAAATTTTGATTTGAAAAGTGTGAATTTCAAATCAAAAAATGCAAATTTTGATTTGAAAAGCACAATTTTCATTCAGAAATGAGCAATCTTCAAAGGTGAAAAGTGCAATGTCTATAATATTCAGTCCTTGTTTGAATGGCAAGTTTAACATTTCTTGTTTCTTTTTTGATACAGTATCAAGAATATCTAGCATTTTACATATATAATTTAGTAGTTTCCAAACGAGGCAGGAATTCTCTGTGTAATATGTATAGGGACATCTTACTTACACAGTAGTAACCAGCAAACGGTGTATTATGCATCACAGTGGTAATTTTCCTCAAATTCCTAGAGGCTCGTGGATGTTCCAAACGCTCGACGTTTGCTCACCTAGCCACGTTGATAGACAGGTTAGAAGGATTGTAAAAATATATAAATTTGTTGGGCTAAGATCCCATCAAACGACATCCATAGGAACATCCATCCCACTGTCAACACTATGCCCCATCTGTTCTTGTTGTGCCTTAACTGCTGCAAGGCCCTTCTCGTTTATTCTATTTTTTTCTCTTGTCCATCCTAGCCTTGGTGACCATGCCCATATGATTCTATTTACATCGATCATCATATTTTCTTCTGCACCAACAACCCATTGTTTCTTTCTATTTAAGCAGTTTTTGTACAAGACCTTCAGATCCTTCGATGCTCATGTTGGCTTCCACCATTGCACCTCTACTTTGTAAGACCCAAGAGTACTAGCATATGAATCCTGATAAATATTACCAATCGCCCTACCCAACCATATTGCACAATCTGGCTTTGGTGATTGCACAATGACAATTTGGCCCTTTGCAACATCCACTCTTGGAATGAATTCATCTCTAGGCTTGTTGCATACTGGTCCAACATAGCAATCCTACAAAGTAGGAACATCTTCCTTCAAATAGGCATCCATAATTTCATGTTTAGATCTTGTAGGTTCACTACTATGAATATCATGGCTTGTCAATGGCCAAAAGTTAGTTTTTGACTGATCAACACTCTCAAAGGGATTGTCCAAATATTTATATACAACCTCCCAATAATTTAACTTGGGACGCCAAAATTGTTCACCTCCCTTCTCAATCCCTCGATTCCAGAATGAAATATATGTTTCTATTCCTTTTTTTAATTTCGTCAATGTCTAAAGGTCTTTTTTATTGCAAATTTAATAACCTAGGTTGCCCCATCGACAAGTTTGAGCTACCATATGGCAATGACTGCCACAGATAAATAGGAGATGACCAAGCTTCATCCCATATTGGTTCCCTCCATTGCATGACTGGAATGTTATCTATGAGCTGTAATTTAAAAAACTAGCATTTTTTGATACCGTTGATTTTGGTATTTCCATCCAAAAGGTGGGGTTTCATAGTACTTTTAAAATCGTAAAGTTCATCAATTAGATAAGGGACATAGAAATTTTGAGCTTCACATGTCCTATACGTATCCATAATTTCGGAGAGTGAAAATATATCCTTGCGCATTAGCTTTACTGATAACCTTCCATAAGTTCCATCTATGTCTTCATGGGTGTGTCCAATCGGTAGGAATCCAACTTCAACTATATTGAACACTCACCTTGCTGTTAAAAGAGATAAAAATGCAAATACAAAGAGGTTTTTGTTATCGCCTGAACAATTATCCATTTGCAACAACAATATGGGTGGTAGTTTTCTATTTGGCATGCATTGATTAGTACCATCAACACACAATATATCAGGTTGCATTGCATCTTGTCTGTATATAACACACTTTTCATATGAATTTGATTTCAATAGAGCATCATGCAATTGGTGCTTAGATGTTTTTCCTTTGTAGAGCAAATCACCATATTTATCAACCACTGGTTCTTCAAGACTCTTCAAGCATTTAGCCAGGGATGTCACAGTGAAATTCGATCCCATCTCTAAAAACGAGAGGCTGAAATGGGAAAAAACCCCAGTCATATTCCCATGAGTCAACACTCCAATCAATGATATGGGAAGATTCATAACATTACTAAAATATTTTTCCTTCTTACCCATCCTTGGAATGGAAGTCTTTGACTTATCCATTTTGTCACGAACAATACTCAAAAAAGTGTTTGGATTTTTTTGTGAAGCTAATCTGTGAGAATAATATACTTGGCGACAACTTGTGATATATTTATTATGAGCTTCCTGATGTCCTCGCAACCTTTCCACCTCAGCTGGATCAGTGGTCCCCTTAAGCTTATGTTGTATTGTAATGCACTCATTACACCTTGCAAAGGAGTTTGATCCAGAAATTTTAAAATCTCGAAAATATTCGCTCATCACCTTGCTAAAGGAGCATTATGATACTGGAGGAAAACCAATACTTTTGATTTCTTCATTTTCCATTTTTCCCGGCAAACCATGGAGTTAAATATTTCATTTTCATTGCTCACCAATGGTTCCATCGTTTCTTTCTTCCAACCCTCTAGAGGATTGGGGTAATATGGTTGCACCCTGTATCGTCTACTTTTCCACTAATTGTTCAAAAGAAAATGTTTTATTCATTAGAAATCCAATGGTGCACTCAAAGGGATAAAAAGGGCACAGCATTTCCCTTACCCACTTTCATGTTGTCAGTGATGCTTTGTTGTTTAATGATGGGTCCAACAAGGATGCGCCAATATATCAATAAGTCTTAGCATTATATTACCTTGCTACTAGGTTGGAGGTGAGTGAAAGTTCATCTTCTATTATGTTCCATACGATAGTGTTAGATTGTGGAATGTTATTAAGGCAACACAATCATTCTAGGAAGCAAAGTTTCACATAGACCTCAAATAGATAGGGTTTCATATGAAGGAAAACGAATATGGTATAAGGATTTGGCTTTGGAAATATAGTAAAATTGAAGGAAATATCTCCTCTTGGTATACCAGATGGCTCTCTCTTGGGGGGTTATGACACAAAGGGGGAATATATGGGGTTAAATGTATATGAATTGACCCCAAGGTGGGGGCATATATCTAGTTAAATATATATGATATGATCCCAAGGTGGGGGAATATGTGGGGTTAAATATACATGTAATTAAATAAATGTATATGTACTATCTGTTGACCTAATGAAGGGCCTACATGTGCAACGAGTGAAAAGGTGTATATATATAGGTCATGTAACCATTATTGAAAGAACATGTGATTTGGATATATGAATGTATTGGGGTATTTGAAAGAGGTTTTTGAATGTGTAACTCATCTCTAATTTCTATCTTGGAGTTGTGCTCCACATTTACATTTGTTGTACATGATGTATACCTTGGTTTATTCTACTCTCTTAAGAATTTTTACATGACATGGGAGAAGGATAACATGAGTTAAAATTGTGTTTAAGAGGAAATCATTGTGTATTCGCACTCCCTAGTATATATCCCAAAAGGGATTTTTCACAAAATTGCGAGAAAGATCTTCAAAATCCTATGGACAAAGAAAATGTGAGAAGTAAAAAATGGCACTAGTGAGATGAACAGGCTGGCAAAGCCAAAGAAGATTGGAGGTTGGGGACTAAAGAATAGATTTCACTTTGGTAAGGCTTTTGCTACTAGACGTCTATGGAATCTTCTTTACTAGAGAAGGAATATGGAAGAGGTTGATAATATAAAAGTAGACATATCCATTAACAAGTGATGAGTGGAATATAAACCCTAATAAAATATGTCAATATTCTGTTGAAATCCATGGTTATAGCATTCCTATTAATGGGAAACTATATTGCATGGAAATTCAACAATGGTACATAATATGGCTTGGATTCAACCCATGGTTCCACTATGAAGAAGAATATCTAATGTCCAATGGTTTACTTAATCACGTAAGACTCAAGAGAATCCGTTCACTATCTGATGCTCCAGTTCCAGCTAATGTCTATCATTGGAGGAGTATCTATAAATCAACATGACATATTGGAATGTCATGGCCTCTTGTTGAGGAGTGGGAAGCATACATCCACAAGTTGACCTCCAACTTATTCATATTAGGGATAAAGAGGACAATTTGGTCTACTTAAAAAAACCTTATGGGAGGATTTACACAAGGATATTGGGAAATGATACAATGTACATCGATGGTTAGGACCGAGAAGTAAAATGGTGGTGGAATAAGTTATGGAAAATAAAAGCACCTCTAAAACAAGGCTCTTTTTGTGTATTCCTTTGAACAACAAAGAGATAACATGGTAGGCCTTATTAAAGTGATATTTTGAGAACCTAAGTATGTGTCCCAAGTGTAGGTGTGCTTCAGATCCCATTTATCATATGCTAGTAGGATCACATTTCACATTAGAGCTATGAGCATCTAAAAATTTAATTGAAGGCACTAGTCTTTGCATTAGAAACTATATGGAGGATTCCCTTGAGACATGGTTGGACGATGACAAGTTTTTATCACATGCAATATTATGATTAATTTACCTCCAAATACCTCAATACTATTGATTTTAGATGTTTGTAATTGACTGATAAATCATGTGGGAATACATGTTAGTTTTTGTAGCTCGGGCAGGTACTTCTACATAGGCCATGTGTTGGGTATGCAAAAGTCATTGAGAAGACCTCTCTAGGGGCCTTCTTGAGAAGGCAAGTGAATTTTATGTTATAATGAATAAAAGGTGACTTAAGTTGTTTCAATGAGAAATTAAGTTGTAGCAGTAGATATCAAGTGATCTAAAATCACTTAGGATATCTAGAGGGACCATGGTATTTGGAATCCTATGGTACTAGCCCAAGTTAATTTATTCATTGTAATGATATAAGAGGAATACTAAGGAGAGGATGAAACACACAATAGACACGCAGAATGAGTGATTTATATCTCATTGAGTGGGTGGAGAAATACTCCCATCCAAGTGTGGAGGGAAGGGATTGAGGAAAGGATCAAGCGACAGTCGATGGTTCGCAACTAGCAAGATCGAAGGACTGATCTTGAGGTGTGAAGGCTAGTATTGTTGTGATTGTATTTTTCCTCAATGGGCCATTATCCCAGGATCCCAGGATGGGAGCCCCTAATTTTTATAGTTAATAAAAATCATCAATTTGTTGGTTTTTCCCCAATTGGGGTTTTCCAGGGTAAATTTGAGTGTCAAATGTGAATGTTAAGATTCAGTGTGTTTATAATTAATAATTGCAAGTAAATTATTCAGGACTCTATATTGGATTTGAATATGAAAAGATAGCATGGTATCAGAGAGAGTTCATCTCTAAGGGAAATCAAGAATTTGGTGGATATTTACAAGAATTTAAAAAAGGAATAAAAGAAAAAGGAAAGTGTACGATCGTCGTACGGTTCGTATGGAAGCCTATGCATGCAATCATATCCACACATGGATCTCATTCTACAGAGTGAGGGAGGTCAATGAGGAAGTTTTCGTGCTCTGTGGGTGGTTGGAAGCTATAGTAAGGGAAGGAACTGCAGGACTGCAAATTTGGGCCAACGCAAGATGTGGAGAGAGGGTCGTAGGACATGGAATTATCTGTAGAGGTCAAGCGGATGAGTATTTGAGCAAAAATACGTAGGGAGATCTAGTGGGAAACATACAAGGAAACAACCAGATGCCCATGCAAAGGATTCGTCGACACGATGCGAATTGGCAATCAGGTGGGTGAAAAAGAAAAGATTGCACAAGAGTTGGGAGATTCATGGGAGGTAGAGTCCAAAGCATATGGACATGGATAGTAGGCGGAAAGTAAGGATCCATCGAGGCTTGGATCCATAGGAGACTGTAGCAGCCGGAGCCGCGATCGAGTAGGGAGACCCTTTGAGATATCATGTCTGTTGGTAGGATTGGGAACTAGCATACAAAGGATCGTGTGATGGTGGGTTGGGTGGAGTGATAGACAACAGTAGCCACAAGGACGTGATTGAGGTTGTTGGAGTGAAATATATGCAAGTGAAGGATGCAGAAAAGGCACACACTGAAGTGTTGTAGTATATCATACTAGTGATAGGACAGCTAGTGGTCAAGTGGAGCAGCAAGATCATGTGGGTTCCAAGAAAGGAAGAAATGGTTTGGGTTGATCATGATCTAGAAAAGAGGAAACATATGGAGAGGAAGTGGGAAATATGTTGGTAGAGTGGGACACTGGCCACCAGCAGTAGGTCGGCATCAAGCCTCCATGAGGAGCATCCGCCAAAATTTTAGGATGGTTTCTCCAGCAAGATAGATCCGTCATATGTCAGATAGCCATCAGGTAATAGTAAGGGCATATGTACAATTCCTGGGAAAGGGAAAGAAAATAACGGCAGGCCCATAAAGCAGTCAAGTAGACTGCAAAATTTCAGGCAAGGGTCCAGGAAGCACAGAATAGTCCCTAGGAAGCACCCAGGAAGGCTTAGGTATCCCAATAGGTGTTTGGGAAATGAGCAAAAAAGGTTGGGCATGCCCAGAAATTCTTTGGTTAGTTGCAGAGACACCAGGGAAGCATTGGGAAACCTAGAAATGACCTTTGGAAGAAACTGAAAGGGATCAGGTATCCTAGAAAAGATTCTAGGCAGCAACAAAAAGTTGCATGAAGCCTTGATAAATAGTAGGCTGCAAATGTAGGTCTCAGGCAGGTACTTCTACATAGGCCATGTGTTGGGTATGCAAAATTCATCGAGAAGACCTCTCTAGGGGCCTTCCTAAGAAGGCAAGTGAATTTTATGTTATAAGGAATAAAAGGTGACTTAAGTTGTTTCAATGAGAAATTAAGTTGTAGCAGTAGATATCAAGTGATCTAAAATCACTTAGGAGATCTAGAGGGACCATGGTATTTGGAATCCTATGGTACTGGCCCAAGTTAATTTAGTCATTGTAATGATATAAGAGGAATACTAAGGAGAGGATGAAACACACAATAGACACACAGAATGAGTGATTTATATCTCATTGAGTGAGTGGAGAAATACTTCCATCCAAGTGTGGAGGGAAGGGATTGAGGAAAGGATCAAGCAACAGCTGATGGTTAGCAACTAGCAAGATCGAAGGACTGATATTGAGGTGTGAAGGCTAGCATTGTTGTGATTGTATTTTTCCTCAATGGGCCATTATCCCAGGATCCCAGGATGGGAGCCCCTAATTTTTATAGTTAATAAAAATCATCACTTTGTTGGTTTTTCCCCAATTGGGGTTTTCCAGGGTAAATTTGAGTGTCAAATGTGAATGTTAAGATTCAGTGTGTTTATAATTAATAATTGCAAGTAAATTATTCAGGACTCTATATTGGATTTGAATATGAAAAGATAACATGGTATCAGAGAGAGTTCATCTCTAAGGGAAATCAAGAATTTGGTGGATATTTATGAGAATTTAAAAAAGGAATAAAAGAAAAAGGAAAGTGTACGATCGTCGTACGGTTCGTATGGAAGCCTACGCATGCAAGCATAGCCACACATGGATCTCATTCTACAGAGTGAGGGCGATCAATGAGGAAGTTTTCGTGCTCTGTGGGTGGTTGGAAGCTATAGTAAGGGAATGAACTACAGGACTACAAATTTGGGCCAACGCAAGATGTGGAGAGAGGGTCGTAGGACATGGCATTATCTGTAGAGGTCAAGCGGATGAGTATTTGAGCCAAAATCCGTAGGGAGATCTAGTGGGAAGCATACAAGGAAACAACCAGATGCCCATGCAAAGGAGTCATCGACACGATGCGAATTGGCGGTCAAGTGGGTGAAAAAGAAAAGATTGCACAAGAGTTGGAAGATTCGTGGGAGGTAGATTCCAAAGCGTATGGACATGGATAGTAGGCAGAAAGTAAGGAGCCATTGGGGCTTGGATCCATAGGAGACCGTAGCAGCCGGAGCCGCGATCGAGTAGGGAGACCCTTTGAGAGATCATGTTTGTTGGGAGGATTGGGAACTAGCATACAAAGGATTGTGTGATGGTGGGTTGGGTGGAGTGATAGACGACAGTAGCCACAAGGACGTGATTGAGGTTGTTGGAGTGAAATATATGCAAGTGAAGGCTGCAGAAAAGGCACACACTAAAGTGTTGTAGTAGATCATACTGGTGGTAGGAAATCTAGTGGTCAGGTGGAGAAGCAAGATCATGTGGGTTCCAGGAAAGGAAGCAATGGTTTGGGTTGATCATGATCTGAAAATGAGGCAACGTATGGAGAGGAAGTGGGAAATATGTTGGTAGAGTGGGACACCGGCCACCAGCAGTAGGTCAGCATCAAGCCTCCATGAGGAGCATCCACCAAAATTTTAGGATGGTTTATCCAACAAGATAGATCCGTCATATGTCAGATAGCCATCAGGTAACAGTAAGGGCATATGTACAATCCCTGGGAAAGGGAAAGAAAATAAAGGCAGGCCCATAAAGCAGTCAAGTATACTGCAAAATTTCAGGCAAGGGTCCAGGAAGCACAGAATAGTCCCTAGGAAGCACCCAGGAAAGCTTAGGTATCCCAGTAGGTGTTTGGGAAATGAGCAGAAAAGGTTGGGCATGCCCAGAAATGCTTTGGTTAGTTGCAGAGAGACCAGGGAAGCCTTGGGAAACCTAGAAATGACCTTTGGAAGAAACTGAAAAGGATCGGGTATCCTAGAAAAGAGTCTAGGTAGCAACAAAAAGTTGCATGCAGCCTTGATAAACAGTAGGCTTCAGATCCAAGTAGTGGGCAGTAGAGTTTAGGAAGCATAAAATTTATTTGTTGGGTGGATTGTTGAGCCATGGCAGAAGGTCAGGAAGCCAGCAAGATGATCTTAGGAAGGTGAAGAAGGAACTTCACCTAGATACCTAGCCCACAAGAGACTCCATAGGATCAAAGAAGGAATTTTTCTCATGTGCCTGATTCATTCACTTAGGATCAAAGAAGGACATTTTCTCAAGTGCTTGAGCCATGAAGGATTGTGACTCAAGAGGATCTTGGATAGGTAAAGAAGGAATTTCATCCATATATCAAGGGATGACAGGAAGATGCATTACTTAAGGAGATCAATCCAAAGGAGAAGAGAAGCCGATAGGTTAGAAATAGACAGATCTAGTAACAAGGGTAGATCTGGGCATATTTAAGGAGCATATCTGAGCCGCGGGAGTTGCAGGAGTTGGTAGTGTTTCTTTTCTTAGTGGACAGTGGTGCATATATCCATATGATGGGGATGAGGGACATGATCCTTAGTGTTTCAGAGAAATTCTCATACCTCCATGTGACTTGTGGGGTTAACACAATACATGTAGTAAACAGGGTTGGAATAGTGTTATTCTAGCTAGACTTAGGAGGATATCTAGAGGTGGCAAGAGTGATATATGTTATGGAGATAAAGATGAACTTGCTCTCAGTATTATATACGAATTAAGAGGGGTGTGGGATTATATTCCAGGATGGATAGGTTCTCATACGTTCAGAGAGAGCTACCCAGGATGCAATAGTGATGCTTGGTTTCAAACATGGTAAGTTATATAGATTGTTGGGTCATCTTGTATCTGTATCCACAGGTATCTTGGATCAAGGATTGATGTCAGTGACATAGGTTAAGGAGAATAAGACTTCAAATGGTGAGCAAAGTTCATAAACTTCCAATATGGGGAGTAACCTTCAAAGGGGAAGAGGGGGTTGGCCCCTTCCAGTTGTTCCAATACTATCGGGATCAAATGGTATGAGTTGACATTGATGGATGTTTAGGATCAGGTGGAGATTCCTAGGAGCATGGTTAGGAGGAACATATAATCATAGAAGATTCCAAAACAGGTAACAGGGAAGTCTTCCAACTCAAAGAGAGCAGCTGCAACAATGGAGTATGTGGTGGGATTGGAGATAGATCCAGGTGGAGGTTATTCCAAAAGTACCTTCCTCGTTGTGAGGGATTGTTAGTTTTTGTAGCTTGGATACGTGTTTTTTCATAGGTCAGGTGTCGAGCATGCAAAATTCATCTAGAATACCTCTCTGGGAACCTGCCTAAGAAGGAAAGTGAATTTTATATTATAATGGATAAAAGGTGACTTAAGTTGTGTTAATGAGAGATTAAGTCGTAGACGTAGATCTCAAGTGATTGTACCGAGAGTAGTGAGGTTCTCTACATCCCAATATGGGAGAGATGATGTCACATAATGTAGCGTTATGTTACCAAAAATAAAAAAAATATTAAAAAAAATTAATGTCGGATCATAAAATAAAAAATTAAACCAAATAAAATGTAATTAAAAATGCAAGTTGTTAAAAAAATCCACGTTGGCTCATACTATAAATTTGTTATGGATGTGTAAAAAAATTACACCACAAGAAATTGGATCCCTCTCAGTGCTTGGTCGATCGGGTTTAAGATGAATCTATTAATCACTTAGGATATCTAGAGGGCCCATGGTATTTGGAATCCCATGGTACTATCCCAAGGTATTTCAGTCATTGTAATGATCTAAGAGGAATCCTAAAGAGAGGATGAGACACACAACAAATACACAGAATGAGTAAGAGAGATATCATTGAGTGGGTGGAGAAGGAATTCCATCCAAGTGTGGAGGGAAAGGGACGAGGAAAGGAGAAAGGGGTGGTCGATGGTTAGCAACCAAAAGTATCAAAAGACTGATCTTAAGGTGTGAAGGCCAGCATTGTTGTGACTGTATTTTTCCTCTGTCACCTACCCAAATTTTTGAGGATATTTATTTTATTTGCAAAATACTTTATGTTAAATTATAATGACAAAGTTTTGTAATTATGACCAAGTTTGGTCAAGGATGATTGTAATTACTGATTATTATTATTTAATAAATTAAAATAGGAGACAAACACCCAAGGGAAATGTTAAATGAGTGTTCACTGACCCACTAGGAGGAATGGAAGTTGTTAGAAGGTATGGGACAGATGGCAGCAGTTGCACTCCACCACTAGCTGTTGGTTGTGGGACAACTACCCCTAAATTTGTGGCAGTATCCCCCAGGTGGGTGGAAGAGAGCAGTCATCTCATTAATGACCAGTTAACCACTAAAAGGCCTAGGCATCCTAGATAAGTCAATTCAAATTTAGCAGACAGCTCCTACAATATTTTCTGCAGAAATATTTCCTCAAGTGTATCAAGTGATCACTGAGAGATTCGAATAGGGAGGCTATGTGAGAGTGCAATTGTGAGTCTGCTAGTTATTCTAAGAAGGAAAACCAAAGGTGCTGGTGTAGGTCTCTTTGACTGCTAAGTCTTTATGACTGGATAATCTATATTATATTGCAAGTTGATGTACTAAGGCTTCTACAGAATCTTCCTCCTAGTGGTTCAGTGAACAGGCTTGGGGGTCCTAAGGCAAGTAACTTGGTTGTCTTCAGGAATAGGTTGGGTGGAACAGGTTCCTTGGGCTGTTTGTTTCTCCTACAATCAACCAGGTTCTACTGTTCTTACTTTTGTTTATAGTTAAATGTTTTCTGCATGGTAGAATTATTAATTACAATTATACAGAAGGAACTATTTTATTTTCTGACTTAAGGATGACATGTTTCGAGAATGATTGAGTAATTTAAATGAATGACTAAATTCTTTTCTGTAATTTTCCCACACTGTTATTTGTATAGTACTCTAGTACAGAAAAGTAAAAATTAATAGTGATGAGAGATAGGCAGAATGCCATTTGAATGGATAGATAAAATACAGTAGTATTTCTATTAAATTCTGTCATTTCAATCATAAGTTAAAATGCAGGAAATAGTACAGTATAGTATAAACAAATGTATAGCATTCATCTATTTCTTAAATAAAAGAAAAACACATTTTATTTCTGCACAGATTTATATTTTACATTTCAACTCCATCTATTTCAAATAGTAACAATATGCATTTCAATATTATAAATTCCATGTTTTCAAAGCACTTCATATTCTAAGAAATATATAGCAGCTACAAATCATTCTCTATAACAGAGTGTTACTTACAATTGATAAGTAAACACTTATTATTATTTTCATCACTATTTATCACATCTATATTAATATAGATTTCAATCTTTAAGATATAAATACTTTCACTGTAAAAATCAAAACCCTGTGTTATCACAGACCCTAGATTCTAAATGTTTATTTAATACACAGTTCAATAAACTTCATATCGAGCCATTCATGGCATACATTAGACATGAATTTCTGAAGTTATAGTAGGCCTGTTATCCAAACCCTAACCAACATTTTATATAACCATACCATATTTTATACATGTAGAGATTACCAACAAGACACTTAATTTCACTTAGCAGAAAGCACGATTTTAGTATCAATGTTTAACAAATAGCTTACAACCCTAACTAGAAATTTACATAGTGTTGAAACAATCACATGCACAAGTTAAGGCCCAGTTCGTGGGTTCAACTTCTCTGTACAAGCAAGGTTGCCAACGAAAGCTACAGGTAGGGTTTCATTCATGATACAAAATAGAACCCTGTGGCACTAGCCATTTCGAAAACATATAACAGACTGAACTTTATCTTATCACGATTCCAAAACTTAAATTTCAACAACGATAACGAAGTACAGGTCTATCTATCAACAGTTATGTAAACCATAACTCTCGGCCAAAGACAACTATCGTTGTTCGGAACCAAATTAACAGTTATATAAACAATTTCTCAATCATTATTTTAAACAAAACATTTTATTACAAGACGAGCCATTGTCATATAGAGGTAAGTGAAACCTCGGCTCTTGGTTTCACATTCAACAGAATAACCAAATTTTGACAAAGTTTACATTGCAGAACTTTCTAGGTTCCAACTTTACATAGGGTCTATCCCTTATCAACTAGAATCACTAATAAGTTCAAGGTTCCAAAAAATCCATAGGGTTTTACCCTTAAAAAACAGCAGTACAAACACAAGTTCAAAGTATTTTTCAAACGACACAGCCAGGAATCACAGAGTCGAATAGCAACTTAAACAACTGAGGGTTATCCTCTCTATAGCATTTATCAAAATAAAACATTAAAACTTAACACTCGGCCATCACCCGAACAGGGTCGTTTATTTCCAACTCTCGTCACACAGTAATCACCAGCTAAACCATTCCAAAGGCACCTACGAGGTTTCAAGAACCACCGAGGCTTACCAGGAAGGAGTTGCAACATCCCCATTTCAAATATTATGCATAGCAACCTTCCAACAAAGTGGTACTTGCCAAGTCACAGATTGAAGGGTTAAAAACAAGAAAACGCAGATATAATTTAAGTATCATAGTATTACAGTCATTATCATGAAAACTTACCCTTAGAAACGAAGCTCCTAAACTTAGACACACCACACCAAAACGACGAAGCTTGATAGCATTCACAGCAAACTACGAGTTCAAACTCAAAAGACCGTTTATGAATTGGATAATCGAACCCCAATTCAATTTACATTCAACAAACTGACAGAAGAAAACACCCACAACTACAATGGCTGTATCGTGGCTTCATTGCACAAGATCTTGAAGCCTGTAACATTTAAACTCTCTCTCACAGCTCCAAGGTTCGAAACCGAGGAAGGATTCCTCCTCACAGCAAACTCTAAAGCCTACATTGCAGCAACACAGTCGGCTCTCCAACCCTCACCACAAAAACATGAAATGAATGCTAGGAAGCAATACATTTCTACTTACCAACGCAAGACTAGGGATTCTTCCAAGCCCTAGATCTTCTAAAGATCAATGGTCGGTTAGCTGCTAGTCGGACACGTTGATATTCAAGCAATTATTGCAATCAATACTGCTTTAATTGCTACATCTATCAATTTTCCAAGTAAGCATATCGAGAGCTAGTGCATGGCACAGCTCAGCATAATTTGGTGCTCATTGCAAACCCAATCACGTGAATACCTTACAATCGATCCTCCACTTCACTTAACAAGTTGAACGACGTTAATGCTAAGCCTGCCAATGCTAGTTTGGAAAGCAATACCAAGTACCAACTTAATACCCTGTCATGATCAAAATCATTGCAATGTTAGATTTGTAGACCAAATTTTATAATGGTTTCTATGGTTTATTTCTAGGTATCGTAACAATAGTAATACATGCCAATGTAGGTGTGCGAATCCATAGTTCACTATAGAGTGTATATATTTCATTTCTATAGTTTATGAATAGCCATTTAGGAATAGTTAAAGTTGTGTTGATACACATTATAATGCTAATTCATAGCATAAGCACTATATTCACTATATATTTCACACATTAGCTATGTATTGAAATCAATGGATAAGAGTAAGACTATAGGTAAAGTTTGCATGCACAATATAATGTTAATTCATAGCATTAGTACTATAACCACTATATATTTCATATATTGTTAATCAAATGATAAATGTGAGACTTTAGAATAGTCTAAGTTCTGTTGATGCAAAATGTAATGATAGTTCAATTTGAAATAGTATAAACATTATTTCTACAAGCTTTCAAATAGAGTTACATTTGGGCATTGGTATCAACACTTGACGTAATGACAATAGTCATATTAGGGTGACTTCTCCTAGATAATCAATACAGCAATGTAATAGCAATTTGACGACGCAAATTTTAATAACAATGAAGAGTTTGTAAGCCAGCACGTAAACTAGAATTGGAACCAAAATATCCATACCCCCAGTAACCTGTTTTGCAAGGAAGTACTTAGTATTTTCTTATTACATTGACGATGAATTGAAAGACACATGTACTCTTAACTCATATTTTGACGTAGAATTTCTTACCTGCGTTCTGCACATGGAAACAAGATTCAAATTCCTTAGCTAAACGTAGCTAAGCAAACCCCCGGGTACCTCGTAGGACCCCTTCGTCATCATACAAACAAACTATCAGCACATCATCAAGAACATCATAATAATACAAACCTATGTACAGCATGTAATTGCATTTAGAACTTAAGCAGATCTGAAGATTGTATTCTTGTGTATAATCATAAAATGTCTTTCGTTAAAAGAGATTAGCATCCATTTAAATCTGAAATAGAAAATACAAATACATTATATTTTTATTTTGAGACATCCGACGTGTCATCTTGTTAATTATCTTAGTTAAGAGAATTAACTATTTTTATATGTTCCGCATTAACAAATTCATTAATTATTTCTATTTAAAAAAACTTAATTTTTCGGTATTTTACGGGATGTTACATCCTCAGTCGGCCATTATCTCGGGATGGGAGCCCCTAGTTTTTATAGTTAATAAAAATCATATGTTTGTTGGTTTTTCCTCGGTTTGGGTTTTCCACGGTAAATCGGAGTGTCAAAAGTGAATGTGATTTCTTGTGTTTTTATATTGCGTAGGTTTGTTGAGGATCGGTGTGTTTATAGTTAATAACTGCCAGTAAATTATTCGGGAATCTAGACCGAATCTAGGTCTGAAAAGCTAACAATGCACTTATAGAACACTAGATATTTTGAATTCGTAGGATGTCATTTCAAATTAGAGGTGTGAGCAGCTAAAAATTTAATTGGAGGCACTTGTCTTTGGGTTAGAAACAATATGGAGGATTCCCTTCAGACATGGTTGGAGGATGACAAGATTTTATCACATGCAACCTTAGCATTAATTGACCTCCCCCAAATACCTCAATACTATTGATTTTGGAGGTTTGTAATTGACCAATAAATCCCTTAGGCATGCACTTATAAATCATTATATATTTTGAATTGTTAGAAACTCACTTTTGGTTGTCCCTTGACATGCAGCTAAATGTAACACTATTGCATCTTGAAATAAAGAAATCAAGACTTTTTTCTTGGGAAAAAATAAGGCGTCGATGTGTCCTCGGAATATTAAAAAAAAAATCATAAATTCACATGAGAAGGGATAAACGCATACATTGAGCTCAAATTACAAATTCATAATGTGGTGTTGATTAACTTGAAACAAAACTAACACCTAAGATAGCCTTTTCAGGATGAGGGATATTTGGCCCACAATTTTTAGAACAATTGCAATGTAGATAACGTGGATCCTAAAAAAATTAGTTTAGGTATTTAATTGAGTGACCACAATTTGCACTAAATACAGACTACATCCATACTAACCTAGATAGGACAACACTGCATCAATTATGATTTACTTCGACTTTTCATATTTTATTTTGCATTGGTTTCCAAATCCATTGATCAAGTTACATACAATGTCAATGGTATGAACTACTTTGGTATTAGGTACAGAACCCTTATAAATATGACAGAAAATACATTATGATGCTTAAAAGAACATTAACATATTACAATGCATTCAATCAAATTTGTAGGACATAAAGTTTTATTTTTCAAAAGAAAAATCAATATTTTCTATCAATTGATTTTGAAAGATCTTTTGTCTTTTATTGTCTTCTAAAGTTGTTTTTGAGATATGATCTATCTTTTCCCCCCTCCACCCGATCAACTTAATGACTTAATAAAACTTAATTCTCTACCTAAACCTATATACCCAAAGTCTATTAATTACAGGGTTAATCAACCCATCCCCTTAATGACAATTCTTGAGCCCCTAACTTAGATCGCATTTTAGAAAAAATCACTTCTATAAGAGTATTTGTGAAGATGTCTATAACTTGATATTCTATAAGGAAAAAGAATACTTCAAGAATGCAATCTTAAACAAGCTTTCTGATGAAGTGCATCTATAACTCAATGTGTTTGTTGATTCAATGTTGAATTGGATCTTTGGCGAGCTTGATGACACTATGATTGTCACACCAAAGGGTAGTCAGGTTTTATTGCTCAAATCCAAACTCAAAAAGGATCTATCGAAGCTACAAGGCTACTTGACTTACATTAATTGCGGCTCAATACTCTGCTTTTGTTGAAGAAAGAGCAAGAGCTTGTGCTTTCTTACAATCCCAAGTGACAAGTATGGAACCAAGACCAAAAACATAACTGACAGTAGACTTCTGATTATCAAGGTCACCATCCCAATATGAATTGATGAAACCAACCAATAGAGGAGCCCCTTGAACTGTAATGAATCCCAAACTGAGCAATAGCTCAGATATACAAAAATATCTTTTGTGTTGCTTTCCAATGACTGTCACGGGGTGTTTGCATATACCAAGCAACAAGACCAATAGAAAAAGAAATGTGAATATAGGTATGATTCAAGTACAAAATACTACCAACTAACTAACGGTACAAGGTAGCATCTACTTCTAGTGTAGTGCAAGTAGCAATGAATTTGAATCGAAACTGAAAGGAAGATGGGGTTGGTTTACAATCATCCATGTGAAAGTGACAAAGAAAATCACAAGCATACACAAACTGAGAAAGAAAAATTCCTTCTTTGGTTTGCAAGACTTGGAGACCAATAAAATAGTGTAAATATCCTAAGTTTGTCATTTCAAATTTCTTCTTAAGGATAGATTTCACATGGGTTAAAGTTTTGGGGTCACTACTAGTAAGAATAAGGTCATCAACATAAAGAACAAGAATTGTGAGATGGGTTCCTAATTTATTGGTATAGACATTAGGGTCATAATGACATCTAGAAAAACCAAAGTAAAGGAGAAAGCTATCAATTTTGGCATACCAAGAAAGTTGTCAATTTTGGCATACCAAGCTCGAGGAGCTTGCTTAAAGCCATAGAGAGATTGCTTAAGATGACAAAAAAGATTGAATTAATTATGAACATAGACAAAAGGTTGTTCCATGTAAATTTATTATTTCAAGTCCCCATTTTAGAAGGAAGACTTGACATCCATTCAATGGACCTCCCATTTATGTGAAGCAACAAGGGAAAAAACAAGGCAGATGGAGTTATTTTGGTGATAAGGGCAAATATTTCATTGTAGTCAATTCCTTCAACCTAGGAAAATCCTTTGAAAACTAACCTTATCTTAAGTCTTGCAACACTTCCATCGAATGCATACTTAGTTCTATAGGCCTATTTTCTTCTAACAAGTTTTCTTCCTTTCAGAAGAGGTACAAGATCCCAAGTATCATTTTCCATTAGGGAACGATATTATTCATTCATTATTGCCTCCCAATCTGGATGGCCATAGACTTATGCAAATGTATCTAGATTGTGAGCCTCTAAGACTTGATCCGAAGGAGGAGAGGCTTGTTGGAACTGTGAACATGTTTGATGTCGATCTATGGGAGCATTGGTGATATCACCAATTACTTCGCATGTTGTACGAACCCATCAAAGAAGCGATTTTGTTGGTGCAACTAAAGAAATGTGAGCAGGAGAAGGTGGATTTTCATCCTCACCGTCATCATCATAATAAGAAGTTGGATTAGGAACACTATCAAATAATTTGGGAATAAAAGGTGGCACAATTATCATAGATGGATTGCATTCCAAAGATGGCATAGACGTAGAATTAGACTCACAGACCAAGAGATTTTCATCAAACTTAACATCTCTTTTAATAATAATGTCATTAGATTTTGGTTAAAGAAATTTGTAACCTTTTAAATCTTCAAAATATCCAACAAATATGCACTTTTCACTTCTAGGTTGAAATGCTTTCCATTTTTCATTAGG
The DNA here is from genome assembly GCA_027924585.1 of Larix kaempferi. Taxonomy (NCBI): domain Eukaryota; kingdom Viridiplantae; phylum Streptophyta; class Pinopsida; order Pinales; family Pinaceae; genus Larix; species Larix kaempferi. The sequence continues at coordinate 2,697,538 of BSBM01000537.1, forward strand.
AATATGATCCCATGTTTCACTACCAAACACATGAAAGTGGCTTACATCTAATTTAATGTACTCCATGCTTATTATGGTGTTATATATTTTAAAGAATTTGTGGGAGTGTGATTAACTATGTTATTGGGATAATTAATGGATTCAACCTAAATTGAAGACTTAATCCCTTGGATTGGATCATACAATTAGTCATTTATTTAATATGCGATTATTTCTCTTGTAAATACCATTTTGCTTATATGTATAAGGAACAATATGTTGCATCTAAATTCCCTCTGCAGTGCACAAATTTGTAAATTTATTGTTTACATATTCACCTCAAGTATCTACTCTTAACCTTTGTATTTGATGACCATATTGTTTTTCTACAAGGGTCATGTGGGCTAAGAACTTGTCAAAAACTTCACTCCTAAGTTTTAATAATTAAAACATAGTATGTCTAGAGAAGTCATTAATGAAAGTTACGAAATACTTGAAGACAGAAATAGAACCAGGCCACACAAATCACTATGAACAAACTGCAAGGATTCGATGCGTACCGAGGCACATTTTTCGAAAATGTCTCAATGATGTTTGCCGAGAAAACACCCAAAGAAAATACCATCTCTGAAATAAATGAGAGGAAGTTCAATCACCATTTTTTGATTACATATTTGTTGCAATGAGCAATAGTTCAAATGACCAAATCGTTCATGCCAAATTTTGCTCAAATCATTGCTAGAGCAATAAAAAATAAGGGTAAAGTTGGTGACCCAAAGTTGTTGAATCTGTAAAACCCAGTAATATCATCAACAATTCCAATTACTAGGACATGCTTATGATCTGTGAAATCCTTGATTACACTTTGGTGAGGTGTAAACTCTACAGTTTTACCTTGACCAAAATAAGTGATTTGATATACTGACAACAAACTGCGGGGAATTCTTGAAATCGCAATACATCGTTGAACTAACCATCAACTAGTTGAATTGTTCCATATCCTACAACATTAAGAGATTTATCATCACCATCAAATATTTGTTTGGTGTTACATTCATTGAGAGTATAAAAATGGATATATCCTTTGCCATATGATAGGATGCTCCAGGATCAATAAACCACTCTTTAGAAGAAGAAGAAGAAAATGCAATGAAAGAAAAACCAAAAGCAAAAAAAAACATGTCCATGAGGAGTAGAGTTTAAAAAAAATCAATGTTGATGTCGTGCTTCTTCATTATTGCTTCCAAGGCTGCCATATTTTTAAACACTTAAATTCTGCATGGCCATCTTTCCCACAAAAATTGTAATGGTGTTCAATATTCTTACCTTTTTTATTTGGTTCCTTTGTCACCATTGAAAGAATGGGTTGGTTGAGAGGATCTAGGACCCTCGTTTTTCTTATCATTGTGAGGATGTTGCTTCATGGGTTGCTTGTACTTGTCAATTTTTTGTCCCACCAAGGATTTGCTAGATGTATCAATAGTGTTGATCAATCCAAGATGGCATAGCTTATCTTGCTCTCAAATCAAAGAATCACAAAAGGATTCAAGTGTGGGATCTTTATAAGTAGATCCCATGGCTTCTTTAATGGAATAAAATGTGTATACAAAAATAGGATAAGCAAGACCAAGCTTAGAAAGAATATGATAAATACATTGTTTTTCTAGTTTTTTTATGTTGCATTCTTCAACTAAAAGTCTAAAGGTTTTGTACTGAGATAGATAGTCTTGAATGCAAGAGAAATCTCTTGGATTTAAAGTAACCAATCGAGTTTCAAGTTGGTGACCTCTAATCTCATTATGTTTACCAAATATAATGTCTAATTTTTTTCCAAGCCTCATTTGGTTTGTCAATTCCTTGAAGGTGGGATTGTATTTCATTAGAGATAGACATCCCAATTAATCCACAAGCTTCATAACTTTCATTGTCCCATTTTATTTTATTATTGACATCAATGAGGGAAATTTTTTCCCAATGTAATCTGATAAAATCCCATACTTTGTAGTACATTTTCCATATGGGATCTCCATAATAAATAGTTGGTACTAATAAGTAGAATATCACTTGGAGTGGTCATATTATAATATGCAGTATAGTATGGCTTCAAAATCATAAATTGGTGGTTTAAATGAAAAAATCTCAAAAAAATTAGGCAATTTCAAAAAAATGGCACTAAAAACAAACTATGTATGTCAAAGCTATGCATTTTTTAAAGGACATTAAATAGAACTAAGGAACCACATGGAAAATAGAAGTTGAACCATGTGGTGATAGGTGCAAAAAATGCAGTAAAAAACCCCCCCTCCTTACTAACTTTACCTTAAGCTCACTTTTACAAATAAATTACTTTAAAATAAGTAAATCACTTTATAAAACAATTAGGAAGCACCTTTACAACGTAGTTACTTTATAAATTAAATTTACACAAACTTTTTGCAAAAAATAATAATAATAAAAACTAAAACTCAAAACCTCTTCCTTATTGAAGTAGTTTTAAACCAAGTGAGTTAAGCAAAAGATTTAATAATATTATGAAGAATAATTAGGTGGTTGTTGTTGATGGAAGACCATGCCGACCCAAAAACCTTGTTTTTTGGTCTACAAAACACTTTACACAACCATACAAACAAAAAATAAAATTCCAAAACTAAAAAAATTCAGATTTGGAGTTAGACCTTGTTTAATTTCCCTGGTCTTTGATTTTCCGAGTTTGCACAAAGCGCACCACAAAGAGCATATGTAGTCAAGAAAATCATTTCCACTATGTTTCTAATGTGTTGAGTTCGCATAGAACGCACGACAAAGAACATACGCAGACCAAAAAAAGTAACAAACCGAGAATAAAACAAAAAACTAGGGTAAAATGTGAAAAAATATTAAAAAACAAATAAATTCATAACTGTAGACAACATACCTCTAGATCTGATAAAATGGTCATATCTCAAGCAAATGGAAACCTTTTTGAGTGAAACGAAAAACGTTTCCAATTGCAAGAAAAGCTCCATACACAATGAAACGCCTCTCTCAACCCGAAAATATAGAGGAATAACAAAATCCAAAAATCATTTGATGCACACAACTACATTGGTTCAAGATCGCACTCAACAACAAAAGTGAGACTTCATAAACACTCCAATACCATGTTCGACTAACACGAGGTTTTTTCAAAAGATCAAACACCTTAAGCAACCAATAACACAAACAAATCACAAATCAACACATTGATGTTTTACATGGTTAAAAATATCAAAGAAGAAGACGGTACACAACCCCATCCAAATAGCTACTTTAAGTAATATATTAAACAAAACAAAATTGCGTATGAGTTTCTCACAATCAACCATCAAGCAAATTACCCTCCATGCTCTTTAAATAGATATCATGGTTCAATCGAGTGTTACATCATGAATCAATTCCTGCTAAGATAAAGTTCAAAATTAATCATCATATCACTATGTCTGAAACATATTGTGACCATCGGATTATATATAAATACAAATGCATACTAAAGAAACACACTTTGCCTAAAGACGCATTATACCAAATTGATCTTAACTAACACCTAAATATCTAAATATCCTAACAATATTTTTTTATATTGATACTTTAAGAAAAACAATCTTAATATGTTTAACAACAAATATAGATGAACGATCATTTATGGGCAATGCAATTTTTCAACTTTGTGTTGGATTTTGTGCAACTTCAGAAGATATTATTCCTTATATTTTATTGTACTTTTATCGGACTTGATTGTACCTCCTAAGGGAGATGAACTGGATGTAATTATTTATGTAATCACATGTTAGAGTCAATGTAAACCGTGGGGTGCAAATAAACAAAAGAAAATTATTAAAAATAAATTATTTATTGCCCCCATGTGAAGTCGGCCCAGTTAGGGAAATTTTGGTTTTTGCACTTGTATAAATAAGAGGCTAGTGCACCTCATTATCTCATTCACTCACTTAGCAAGTGTGCATCACTTGGAGGAGGCTGATTTCACATCACTTGAAGGAGGAAGCTTATTTGGGGCATCTACTTGTGAAAGATACTTTCGCATTCTTTCTCTTTTCTTATTTGTACTTTGATCTCAGAATTATCATCTCTCTGTGAAGGTTGTTGGGTTTTCTCCCATTTGGGTTTCCTAGGATAAACTTTGTTTTGTTTTTTTGTGCTTTGTCTTTCTTCTAGTGATCTTGGTAATGCATTTATGTTTTATGCTATGAATGTATGAAATTTAACATCGTATCAGAGTCATTCTAGAAGAAGCCATTGCCGAAGCATTGTCAGAACCTTGCCGGAACTAGGGTTTCATCTTGTGAAGCCTCCAACCATCATTTTGGAGAAAAGAAGTTATAGGAATTTCGTTTTTGTCAAGGTGCATCTATTTGTGAAAACGGAATTCAATTCCGAGAACTTTCAATTTTTTACCTAACTCTATTGCTGCAGCAGAATTAGGGTTTCGGTTTTAACTCATTTCTCTCCACAAATTTGGACCAGTCCACCCTCTATTCCACTTTCCTTGGCAAGGTGAATTTATCTGTGGGTTCAGTTTTTCAAATTATTAACTTTCATTTTTGACCTAGCTTCTGCTAGGGTTTATGAACCATATCTGCAATCAAGATGATTGGGATGAAAGTTGAAGATCGTTTGGAAGGAGCCTCCAACTTTATCTCTTGGAAGTCTAGGGTTCTTCTACTCCTAGAAGAAAATGATCTCCTGCTATATGTAAATGAGAAGGTCCCTGAACCAGAAGTCGAAGAGGATAAATCCCGTTGGAGGAAGAATGATGCTAAAGCGAGAAGGATTCTTGTGGATTCAATGAGAGACCATTTGGTTCCTCAAATCTCAGGAAAGAAGAATGCTAGGAAAATGTTCAAGCCCATTATGAAGCTGTTTGAACACACTAGTTTAAATGTATCCATGACTTTGAGAAACCAGCTCTCAAATATGAAGATAGCAAATTCAGAATCCATTGCCTCATACTTTATGAAGATCGCAGAACTCAGAGACAAGCTCAGCACCAGTGGAGATCTTATTGGCAATAAGGAGCTTGTCCTCCACACTTTAAATGCTCTTCCACCATCATGGGAGTCCTTTATCCAAAGAATAAGTGGTATATCCAAACTACCAAAGTTTGATAAGCTTTGGGAAGATTGCACTCAGGAAGAGACTAGGATTGCAGCACATCAAAGACTCCATGGCCATGGCACTCAACCTGAGGAGAACCAAGATTTTGTTTCTCATGCGACGAAGGGTAAGGGAAAAGGTAGGAAGTTCCATAAACACAAGCACCAAGATAGGAAACCAAGTCCTCGCCCAGATCAAAAGGAGAAGAAGGTCATATCTCAAGTTCAATGCTATAGGTGCATAAAATATGGACACTACGCAAATAGTTGTCTAAGTTAAAGTAAAAGGAAGCATGAAGCCTCAACTACTGATGTAGAAGAGGATCATCATCGCAAGAAGCAAAGGGATGATGATCGTTCGGAGTTCCTCTTCTAGAAGATCCAGAATGCAAGAACATAGATCTCTTATGGTTCCCACAAGAAGGCAGTGGAGGCCCACACACCAAAACAATAAGAGATAAGTATTTTGTTTTCTTGCTTACATAGATCTATTTTTGTCTTATATGCTTTTTATATGCAGATCTAATGTATTGAGCAGTTGATATAGTTTACCATCTTATATTATGCATATGAGCTACACAACATTTCATGAAGTTAGTCTAGATGATATCTCCCTCCTACATGCTTAGGGTAGCGCACACTCTTGATGGCGTGGTCTAGTGGAGATAACAGACATCTAGATACTTCCCAGAAGTGTTTGTTAGACATGTTCATGATTGTTGTGATAAAGTATTAGCTAAGATGCCTATGTAAACTATTTGTTTTTCCATTTGATTATAAAATGTCACTGATCATTAGTCGGGATTTGACTTGTAGGGAAAATACCATGTGATTTGGCCTACAAGAGAAGACTTGTTCCAATGGACATATGAATCTCGTTGATGTTCAGCAAGAAGCTTCCTGGAATATGACTCTCAACCTAGAAGGATGACCTCAGAGGAAGCTTTCACAGAAGTGAATCCAGAAGTAAGCCACCTTCAGATATTTGGTTGTCCAGTATTTATACATGTGCCCAAGTTGGAACCTTCAGGAAAGAAGGGAACCTTTGTGGGATACAGTGAGTCTTCAAAGAATTACAAAATCTACATCCTAGGGTCCAGACAGATTGAAGTCAGTAGGGATGTGACCTTTGAAGAATAATTAGCTGTCAGGAAAGGCAGAGGATCAAACATGGAGATCGATGATGAAATGATAGACCCAGAGGAGATGAGATCATCTCCCCCTCTAGTTCAAGAGGGAGTTAGCAAAAAAGGATGAACCTATCGATTCCCTTGATCTAGTTGATATCCCCAGAAATGTTGCAGTAGGTCGGAAAAGACCGAGATGGGCACAAGATACTTAGCATGGAGCATATGGGAAATACAAGGCCAGACTTGTTGCCAAAAGATTATCTCAGAAAGAGGGAGTCGATTATGATGATATATTTGCTCTTGTGGCTCGAGATACTTCCATCAGATCGATCATTGCTATTGCTTCAGCTATGAGATGGAAGGTGCATCAGAATGATGCAGACCCCAACCTTTGCTTCAAGGTTGCAGATGGTGAGCCACTGATTTTGGTATTGTATATTGATGACTTGTTTCTCACAGGAAATGAGCAACTCATTGTATGGTGTAAGAAGAATCTCACCTCTGAGTTTGAAATGAAAGATCTTGGATTGATGCACTACTTCTTGGGATTAGAAGTATTGTAGAGGTAGAAAGAGATTTTCCTAGGACAAGGAAAATACACCATTGATATATTGAAGAGATTCGGGATGTTGGACTGCAAGTCCATGGCTACTCCGATGGATGCAAATTGGAAGAAGTTGAGAGATTCTACTTCATATTTTGATTTGATTGATCCCACCATTTATCACCAATTGATTGGGTCATTGATGTATCTAACCAACACCACACCAGATATATGTTTTGTTGTGAATTCCCTCAGTCAGTTCATGTACGAACAGAGGCATATTCACTGGATTGCTGCAAAACATGTGCTCAAATAATGATATGGAACTGTGGGATATGGATTGAAGTATGCTTCAGATCGTGACCTGATATTGCAAGGGTTTACAAACTCAGATTGGGCCGGAGATGTTGCATATCGGAAGAGTACTTCTGGATGTTGCTTCAGTTTGGGTTCTGCAGTTATTTCCTGGTGCAACGGGAAGCAAAACTCGGTAGCACTCAGTACTGCAGAGGATGAGTACATAGGCTGCTAGCACAAAAGCTCGAGAAGCAGTTTGGATTCGTAAACTCCTGGCAGGATTGTTCGTCCAGATTCTAGAGCCGACCGTGATTCACTATGATAACCAGAGCTGTGTACAGATGTCAGTGAATCCTGTATTTCACGATAAGTCGAAGCATATCAATATTCAATATCACTTCATCTGTGATATCATGCATAAAGGTGTGGTCGAGTTACAGTACGTGCCGACAGATGACCAGACTGCAGATGTTCTCACCAAGGCTCTTCCCAGGGTGAAGTTCGAATACTTTCGCGGAAGACTTGGAGTCGAAGAGAACGTATCCCACCTTGAGAGGGAAAGATGACATTGAGATGCTTGCCCTGCTTTTCCCTGGTGCCTTCTGCAGTCCAGTTACTCAACCATATATGGAGAAATCCCATAGGCAGATGAGTAGGACAGTCAGCAGTTGGTCAGGTTCACACTGGTGCCTCTGTAGCCCGGTTACTCAACCAGATATGGGAGAAATCCCATAGGCAGATGAGTAGGACAGTCAGCAGTTGGCTATGTCATTGCATTGGTGCCTCTACAGTCCTAGTACTCAACCAGATGTGGGAGAAATCCCATAGGAAGATGAGTCGGACAGTCGGTAGATGGTCGTGCCCATTTGCTCGTCTGAGATCTCAGCCTAGTATGGGAGGAATCCATCGGCAGATGAGACAGATGGGTAGCAAATGGTATAGCAGAGATGGCACCACTGATTATCTCATATATCTAGGATTGAGTGATTCTCCTGGATCCAGGTCAAGTGATTCTCCTGGACTCACCGAAGGACTGGTGAGGATGTCACAAATATTCAAGATTGAGAGATTCTCCTGAAATCCAGGATCAAGTGATTCTCCTAGACTCACAAAAGGACTAGTGAAGATGATACACTAAGACTGTGTGGACAACCTTCAGTATGCATAGAGATGATGGAGACAGAGTAGAGTACAAGATGAAACCCAGATGATCGTGATGTTGATGAAGACCGAAGAATACCTTCCTCGTTGAGAGGGAGTGTTGGATTTTGTGCAACTTCAGAAGATATTATTCCTTATATTGTATTGTACTTTTATTGTACTTGATTGTACCTCCTAAGGGAGATGAACTGGATGTAATTATTTATGTAATCACATGTAAGAGTCAATGTAAACCTTGGGGTGCAAATAAACAAAAGAAACTTATTAAAAATAAGTTATTTAGTGCCCCCAAGTGAAGTCGGCCCAGTTAGGGAATTTCTAGTTTTTGCACTTGTATAAATAAGAGGCTAGTGCACCTTATTATCTCATTCACTCACTTAGCAAGTGCGCATCACTTGGAGGAGGCTGATTTCGCATCACTTGAAGGAGGAAGCTTATTTGGGGCATCTACTTGTGAAAGATACTTTCACATTCTTTCTCTTTTCTTATTTGTACTCTGATCTCATAATTATCATCTCTCTGCGAAGGTTGCTGGGTTTTCTCCCATTTGGGTTTCCCAGGATAAACTTTGTGTTGTTGTTTTGTGCTTTGTCTTTCTTCTAGTGATCTTGGTAATGCATTTATGTTTTATGCTATGAATGTATGAATTTTAACACTTTGCAGCCAAACCCTAGTTTTCAAATTTCAAGCCAGTAAAGATTTGTATTTGAAGCTTCTGGTCGAGCTCGTGACCATGGATCCTCCGAAGCCTTCAGATATGGATCCTCATATTCTTCTGGATGAATCATTTTGAAGGTTGATTGAAGTTCAAACAGTGGCTTCCACATCTCAGGGTGTGTTTGTGCGCTTTGTTAAGAGGGTGAATGCACGAGACATCGGGATCACTTCTGCTTCTAGGAAAATGAAAGCTCTATGATTTTCTGAGAGGGGATTGGTGGGACTATTTACTGGGCTCTGTCCTTCTCCAAAGGCCATGGAATTTTGGATAAACAAGAACTGGAATCCATTTTAATAGGAAGAATGCAGTGTCACTTCTACGGAACCAGATACTATACATTCCTCTTTGAATTCAAAGTTGATCGAGATTTAATATTTCAAAATGGACCATACTTCATGGGTCCTCGAGGTATGTATCTAAATATTTGGAATATGTCATTTGATCCTAAAAATGATATCCCGTCAGTTATCCTAGTCTAATTAAAATTACCACAACTTCATCTACATTGTTGGTCTGATGAAGTTTTGGCATCCATTGGAAAATATTTAGGAAAATACATAGATAAGTCAAAACCTAAGTCTCTTATGTTTTCATGTGCTCGAATTTGCGTGGAGGTGGATATGGATAAGGACCTTCCATAAGTTGTAAATTTGGTTATGGATAGTTGGTCACATGTTCAAAAATTGCATTATGATTAGTTTCCTTTTAAATGTAAGAAGTGCCATGAATACTATCATTTTGCAAGAGATTGTTTGCAAAATGTGGTGAAGGAATCAAAAGTTGAACAAGCAAAAGAATGGAAACAAGTAACAAAAAGAGGGAAAAATCATCTCAATTCAGTTACTAAAAATCCAACGGAGCCTTCCACCTAAAATCAATTTCAATCTTTGGATCATCCGGAAATCATGAACGTCAAATCATGAACGTCAAATCATGAATGCCAGTTAGAGCAATCAGGAAAGTCCAATCAAGATCACATCCATCCTTCTTCTCAAACAATCATGGAAGAGCTAGGAGTTGAAGCTAGTATTCCTACTCTTCCTTCGCAGCCAATTATAGAAATTAATACTCACTTGCATCATGAACCAATAGACTCTAGAGAAGTTGAGGCAGAACAATCCATGCAGCAAATTCTTGATGAATCCTTAGAGCAAATGGAAGAATATGTTGATTCTTAAGCAACATTGAGAGCCATTCTCTGGGAGAATGGATTCATCCTGGGGATGTTGCACCTGATGAGTTACCAGGAAGTTGACATAGGTCAACTTGATTCAACCTGGGGCTGAGGTACCTAGTCTATAACTAGTGCGTTGATGTAGATCAACGTGAAAAGTCCTAGACTGGATCTAGGCAGATGATGTGTGACATACTCCTCTCCTTGGTCATTCGAGATGGTTGAGTTATGGAATCTCTGCAAGGGACTTGCCACCCCTTGTTGGGCTAACTAGCATATGACCTTGGTGTTAGTGGGGAGAACTAGATGATCACATCGTCAAGAGAAAATATTCCTTTTATATGATGATGACGAGCTTCTAGATGGCATGTGTGGACCATATGAACCTAGAAAGGGACCAACGACTTGAAGGGAAGTGAATTCCCAGCCTAAAGAGGACCCAAGACGACCAAATAACATGAAAAGATAGTGAACGCCCCTCCTAGAAATTCATAATGACTTGAAATAAAGTAGACGCTCCTAGCAAATAAGGGGGGCCTCAATATGTCAACATGAAAATAGAAGAAGGTTCTAGAAGGCAAGGTGAGAGTCTATAAAGAAGCCTCCAAGCTACTCATTGTGACACACATTCATGAGCTCTTTTGATCTGCACTTGACTCACTTGTTCTAGGGTTTTATGCATACTTGTGTGGAGGATACCTTTGGAGGTTTGCAAGATCATCTATTCCTATCATTCTGGCTAAGGATTATCTATATATTCCAATGCACTTGTTTATGTAATGTCCCCATTCAAATAAATCTCAAGAAGAGAAAATTCTACCAATCTACTAGTTTCCTAGGTTGGGGTGGAAACATTAGATTTGGAATAAGAGAACTATATAAAACCCCCAAATGAACATTAGCTTGACAAAATATATTAAATGGGGAATAAATAAGATAGGAAAATAAGGTGGCACTTAAGCAAGATTCCACATGCCACATGGCATCCCACTCTCACCCATTTGAATCCAAGGTGGATTCCAACGTTCTTGGGGGAGTTGGAAGGGAATAATACTTGGCATGACTCAATGAGGGTAGAAATTGAGAGGAAGAGTAACTCCCATGGAAGAGGAAGAGGCATCTTGGAGCTATTGGGACACTTCGGCTAGATTCCCTAGCTTCTATGACAACAATGATGAAGATGCTATGACACTTATGACACAAATCAGACCTGAATGTTGACATCTGACATATATGACATGTCAGGGCTAAAACTATCCTCCAAGAGGGCGTACAAGGGAGTTAGGGTAGCCAAAGAGTCATCCATTCGAATTGAGTGAAGGAGGAGGCTAGGAATTGATGGACAAGTGCCACACATTGGAATCTCTTTCCAATTCGAGTTGGCATGAAGCTCATGGAGGGAATTCGAAACATGGAAGGCTTGGGAAGGTAATAAAAGACAAGAACTAAGAAGGAGAATGAATTTTTATCATTTCTCATTTTGCAAATTGGAGAGCATAGCTTGTCCAATCTAGTAGAGTGTTATTCTACTTGCCTTAGTACCAATTTCAAGGGTGAAAGATTCTCATCCTAATTGGAAATTGGAGAGGCCATTTAGACCTTTCATTTGGATCTACAATGGAGTTATTTGTTGCAGGTTGAAGCTATAGGGGAGCTCGTGATTATTTCTCCTTCAACTTGTTCCCATCTCTATCTCACATTTCTCTACATATTTTGGCTCTTGGAGGAAGGGAGCACTTGGTGAGATGTTGATCTCTTTGTGAGGGTCCAAGATACACCATTTATTTATAATCTGATATATATACTCTGTATTTTATGCTCAGAAGACTCGCGGGTCTAAATACCAAGTGAAACTATGTAAAAATACCAAACAATGAATAAATGGTTCCATTTTCCCTATATCTTGTTGTGAGAGCTTGAAGTTGCTTTATTTTGATTTGTATCAGTTCATATCTATGATTTTTATAATGTATGGAGATTCATTAATGTCTTGAAGAAGTTTCATATACTTTACATAGTCATTTGGAACACAAATATCGAATTTCATAGAAAGTGGTGAATTTTCCTATCATTTCCCCCTATGTGAAGACATGTCCACAAACCTCTGATTTATGGGAGTTGAGGCAGCCTTTAGAAATTGATTAATGACGCATTTGGGTGCCCATTGAAGTCCTTTAACTAATACATGTCTCTGTTCAGAAATTTGGGAGGTTCGTACTACATTTGGGAAGCCATTAGTGACTTCTACCCTTGGGGATTTGAACCTTGAAATTGCTAGTAAAATTCTCCAATTTATCCTGAAGATAAATGAATGTTGCAGAAGTCTTTTGAGAGTGTCCAAACATCTATCAGCCTCATTTTAATGTCTTAATACCTTTCAAATACCTTCAGACCCAATTTGGAAGCATTTGGAGCCATTTGAAAGCGTTGGAGTCATAACTAGTCTAAGGGTCGAATTGGCCAAAAATAGCAATTTTTCCAATTTTTCCAAATTTATTAAAAGGGACACTACAGTTTATGAGATAGTGCCATACTTAAAGGATGGTTTATGATGAGACAAGCCTCCTAGAATCCCTGTTGCAGTTTAAAATTATTGTAGAAGATCATTTTGGTAGGGTGTTCTTTGCTTTAGGGCCTAGCGTACTAGTTAGGGTTTGATGTTGAGAGCCTAGCGTTCCAGCTAGGGCTTGTCTTTTGGGTTTGCAGTACTCATTGGTGGCCTAGCATCATGACTAGGGATTGGTCAGCTTCATCTCTCCTTCACCTTCCATATTTTTCCTCTCTTATGGTATGTGTTTTCCCTACTTGTGAAGGGTTAGTGATATCTAAGCATTGTAGCACCCTAAGGGGTTTTGTATCTGCTCATTGAAGCTCATTCTGAAAATATTAAGGAAGATTTTTGCTGGGATTTTTCTCCTGAAAAGGTTTCCATGGGATAAACTATTGTGTCCACTGTGATTGGTGCATACTGTGCGTATGTTCTTGCTGCTATTGGTTATGTTTTAGTTATGCTATTTATTTATGCTATGAGATAACATTTATGATTATAGATCTATGAGAAGAAATTAAAAAGAATATAAAATTTATGCATAAACTCAAAATTCAATAAAAGAAAGTGTTGGTTGTGGAGCCTGGTCTTTCAGTCTCATAGATGATGATTCAGTCGTGTTTGTACCCCAGGTTTGTTTATGATCCCGGCATGCACAACAGGGGGTCCGAGGGAGTTTTTCGCCAACAGATTACGGGCCCATGGTTTTGGGTAACCCGTGGTATTTTCCCATTGTATTTCCCTTTATAAGAAAGACATTGTAATACGGCTAGGGTTGATGTATTAGGTATTATACATTGTAAATATTTCTGAGATCGTGGAAGAGAGACTGTGAGACAGTGAAGAGGAAGTGCAGCGGATGTGTTGCAGGTTGTATCCCTTCATTTGCTGGATGGTATAATAATAAGGGCTGGCAATTTCAGTGTGGACGTATCCCATCTTGGGTGAACCACGATATATTGGTGTCTCTCTTGTAATGTGTTTATGTAATTTGTATTCGCATCTTGTTTATTGTTGTTGCTCTGCGATCCTGTTTTTCTAACAATTGGTATCAGAGCCAAAGGTCTATTTGGAAGATATACCCACAGGAAACTAGGGTTTCTAGTTCGAGTGGAAGCAATGGCGGAAGAAGAAAAGTTTAAGGTCGAGAAATTTAATGGCCAGAACTACCAATTATGGAATATGCAAATGGAGGACTATCTGTACCAAAAATATCTATTCCTACCGCTGGGAGGGAGAGCAAAGCAGTCGACGACTATGAAGGACGAAGAATGGAAGGTTCTTGACAGAAAGGCACTGCGAACAAAACAACTGTCCCTGGCTTCGTCAGTGGCTTTCAATATCTAAAAATAAAAGACAACGGAGGGTTTGATGAGCGCATTGGGTAAGATGTATGAAAAACCCTTGGCCTCCAACAAGGTATTTCTAATAAAGTGTTTATTTAATATGAAGATATCTGAAGGTGGATCTGTTGTTGATCATTTAAATGAATTTAATACGGTTGCAAATCAACTAAGTTCTGTAAGTGTGAACTTTGATGATGAGGTTAGGGATCTTCTAATCTTGTGTTCATTGCCAGAAAGCTGGAATGGTTTGGTCATGGCTATAAGTAACTCTCTCTGGTTCAAACACCTTGATATTTGATGATGTTGTTAGTGTTATTCTTAGCGAGGAAATGCGAAGAAAAAGAACAGCTGAGACATCAAGTAATGCGTTGACCATGGAGAGCGGGGGAAGACAAAGGGAGAAAGGAAAGAGCCAAGGTAATCGCAGCAAGTCTAAAATGGGCAAATCCAAGTCCATACTAGTAAAGATAGAGTGTTGGAACTGTGGAAAGAAAGGACATCTGAAGAAAGACTAGAGATCTCTAAAGAAGAAAGGAGATGGACAGCAGGAAACTACCCAGGAAGCAAATGTAGCAGGTGATGTGTTACAAGATGCTTTGATTCTTGCATTAGATAATACTAGGGATTATTGGGTAGTAGATTCAGGGGCTTCATGTCATGCTACACCCCATAGGAAAATATTTTCATGATTATGTTCTAGGCGATTTTGTTTTATTGGGTGATGATGAGCCATGTAAAATTGTTGGAATGGGTAAGGTATGGATAAAATTTAAAAATGGAACTGATTGGCTGTTGAAAGATGTAAGGCATATTCCTGCTATAAAAAGAAATCCGATCTCAACAAGGCAGTTGGGAGATGGCAATTGTCTATCTACGTTTGGAGAAACGTGGTGGAAAATCACTAAAGGATCAATGGTGATAGCAAAATGAGACAGGATAGGTACGTTGTATTTATGTCTTCATAATACTGACCATTCTATCTCTTTAGCTTCCACAGGAACAGATACAGCATTGTGGCATCATAGGCTTGGCCACATGAGTGAGAAGGGGATGCAAATTCTCCACTCAAGGAAGTTGCTGCCAGATTTGAAGCAGGTAAGTTTGGAATTTTGTGAGAACTGTGTTTATGAAAAACAAAAGAGAGTCATATTTCTCAGGTTTGGGAAACAGAAGAAAAATGAAAAGTTAGAGCTTGTGCATACATATGTATGGGGACCGGCTCAGGATAATCTCTTGGTGGCTCTCATTATTATGTTACATTTATTGATGATGCAACTAGGAAAACTTGGGTTTATTGCATTAGATGGAAATCTGATATGTTTGCTACTTTTAAGAAGTGGAAAGCTTTGGTTGAGAATGAGACAGGAAAAAGCTTGAAGTGTCTTAGATCTAATAATGGAGGTGAGTACTGCGGCAAGGAGTTTCATAGTTATTGTTCATACCATAGGATTCGTAAAGAGAAGACAGTCTCGGGAACACCACAAGAAAATGGTGTGTGAGAAAGGATGAATAGAACGATCATGGAGCATGCAAAGTGCATGAGATTGCATACAGGGTTTCCCTTACAGTTTTGGGCAAATGTTGTAAATAATGTTGTTTATTTAATAAACAAAGAGCCTTCAAGTGCTTTGGATGGTGGTATTCCAGAGAAGGCATGGACAGGTAAAAAGGTAAACTACTCATTTCTAAGAACTTTTGGTTGTGAAGCATTTGTCCATATTGATAAAGAAAATAGAACAAAGTTTGAAGCTAAATCCAAGAAATGTACCTTTATTGGATATGGGGTTGATGATTTTGGTTATCGCTTATGGGATTATGAAAATCACAAAATCATTAGGAGTAGAATGTGATATTCAATGAAAAGGTCATATCTAAAGATCAGTTGCAGGGAAAGAAACAGGAAAAGGAAAACACAGAGTACACAGTACTTGATGAAATTCAAGAAAATGAAGTTCCAAAGATGTTAGAAAATCAAGAACAACAGCAAGTACTTGAAACTCCTCCAAGTGTAAGAAGATCTACCAAGTTAAGTAGACTCCCTGAATGATACTCTCCTTCAATGTATTATTTATTGATGACTGATTCTGGTGAACCAGAATGTTATGAAGAAGCAATGCAGGTGGAAACTAGAAAGAAGTGGGAGCAAGGCATGGATGAGGAGATGGACTCACTGGTAGGAAACCAAACTTGGGATTTGGTTCAGTTTCCTGCTGGTAAAAGAGCATTGCAGAACAAATGGATTTACAGGTTGAAGGAAGAAGAAGGAGATAAGAAGCGGTACAAGGCCAACCTTGTTATAAAGGGATTTGCACAGAAGAAAGGTATAGATTTTGATGAAATATTTTATCAAGTTGTTAAGATGACTTCAATTATGACTATTTTAAGTCTATTGGCGGTAGAAGATTTGCATCTTGAATAGTTAGATGTAAAAACAGTCTTTCTCCATGGGGATTTGGAGGAAGAGATATGTGCAGTAGCCACAAAGGTATGAGGTCAAAGGGAAGGAAAATTTAGTTTGCAGATTGAAGAAGAGCTTGTATGGCTTGAAGCAAGCTCCAAGGCAGTGGTATTTAAAATTTGACAGGTTTATGATAGAACAAGGTTATAGTAGATGTCATTCTAACCACTGTGTTTATTTCAAGAAGCTAGATAATGGAAGATATATTACCTTGTTATTGTATGTGGATGACATGCTTGTTGCAAGGTCTAACATGCAGGATATAAATGTGCTCAAAAGGAAGTTATCTAATTCATTTGCGATGAAGGATTTGGGTGTTGCAAAGCAAATCCTTGGTATGAGAATAACAAGAGACAGGAAAAATCGCAAATTGACATTGTCTCAAGGTGAGTACATACAAAAGTTGTTGGAGAGGTTCAGAATGAAGAATGCAAAACCAGTTAGTACACCTTTGGCCAGCCATTTCAATCTAAGTAAGGAAATGTGTCCCAAGACACAGGAAGAGATAGATTACATGTACAAGATTCTCTATTCATTAGTAGCTGGCAGCTTGATGTATGCCATGGTGTGCACAGGCAGATATTGCACATGCAGTGGAAGTAGTGAGCAGATATATGAACAATACAAGTAAAGAACATTGGAAGGCGGCACAGTGGATTCTCAAGTATATGAAAGGTACTACCACTCATGCATTATGTTTTGGAGGTTCAGACACTATTCTACAGGGATATGTTGATGCAAATATGGCAAGTGATAAGGATATCAGGAGAAGCACCACAGGGTATATGTTTATTGTAGGTGGAACAGCAGTAAGTTGGATTTCGAAACTGTAAAAGGTTGTTGCACTTTCAACAATGGAAACAGAGTATGTTGATGTTACAGAGGCTAGTAAAGAGATGATTTGGTTGCAGAGATTTATGGAGGAATTTGGTAAGAAGCAGAAGGATAGCAAGTTATATAGTGACAGCCAGAGTGCCATTCATCTTGCAAAGAACTCAGCATTTCATTCCAGGACTAAACATATACAGCTCAAGTACCATTTCATATACTCTATTCTGGAAGATGAACTGTTGAACCTGGAGAAGATACATACTAGCTAGAATGCTGCAGACATGTTTACAAAGGTAGTGACCAGAGAAAAACTGCTTTCCTGCTCGGTTTCAGTTGGCCTTCTAGCATGAAGGTGAAGATGAGAAATTTTTCAAGTCCAAGGTCCAGCAAGTACAGCAACGGTGGAGTTGTTGTGATCAATCTCCAAGTGGGAGATTGTTGGTTGTGGAGCCTGATCTTCCAGTCTCGTAGATAATGATTCAGCCGTGTTTGTACCCCAGGTTTGGTTATGATCTCGGCACGCGCAATAGGGGGTTCGGGGGAGTTTTTCGCCAACAGATTACGGGCCCATGGTTTTGGGTAACCCGTAGTATTTTCTCATTATATTCCCCTTTATAAGAAAGACATTGTAATATAGCTATGGTTGATGTATTAGATATTATGCATTGTAAATATCTCTGAGATCATGGAAGAGAGACTGTGAGACAGTGAAGAAGAAGTGCAGCGGTTGTGCTGCAGGTTGTATCCCTTCATTTGCTGGATGGTATAATAATAAGGACTGGCAATTTCAGTGTAGCCCATCTTGGGTGAACCACGATATATTGGTGTCTCTCTTGTAATGTGTTTCTGTAATTTGTATTCGCATCTTGTTTATTGTTGCTTTGCGATCCTGTTTTTCTAACAGAAAGATCGATGAGCAAAAAATCAGGATGAAAATCAAGAAAGAAGCTCAGAGAAGATGAAGTTGATGGAGAAAAGTAGTTTGGTAAGCAGGCATCCCTTAATGTGCTTATCAAAGGCAACACAACGAGCAAGAAAAGAAAAAATGCGGAAGTGGGAGGAAAATGTGTACTTCATTCAAAAAAATAATGACTATTGTCACTTGGAACTGTACAGGTTTAGGAGGAATGCATAAAGTGGAAACAATTTGTAATATGATCCATAAAGATCATCTATCCATTCTTTTACTCCATGAGACAAAAATGGCAACCAACAAAGTGATTCAAGTTTTCAACAAAATTTCAAAGAATGGTGAAGGTATTGCAATGAACTCTCTAGGGGATTAAGGTAGATTGGCAGTTAAGTGGGATAGAAATAAGTATGTCCTCGGACAGCAAAAATAAAATAGACATTGGGATATGGCTGAACTGGAAGTTATTGGTACTCAAGAAAGGCTAAAAATATGTAATGTGTGCAGGCCAATTCAGTATAGTCTTAAGCATGACCTTTGGAATTCTTTATATACTCTTAGAGATTTTCCATTGTAGTATTCTAGCTGAGGACTTCAATGCGACCATCTCTTATAAGGAAAGA
Source organism: Larix kaempferi (assembly GCA_027924585.1). NCBI lineage: Eukaryota > Viridiplantae > Streptophyta > Pinopsida > Pinales > Pinaceae > Larix > Larix kaempferi. Next base: position 2,716,386 of record BSBM01000537.1, read on the forward strand.
AGAGGATATTCTATGCTCATTGATCCTTTTGGAGAAAATGTAGAAGAGTTGATTGGGGATTTTTATTTGGTGGACATAGAAGCCAAAGAAAGGCACTTATACTTGGACCAATAAGAGAGTTGGCCCTGGGTGTATTGCGGCTGGGCCGGATAGATTTCTTGTTCATAGCCCTCTTTTTCAATCAGGTATTTCAATGAATGTTCAAATTCTGCCACATGCAACCTTAGATCATAAGCCAATTATGTTGACTATGGATTAATTGGAAAATCAAGGTCTTATTCCTATTTGTTTTAACCCTTTGTGGTTGAAACATGAATATGTCCATCACATTATTGAAAATACTTAGATCGAATACGTGGAAGGTTCTCCATCTTTTGATTGGGAATCAAAGCTTCACAATATAAAAATCGAATTAAAATCTTGGGCTAAAAAATTATAGCGTTCACCCCACATAGAACATGAAGCTTTGAAACAAAATTTGAGTACTTTGTAGGTGCAAATGGATTTGGTGGAAATAACTTATGAGCACATTCAGAAAGAAGAATACTTAAGTACAAAACTGAATGAAGCTTATATAAAAGATTAGACTTTGAGGTTGAAATCCTGTGCTCTTTGGTTATGGGTGGGTGATAGAAATACCTCTTTTTTTCATAATTAGGCCAAACAAAGACTTCACAATAATAATATTCAGGAGCTTCAAAATGTTGGAGTCAAAAATTATCACTGTAGATATTCGACAAGAAGCTTTATGTCAATTTAAAGATTTGTACACAGAGCAAGAGAGATTGAAAATGTAATAGCTAGGGTGGCAATGTTGGAAAATGTACCGTCACTGGTCACGGATGATAGGAATTAGATGTTAAATAATTATGTCAGTGAAGCAGAAGTGCTAACAACAATTAGAGGTCTTGGCCCTCGCAAGTCCTTGGGGCCAGATGGTTTTACTATACACTTTTTTCAAGCATGATAGCCTATTATCAAGAAATATTTATGCAAAATGTTGCACTAAAATAAAGGCATAGAGAAGAATGGAGGGGCCACGAATTCCTCATTTCTTGCTTTGATCCCTAAAGAATCTTGACCCACCTCTTTAGTTAGATTTAGGCCTATTTCCCTATGCAATTCTTCCTACAAGATATTAACTAAAATTCTTGCCAATTGAATGAAACCCCTTGTGTCTAGGATTATCTCTAAAGGGAAGATTTGTTTTGTGGAAAAAATACAGATAGTTGACAACATAGTTCTAGTCCAAGAATCAATACACTCTAGTGTAGCTCGAAAAGAATAGGGAATGGCAGTTAGGATAGATATGGCAAATGCTTTTGATCGGATTCGTCTTAGTTTCTTGTATAATATTCTTTCTAGATTTGGTTTCTCTCCTATTTTTATAAAGTGGATAAAGGCATGTGTAAATTGCCCTTGGATTGCTCCTTTGGTTAATAAAAGACCAATAGATTTTTTTCATGCTTCAAGGGGGTTTCGACAAGGTTGCCCTTTTTCTCCATTCTTATATATTATTATGGTTGAAACCTTGGAGAGAAAACTTGCTAAAGAACAAAATGAAGAAAAACTTTTTGGTATTAGAATAGCCAAGGGTATCAAATATGTTAATAATGTTCAGTTTGCAGATGATACAATCCTACTTGCTGGAGCTTTAGTTATAAATTCCAATAGATTTAAGCAATCGCTTGATCAATTCCTAGATGCCTCTGGAGGAGAAATAAATAAGAAAAAAAGTAACATTTATGGATGGAATGTTTCCCCTAAGTTAATGCAAAGTATCTCCAGAGTGCTAGGATTTTTCGGTCATACTCATGGACTTCTTTCAAATATTTTGGTATCCATGTTGTAAACAAAATAACCAATTTGGTAGTTGGGAGAAAAAAATTCAAAAGTTCAAAGATAAAATTCAAAGTTGGGGTATGCGTTGGCTCAATCCAGCTGATAAAGTTGTCTTAATCGGGTCAGTTCTTTCCTTTCTTCCCCTCTTTCAATGTTCTTCCCTTCTTTGCTCTTATTGGCATTTTAAATAAGCTTTGTAAATATATCAGAAATTTTGTTCGGAAAGGTGGAAAATCCAATACCAAAAAGTTCCATTTGATAAATTGGGAAATAGTAAAAGCTCCTAAAGGACATTGAGGATTAGGCATTTGTGATGCAAAGTTTATAAATTTGGCTATGGGAGCCAAGCTGATTTAGAAGTTGGTCTCAAACAAAGAAACTTGGTGGAAAAGAATTCTCAAAAAAAAAATTATTCACTCTAGGCTTCGATGTGTGGATAATTGCAATTGGGATGGAAAGGGCTCTAACATATGGAAGATGTGTAAGTCTTCTGGCAGAGTCATTCAAGATGGTTTATATTGGATACCTGGTAAGGGAAAGAGGTAAAATTATGGACATAGTATTTTTGGAGCAGCTCCTTTTGATCAAAATGAAGGATTGTCCTTAATAATGAATTGGCTAAGTGATCTTGGAATTGAGACTTTGTTTGATCTTTTTGAATGGGATGAGGATGAGGTTGGTAATTGGGTTAGTTGGAAGCAACTTTTTGTTCTAGCTTACTTGATTTTGTCCTACGATGTTCTCCTTCGTCGGCTTCATGGAGTTGCTCCATTAAGCCTTAGCGGCAAAGATATCAGAGGTTGGGGCAAAAGGGGCTATACTCGGTTAAGGAGGGTTATGGAAAAATCTATTTAGAGCATCTACACCCTCCCTTTTCCAAACTTTGGGGGAAAATCTGGCAATTGGATTGTCTTCCAAAAATCAACATTTTTTGTTGGGTTTTAACTCGTGGTAAAATTCTTACTGCTGGAAACTTCAAAAGCATCGGATTCATGGCCCTTCCAGATGTGCTTTGTGTAAAGAAGCAGAAGAGTCAATTTCTCACCTCTTTTCCATTGTAAGTATATTAAGCAAGTCTGGCATAATGTCTTGAAGGAGCTTGGAAATAGCTTTGATTTACCAAAAAACTGGAGTGGCTATTTTTTGAACTGGAAAACTAAATTCCCAGGAAGTTTAACTGGTAAGCCTGTGTTGATCCGTGTTTAGTTGGCAATTCCAAAGTATGTTTTCTAGAAAGTTTGGATTACAAGAAATTGTGACATTTTTTATAAAAAGAATATCTCAGCAGTTGCCACAGCTATCTCTGTTAAATCACTCATGAGTGAAGTATTCAATTGTGAATCAATAGTACGTTAAAATCTGAAATCTTGACAATGAGAGACGAGCAATGGTTAAAAAAATTTCCCTCGGGTTGGAAGTCATGTCAAAGTGTGCGGAGGTATGTTCAAGTTGTGTATTGGAAGGCAGAAAAGAGCCAAGAAGAGTTTCAAACCTGGAAGTTGGAAATTATGGATCAAATAGCAAGTAGGCTTCATAAGCGTGTTCTCAATCTTCTTCAAATTTTGAATGCTCAATTCTATCACATACAAGAGAACAAAATGTTATCGCAGATAAACTCGCCAATGAAGCCTTGCAATTGCCTTGTGGGGGTTTAAAGAAAAATGGAGGCCAAACTATATCATGTTGGCTCCCCTAGTCGTTTTGCATTTGGCCTGACCTTCTATTTCAAGTTTAAAGTCCCGTCAAGCATTAACTTCTTTATTCAATGACAGTTTGAAAGTATGTTTTATTTAATGCATTTAAACAAGTGGAGATTTGTTGGTGTTCAGGTTTTTGAACCTTCTTGGGCACGCTTCATTAGTAATTTTGGGACTTTTCCCTGGACATTTGAAGGCAAGAGGGTTGGAAGGTTTTTTGTTAAGGGGAGCATCAGTTACGACACTCGGTGAGTTGCAAGGGGTCTTATTACTTTGTTCGTTGTGCTGGAGGTAGTAGACCTTGTGCGGATTTCCTCTTTGTAATGATGTTGTGGAATTCAAAGAATATTCATGCCTTCTACTATGCTCAAGGAGATAGGCTTCCTGGACTAGCACTTGTTATCAACAAGAACACTCAATTTCAAGTAATTTATTGTTTGAATTGTCTTGGTTCTACTCTTTCCTTTGTGTGGCACATTTGGGATACTGCGGTTTCCTTTGTGTGGCACATTTGGGATACTGCGGTTTTGGGGGACTCAATGGATTCTAATTCAACTCTAGGGAGTCTATTCTCCAGATGGGTTGAGCAGAGTTTTCCTTTGGATTTCTTTAGTGATGGGGAAGAAACGTCCATTTTGCTCTTTTGTTGGGCTAGTAGAAATCATGTTTTTTTAGGGCCAATTTGGGACTGGATGAAGAATTCTATAAGCAGTGGTTTCCACACTTTGAAGTCTATGTTTGACAACTTGGGCTGGTAGAAATCTTGTTCTTTCAGGAGCAATATGGGACTAGACAGAGCATTCTGTTAATCTTGGTAGTGGTTTCTGCATTTTGAAGTTTATGTTCGGTAACTCTAGTGGTTGAATTTATATTGGAATTGGCAGTCTTGAAGGATTTGGAATTGCATTGCTATTATGGATATTGAAAAGAGGATAGAGGATCTTCAGGAGAGAATTAGTGATGCCCAATTGAGTATCCATGGTATCCGACGCCATTTGAGTTTTTTGAAGGACCAAATGGAAGGTTTAATAGCTGATGTTCATCAGTTAACTGCTCATGTGCCTGTTTTGGATGGTCGTTTGGATCAAATTGAAGAAACCTCTCAACAAATCTCAAGCTTCACTTCTGGAATGAATTTTCATCTAGTTAATGTCGATGGTGATGTCTATGCCTGTGATGAGCAAGTTAAAGTGATTTCAAAAACTGTAACCAAGCACGAGGATCTTATTGTTGGGAAAAAATCTAAGATTTACAAAATTTGGATGATAAACTTGTTGATGGGCTCTTTGTTCTGCAAGCAATTCAAATTACCTCCAGTTCAGAGGGAGCTGGAAATACAAAGGATAATCAAGGAAACCAAACCATGGGCACTGAGGAAACAAAGGAAGACTCTAGTGACTCAGATGTTGAGGAAACTATGGATTAGGACCATGATTATGATGATGTTAGTTGTGAAGAAAATGGAATAGATGAATATGTTGAGCACAGTTCTGAAGATGAAGAAGATGCTTCTGATGTCCAGGTTTCAAACAGTGATACTAGCATTTAGTTTAGCTTTATGAACTTTTTTTGTAGGTTGCTTGTTGGACAGTTTATAAGAATCTATAGCAGCTCAGGAAATTTTGTTTTTTGTCATAAGTTTGCTCCCTCTTGGGTGACTATAACTAGCATCTTTTCTTTTCAAGACACTGCTCAAGAACCTCTGAACTATTTTTGAGGAATTTCGTACTGTTCTGCTGACTTTTTTCAGCCTTTTATAAATACAAATTAACCATTTTCATTTAAAAAAACAAATATAGATGAACTGATCTATTTGATCATTTGGATCAATTTCAGGAAGAGGATTTATTTGAGGACTAACCATAACCATAAAAGACTCGAAAGATAACTGCCCTCACATAAAAATCAAATAGAATGGGTCTCTTTTTTTCTTCTGTATTTGGACCAAAGCGCTTACTTGGAATATCGAATTGAGGAGACAGACGAATGCACCAGCCGTATTCATTTATTATTGCGCTCGACAAATAACTTGTAGCATGCATAAGATCAAAGGTCTTACTATATGTTTAAATTTATTTCAAATTTTACAAATGAGCATTGTTTTATTCTATACAAAAGTATATAAACTACTGTGAACACGGTGAAAGAGACGGTGGTCTTTTGACTGGGAGTGGTGAAGTCACCATCGGTATCTCCTAAATGGACAGGTGTTTGACAATCCAGTTGCAACGACCTTTTTCATTTTCTCCCTGTTGGCTATGTTTACTTGCAAACCAACCACAGCAACATATTTAGTTTCGAAGGATAGCAAATAGAACAGGAATGATGGCAGAAAACGACTGATAGAATGGAAGCAATATTTTTTATTTGTGGGAAGAAAATTAAAACTAGAAGAAGAATGATGAGATGAGATGGGCAAAACAGGAAGAATAGCGATAGCCACGATTTACACAGGTACCGAGATGAAGGCTCTAACGCCGCTTGTATCAAAGGAAGTTAGCTTGAGCTAAGTCTCAAAATCTACCCACCAGTATTGTTTTGGTTATCAAAGTAAGTTATGAGCCAACTCTCAAAATCTAACCACCAGAGTTGTTTTGGTTCAGTTGACACTCGTAGAAACATAAATATCAAGTCCTCGAAAGAAAAAGAATAAAAAATTGAGGAAAACATAGAAGTTTAGGACAAATCAATTCATAACAAATTCTAACACATACAATATTACTTAGCTACCTCACAACTTTTGGTAAAATTTGTTTAATATTACTTAGCTACTTACATAATATTATGTTAACTACTGTGCATACACAAATATTTAATCTAGAATAATTTTGCTATAACATAAATAAAATGAAATTTAAAATGTTGCTGTGTTATTATATTTCAGACGTTCTATTATAACATGGTCTCCAAGACATTGAACTCCAGACGACCCTCCTCTCAATGCATAAAAAACCCATTTGATAATTCAACTCAACTCTGATCTGAACTCTAGTCTGACAGCCATGGCATTTATAATGGCATTCTTTGCAGTCTCTGCATGCCAGCCTGATCGAAGACACGCTAGAATCCACAGGAAGACCCTCCTCGATCTGAATAAGAAAGACTCAAGGAAAAATGATGAATCAAGGTGTGAACTTTTTAAACATCAGGGCAACAGCAGCTGGGGGGATGAAACGCTGCATAAAAAGGGGTTTGAGGGGCTGAGCACATCTGACACATGTCTACCCCTACTAAGCCTTTAAACCTTCTTGCATTTCATGCCCATCATATTGCCTCCATATTGAACTTCTTACGCGTCCCAAAGCAAGCGCAAGATTTACAAGGGAAAAATGCCTCCAATGTTTGACTGCGTACTGGAATCGTAACAATACTGGACATTGAATTCACCCAGCTAAATCAAAGACAAATAGCTTTAGTACTATGCTGTCTGTATATGCAGATCCAAGCTCGGTTCAGTTCATCACAACGTTTGCAACGAAAGAACGGATCTATATTCTTAAAATCTAGAAAACTTGTTTCTCACTTATGCCTGTTGAAAAAATTGCTGTGAAAGGAGTTCCACTAGAAACAACACCAACATTGGCATTCCTAAAAACTAGGAATTTTCTTTATCAGTAGGTTATAACACAATAAATTACACTCACAATATACAGTTTTTCCCTTCACCTTCCTTTTTTGTAGCAAAAACGATACCTAAAGAATCGGAGAAAGTCCAAAGCTATAAAGCCATATGGCTAAGTCAACACGCCTAACTAGCTTTCAACATAGCATGACCAGTGCCACTTAGATGACGGAAGAGTTGATTCCTGCATAATCATAAATCCAAAAGTTAGAAAAGGAACCATACACTAAGCCATCTCAAATACAAATGCAGAAAAAATATTAGTGTATTGCACTGAAATAACAGGGGCCAGTATCATTGAATAGACCAAAATCTACTGTTCAAGTGATTTTATTATGCAAAAAGTAGAATGGAGACTTTTCCAAAAGAGCATTGAACTATAGTAAGCATTTCACCTTGTATCAAAATTTTCTCCACATGTTTCACAGAGATTTCCAGTAGACTTTGCTACGCCCTGTGACAACCAGAGTTGAATATAAATCATAGGAAAGTGAAATAATTTGTTCAATGATACAAGAAATATAAAAAATATCATGATCAGTTGATGAACACTAAACAATCTTAGATAGAAGCAAAAATATAGTTGATACTGTAAGGCATTTTTGTTCACATTTTAACATACAAAAATTGACCGATGAACATTTATATAAACCCTAACCCATGGGGGGTGGAGCAATTGGCAATGAGTAAATGAGATGAGAAGTTGTAAATGGAAGGTCACAAGTTCAAATCCCCATGGGTGTTAACTTACCCAAAAAAAAACATTTAAATAACTGTGAAGGCTCAAATATTCTTAAACTACGGTTCCTTCATATACAAGAAGTGCTGTGAAAGTTCAGGAGATTCTTGAAATAATATTAGAATAAATATTGCATACAATGATAAACATGAAACAAATATTGCATACAATGACAAACATGGAACAGTCCACAAGAATTGATACAAGCACTCAGTTTCAAATGCATAGAGTTGAACAGAAGGTAAGAACTGAAAGGCACACATTCCCAGGTGCTAATTTTTACAGGTGAAGCTAAGGGACCTATTGCTGCACTAGGCTATTATTTATCAACACGTATAATGCATACTAACTCAATTATAACTTTATATAAGCCTTAAAAACTATCAATTTATAGCTCATAAAAAAGAAACTGTATCTGTCAGTCACTGTAATATGTACTGGAAAGAAATACCATCTGAAAATATAAATACCATAACTTATGAAATTGGCTACTACCAGTTTTTCATGTCCATTATGAGGGCTCGGGATAAATTCAAAACAAATGCAACTAGTTACGATGTGTACAACGCATAAGAACTTTATAAAAGTTGATAGTTCAATGAACTGTTTGACAGATTTGCCTACATCATGACTCATAATCACAACAGAAGGTAACATAATGAAGAATGTGTAGTTAATTCTACCACCTTCTGTTAAAATCTCTTTCAAAAGTTTCTTGATATGAAAATTGAATACCACCGGAGACTTGAATACTTGGTCAAGATCAGGTGGTGATATTCCCCCACCAGGGTTCAAGAGTGTAGTATGTTTCATCCCGTGAAATAGTAGGTCTGGCCCTTAATTCGGGCAGGGTGTGGCATTTCCCATAATAGTGTAACACAGCACCGCACCTCTCGATAGGTGCTGGGTGCTTGGCACTTAAGCATAAGGAAGCATCAGCAAGAGTTTTTGTAATATGAAAACTGAAATGCTTACAGAAGAATCAAGACTCAACCCTCTTTGTAAATGTTTCTGGCACTCGAAGGATACAATTCTACCAAGAATGGCACAAGATGTTAGCATTTTCTAGAAGCTTTCCATTCATCTTTGTGTCATAAGGAATTCAATAGTGAATGGAATTGGCTCATGACATTTTGTACCCAAGATGGTGTATTTATTCTACTGTTGACAACAAAACAACAATTTGGAGACGGCCCATCTTCAAAGATCTAAACTTCAAGTCTTTGTTCACTGAGAAGTGATAACAGGTAATTCAACAGTGAACCAACTTAATAACTGAGCTTCATACTTTAACTAAAGTACTCCCATATTCTGGCTTATCACTAAAGAATATCCCTCACAGGTTCATAACATGTTCTTCATTAATTTTAAAGTGTACTTCTAATGAAGCCATAAGCAACTCATCAATAATCTAACACATGGTAATGAAAGAAATGTTTAAAAGAAAAGAAAAATACACATGAGATTTCTATATGAAATATACTAAATTTCAAATGAGGAAGATCCCAATACAACTAGAGCCATAAACTCTAAAGCAGAGGATATCAAGAAAGAGAAGCAAACACGCAAGAACCAACAGAGATCGTGTTGAAGAACCATGGTGAAAATAAGGTGAAGAAAGTTTGTGTTAAGCTTGACGGATAGCACATTTTACTTGGTGTGTTCTCATTAACTTCTCAAGAATCAAAATTGACTAACATGATGTCTGTGGAAACTGGTAGGATATATATTAGTTGGTTATTGAATATGATAATGGATTTTTCCAGCTGGTCTCAGGGGACTCTGCAGCTTTTCAGAGGGGGGATATGACAGGCCGTACTACAGTCAGGAGAACAGGGTTTCTTTGGTCTTAATTAGCATCTAGGAGGAGTTGCTAGATTATTCCTCTGACCCCCTGGAGGAAGAGAACATCTGGGATGTGCCACTTGGCAGAAGGCAGGCTGAGTCGGAGGTTTGCAAGGATTTAGGAAGTCGGCTTTCAATGGATGGTGTTTCTGGAAAAATCATGACACTGTTGTCGTTAGGTGATATCCCTGCCTACCAGGTGACGACAAGGCCAAAGGTGGATTTTCTCCCTGATCCACATGCCCAGGTTTGGTCCCTTTTAGGTGTGGAGGCCACCCAACCCTCTGGGGACTGATCTGGTGCCCTAGGGTCGGTTCCAATTCAGGGGGACTCTGAGATGCTTGAAGCTTTCAGGCCAACATTGCTGTTGGATGGAGTGGGTTTTCCACTGTTTCCTTCACTTAAGGGGACTTCCATCACTGTTCCTCAGCTTTCAGATGTGCCTCTTGATCCGAATGGTTTCCTAGCGTTCTCTGGAGGGTCCTCTGTCCAGGCTGCTAGGGTTTCAGGCTGCCATTCTTCAGAAAAGTTTCCACCTATTCCAGAAGAGGTGATTGAAGGCGGAAGGGTTCCCATCAATAATGAGAGTCAGGCCCAGGCACTGCACACTAGTTTTGGTTCGAAGGAAGGGGAGCGGCGGGGTCAGAAGCAGCAGAGGGTTTTAAAGAACAAAGGAGGAACCAAAAAGTTTGTGGTTGGGGAAGACATTCAGCTCCATAGGATTGTTGATATGGCGGAAACTGCTATTACAGGTAGAGTTCGTGTTCGTCGTTTTAATGTCAAAACTCTTACAGATTGGGCTACACCTAACCGTTGGGGTGAAAAATTTGGATACACCCCAAAGGATATTCTTCTAGCAAAAGGATGGTTTCTCTTCCCACTTCATAGTGAAAAATTTGGATACACCCCGAAGGATATTCTTCTAGCAAAAGGATGGTTTGTCTTCCTACTTCATAAAGCAGAGAATACACAGCGGATTCTACAAAAATATTGGTGTATAGGATCGGCCCCAATGGCCCTAAAGCTTTGGACGCCACTCTTTCATGCCAAGAGAGAGAAATTGGAAATTGCTCCAATTTGGGTCCACCTACCAGGTTTGCCCCTTGATTACTGGTCTTCGGATATCTTTCAAAAAAATTGGTAATTTGTTGGGTGAATTTCCTGAGGCCGATATGTCTTTTGAGAAGACAGGCGAAATGTCCGTGCCAAGGATTTTGGTAAGGGTTGACACCCGCAAAGGGCTGATGGAAGATATGGGAATTGAGAGGGGTCAATTCACCCTCATCCAAAAACTATATTATGAGGGTGTTCCTTTTCAATTTAAGCAGTGTCACCAATACAGCCATCTTGCAGACTCGTGTCATCTCCCTTTCAGACCAAGACAAGAGTCTAGGATATCAAGTGATTCAAACAACAGAATCTTGTCTTCGGATCTGGTGGAAATGCACCAAAAAGTGGAAGATTTGAAGGTTCTGAACAAAACGTGTTCGAGGCCATTTGTAGTCGAGATCTTCTCCCTTTCGAAGGTCTTTCTAGTCCTGAGCAATGCATGGTTTCTTTCCCTCCACAGTCTCAGGAAGAAGCGGAGAATCAGAAGGAAGCAGAAGTCTCTGCAGTAATGGGACATCCGGCATGCGCTATCTCAGGTACAAAAGATTCTCTTTCGTGGACAGTGTCTACTTGTTCTCCTTTACAAAATAAAATCTGTTCACAGCAGATTTCCTCCCTTTCACTTGTGGGATCTATGGCTACACTTACACTGAGTGCTCCCCTGAGCTCGGCTCTATGTCCCGGCTCTTGGGCAGATGGCATGGTGCCACAACCCACAGTTCCCACAGAGCATGAATCCTCAAAGGATTCAAAGGAATATTTAATCCATCATAATCTGAGACCCAAGACATCACAAAGTGAAAACCGACCTGTCGTTGGGGGGCTGGGACAAAACCCTGAAAGTCTTGGGGTAGGAAAAGGGAGGGGGAGAAGAACATACTTGTCAAAAACACAGGAAAAAGCCAGACTCGACCTAGCAGCAGGCAGACAATCTTCCATTGTGGGGGCACTTAGAGCAGCAAGAACCCTTGAAAGGGTTCCAAAATGAAAGTGCTCTCTTTCAATTGCAAGGGTTTGGCGAACCCGTCGAAAAAATCGTTCGCTTAGGAGACTGGTATTAACCAATTCTCCAGACATTATACTCCTTCAGGAAACTCTGGGTGAGGGAGTTCAAGTTGAAAACATTCTTAAAGGTTTATTCAAGGATTGGCATTTTATCGCCTTAGATGTGAGAGGTCGCTCGAGAGGGTTAGCTATGGGATGGAATCCAAATGTTATTAAGGTCTCAGACTATTGGGGTATTGATTCTGCTCTGGCTATGGAAGCACTAGTGGAAGAAAAAGGTCTGAACCTCACTGTTCTCGACATCTATGGGCCCTATGGCGACAGTGCCCCTAATCTCATTATTGGTGGAGACCTCAATTTCACATTGGGCGTCTCAGAGGTATGGGGACCCAAGGCTGTTCCAAATCCTCTAGCGAACTATTTCCTCCATCACTTAGAATTCAAAGGCCTTATCGACATTTAGACAATTAACTTAACAACAAGCTGGAGAAACATGCATTCAGGAGAGGACCGAATTGTAAAAAGACTGGATAGATTTCTTGTTGCGACACAGTTGGTAGAAAATTTGAATAGTGTGAGACAATGGGTTGGCAGTTGGGGTGAATCACAGTCCAGACCACAGCCCTAAATTTCTGGAAATTAAAGGAGGGGGGGAAGAAACCCCCCACCCTTTTAAATTCAACGCCAGTTAGCTAAAGGAGGATGAATTTGTTGCACTAATGAAAGATGTTTGCAACATCCTGAACCTGGATCTACAGTGCTAGCCTCAGTTCACTTTGCCAACAATCTAAAAGATCTGAAACAAGCAACTATTAAATGGGCTCATTGAAAGAAGCTTAGAGACGACCAAGGCCTCAGGAAGGTGGAAGAATCTCTCCAATCTATGTATGACTCTGAAGGTGGAGGTTTCTTGATTAATGAATTGAAGAATCTTCTATATCAATTGAAGAACCAGCGTAAGAAGCTACTAGCAGAACAGGAAGAAGTATGGTGTCTGAAAAGTTATGCCCTATTGCCAAAATGTGGAGATGAAAATACCAAATTTTTCCAAGCTTTTGCCAAAGGCAGAATGCTGAGAAATACAATTTGGGGGATGCCAGATCAAGATGGAAGGGAAATCCCCTCTTTTGAAGGATTAGCAAAAATAGGTAAAGACTATTTTTAGTCTCTCTACAAAGCTCAGGAAAGAGCATCAATAGCAGAAATCATTCAGATTGCACAGCCATTTCCCACGATTTGTAAATGAAGAAGATAATAGGGACGTAATGGTTGAGTTTTCAAAGGACGAATTATCCAAGGTTCTTCGCAGCTTACAAAAAGATATGATCCAAGATATGAGCCTTGGGCCAGATGGATGGCCAGTTGAATTTTTTCTTGGCACCTACGATAAGTCGGGGGCTGATCTGTTGAAGGCGGTGGAGGAGTCTAGGGTCTCGGAGAAATCTGGATTCTTTCAACTCTACCTTCATTGCACTCATACCAAAAGTTGACAATCTTGTTACTTTTGACGACTTCAGACCAATCTCTTTGGCTAATGGCATTTACAAAATTGCGGCAAACATCATAGCAGAGGAGAATCAAGGTTATTTTATCAAAGCATATCTCAAGAGAACAGTTTGGTTTCTTAGAAGGAAGGCAAATCCATGAAGCTATAGGGATTGCTCTAAAGGTATTGCATAGTATGAAATCTAGAAAAGAAAAGGAGTTGTCATAAAAATTGACCTATCTAAAACGTATCATCGAGTGAATTGGTTTTATATCGGACTTCTCCTCACTCATCTAGGCTTCGAGGTTCCTTTCATCAATTGGATCATTAGTTATATTACTTCAGTATCTTTTGCAGTATTGATCAATGGCTCGGCCTTGCCTTTCTTCAAAGCAAAAGGAGCACTTTCACAATGTAACGCACCCTACGTTACCATAGGAATTAAAAACATACTAATAATTTTTAAATTTTTTTAAATAAAATATTACATGCATAATGGTTATATAAATTCTTATAACAAATGCATAACAATTAGCATATCAGCGGAACCATAGGGGAGGGTGATTATTAGATTAAAATAAATAATGGAAATTTATTAGTAAAAGGAGGGGATCCTTAACAGAGATGGTGTTAATATTAGAGGGGAAGACAGAGTCACAAAGGGGAATTAGATGTTGCAAAAGGGTGGATAATGGGCTTCCAAGAATTGCTTAATTTATATCTGTCTTCGCAATTGATGTCGTTGGGGTGCTTCTCAATCTTGAGGACTTCACAAATAAGACACAATGTGTAAAGGGGAGCCGGAGCTAAGAGTTTGGCTTTATCAAAGCAGATCAAGTGGTTGGATTTGATAGAATGTTCTACAATGGCTGATTTGGTAATGCGACTATGATTGGTGTCAACAATGTGCTCTTTGAGTAAAGTTTGGATAGCCCTACCCGTTTGACCAATGTAGGATTTGTCACATGAGTAGGGAATCTGGTAAACTCCCTGGTTTCGAAGTGGGTTAGATTTGTCCTTGATGCTATTGAATAATTGTTTACGAGTCCTAAAAGGCTTGAAAATGGTTTTATTTTCTTTTTAGCAAGGGCTTTAGCAATGACATCAGTGATTCCACGAATATAAGGGAGAGAAGTGAGGGCAATGGGAGGATTATTAGCACGGGCCGACTTAGGCTTACGATGGAGGATATAGTGAAAGGTTTTGTTGATTAGCTTGAAGAGATTTAGAGGTGGGAGATGTTGGGGATCAGATATTCAAATAGCCCTAGAAATAAGAGTCAAAGCTACATATAATGTTCGATGCAATCAGAAATTAAATCACAGTTCTTAGCAAGCATAATTATAGTGACTTGAATTAACAAGAGCAAGGGAGTTTGCATTATGGAATCCCTTGGTGACATGATGTTGTTGATGACCTCTCAACCTACAACAATGGAAGGCATGATAAGAAGAATGACTGTTTTAGGATGGTTTGTGGTTAATCACGGCAATCAAGATTACAGGACGATGTCACAATTAAATGCCCAACTTATGGACTTTGAGAGATGGAAGCCCAAGTTTGAATATGGCAAGCCCAAGTCTTGCGGTCATTGCCCATTATCATCATTTACGGGTTCTTCCTTCCTCTGAGTATGGGACTCCTCTAGTGGCTTGGTTTTGTTGCCTGGTAGTGGAGCTATCATTAGTCATTAACTGTTGGGATTGTGATTTTCCACCAGGCCTTTGCAAAATCAATTGGACCCTCATCTCAAGGAAGGCAGCTTCTATGGGTTCTTCCTTCCTCTGAGTATGGGACTCCTCTAGGGGCTTGGTTTTGCTGCTTGGTAGTGGAGCTATCATTAGTCATTAACTGTTGGGACTGTGATTTTCCACCAAGCCTTTGCAAAATCAATTGGACCCTCATCTCAAGGAAGGCAGCTTCTATTTGGATTTAAGTGGCATGGTAGGTCAAGGGCATAGGCAAAGAGGGCACAGAAGCCGAGGACAGAGGCACCAACCTCAAATCATGAAGAGGCAAACACTTCAGCAATGACCAACAAGTAGAGGATCCCAGCTCATATCTAGTACAAGATTTCTCAAGTGGAGGATTGGGTGAAAATGGAACAAGGTTTGGTTAGCAATGAGGAGATAGAACAAGAAATGCACCCCTAGATCCCTAACACGGAAGCTCACCCACTCTTACACCAGATATCTCAAAACAATTCTCCTCTAATGGCAAATGAAATCGATGTTGGAGAAAGTTCTCATAGATATCAAGGAGCGCAATGAGATGTTGTTGCTGTTGATTTTTTAGCACCATCGAGAGCCATTCTCTGGGAGAATGGAGGCACCTGGTTAGTTACCAAGAATTTGATTGCAGTCCAGGACTGAAGCTCAACCTGGGGCTGAGAGCCATTCTCTGGGAGAATGGAGGCACCTGGTCCGTTACCAAGAATTTGATTGCAGTCCAGGACTGAAGCTCAGACTAGGGCTGAGATCCATTCTCTGGGAGAATGGAGGCACCTGGTCAGTTACCAAGAATTTGATTCCAATCTGGGACTGAAGCTCAACCTGGAGCTGAGAACCATTCTCTGGGAGAATGGAGGCAATTGGTCAATTACCAAGTAGTTGATGGTAAATTTTGGTTAGGGTTAGGGTTTGATGCAAAAAAATAAAAATCAATGTTCTTTAATGCAAAATTACATTTAACAAACTAGTACTGAAAAGAAATAGTACAGCAATAGATAAAAATAGTAATCAGACTGTATAATTTAAAACATAATTTTCATCTCTTTCAACTTTTCAACTTTAACACTACCAATTGGGTCACTATGTTAAAGTAATTTCCAGTCGCATGTAACCAACAGTATAAGACTAACAATAACAAATCTAATTTATAATAAGAGCAAGTTAGAGTACTTACCTGGAGTGTGGGACCCTTCTTGTTTTTACACTCAGAAATGTTCACCTTCAGAATGAGTTGAGCCTCTCAGAGGCCAGTCAACACTAGGAAGCAGCTGACCCTGCTAGAGGGTAAGTACAAACCAGAGAGAGAGAGAGAGAGAGAGATGATAGATGTAATACAATCAAACAGGGATTGTCAATGACAATTAAAACATAATACAAGACTCAATACCATAGTTCTAAACTCCAAAAACAAAAATAAGGTTACAGACAAGTAACACAATGAACCAAATCACAGTTAAACTTTAGCTCAGAGACAGACCCTAAATAGTTCTTAGCACTAACCATAAATCAAAGACAAGGTACCACAAGATCAAGAACAACAAGGTGTAAAGACCACGAATGAGCAACCAAGGTGGGTACAACCAATCATCTCTCTCTCAAATGCACAAGTGTTCCATACACAACCCGAAAGCTCATCATCATTGTATAAGGAAGGGTCCACACTAGATGATGTGATCATGTGGTCCTCCAGGCTTCTCCTTAGGTCAATTGTTAGTGGCTCCATCAAGGGGTGGCCAGTCCCTTGAGAAGACCATCTAGCTCAACCATTTCGAAGGCCTGGGAAAAGAGGACATCACACATCATCATCTTGGTCCACTGACCAGGATCCACCTAGTTAATTGACCACGTTTTGTCACTGCAGGAACTACTTGGTCCTCATGACCAAGAATCCGCCTGGTCCCAAATTAGGCGGTCTCGGTCTCAACCTGCAAGACCTGCTTGGTCCTCGTGACCGAGAAATTGTCTAGTCCCAAACCAGAATACCCTAGAGACAAATAGGGGCCCTAGCCACATGCTAAGGACTTTGCCATGGCATCAACTTGCTTGGTCCCCGACCAAGAAGCCCAAGAGACAGTTGGGGGGCCTAGGGTACCTTCTAGGGTCTTACTCTTTACTCTGCCTGGTTAACTTGACCAAGAACCCTAGTTAACTGACTAGGGTACCATCCTCTATAAGAAAGGGTCTCGCAGCTACACTAACTTTAACAGCTGACATTGGTCAACTTGATGCAACCTGGGGCTGAGGCACCTGGTCAGTTACCAGGTCATCACTAGAAGACCTAGACTATAGGTCTAAGCAAGTGATGAACTCCTCCCCTTGGTCAGTGGGTTATGGGACCTTCTCAAGGGACTAGCCACCCCTTGCTGAAGTACCTAGCACATCATTTTGGTGACAACAAGGAAAAAAAGACAAACAAGAATAATCTTCCTTATATGTGACGATGTACTTGAATTGGCACATGTGGACTATGGATACCAAGAGAAGAGACTAAGGATTTGTCTAAGGGTGACTTACCCAAAGAGGGTGGGTCAAAAGCCCACAATGAACCCCCAACTAAGGTGTTAAAAGGTCAAAAGCCCACAACTAATGTACCAAAGTGTTAAAAGCCCACAATAAGATTAAAAGGGACTTAACCAATGAATTTTATATTATAATTTTGGATCCCTTGGCTTGAGGAAGTCACCCAATGATAAGATATAAAAGAAGATCCCTCTCAAGTGAAAATCAATCATCAAAAATTCATTCCTTATCTCTGTCCAAGGAATTCTTTGGGTACTTGCAGCTGCTGTTCATCTCCTTCTTCAGCTCAGAATTTTTGTTTAAGGGGTTTGCATCTTCAACAGGACTGTCTTACCTTCTTGTGACTGACAAACATCAGTCTTAAGCCCCAAATCAAGGCTGCCGCCTTCACCTTCAAGCCTGCCTTCATTCCTTGAGGGTGCCAAGTTCTGCTAGAGCCCAAATTAGCGCTGTCGTGACTGTTGCAGGGTCTGAACAAGCATGCCGAGTATTGCTACGGTCCTAATTAGGGCTGCCAAGGACAGATCTAGCCCTAGAAAGGGCTGCTGTGGCTCAGCTCTTGCCCAACAGGACTGCCGTGGGTTCTTTGGGGCTGCCAAGGGTTCAGGAAGGGCTGTCAAGGGCAGCCGAGGGTTCAGATAAGGCTGCCGTGGTCTGCTAAGGCCCAAATCAGGGCTGCCGTGAAATTTTAAGGAGAGCCGAGGGCGATCTGGACCTAAGAAGGCTACTACAGGTGACAGCAATGCTACCACAGGTTAAAGGAGCTGCTACAGTGCTGCTACAGGTTCCTTGAAGGCTACTACAAGTTGTCAAGTAGTGCTAGGTTAAAGGGGCTGCTACAGGCTGCTACAGGATTTCTACAAGCCCTAAGGGGCTGCTACAGAATTGCAGTGGACAGATCTAGGGCTTACATCATCTGCATCAGCAGGGCTTGCATCGGCAGGCAGAGTCCATTCTTCTTGGCAGTTTTATCTTGAGACCCTCTTGGTATAAGTGCCCTAGAGGCAAGTTTATTTTTTGATGTAAAGTCTGCTCTAACTTTGTTCATGTAAAACTCAGTAATCTCATATTTAAGAAAGATTATTCTTGCTGGGGTTTTTATCTTTTGAAATGTTTTCCCAGGGTAAAATTTTGTGTGCCCTATTGTGTTGATTGATCCATGATGAATGTTTTATTTTTCAAGTGCATCTACTAAAGTTAAATATCAGTACTACAGTTCTGCTCATAATTATCAGATCTGCAAAAATATAAAAATTTAACAGATGCAGCTAGATGAACTTCAAGATCAAGTCAAGAAAATGGATGCCAAGATCAACCTCATTCTCAAAGCCAACACTGGATTTGAATTAGAAACACAGGATCGTCCACCAACTCATGTTCAAAAGGTTCCTGTGATCTCCATTTCTGATGATGATCAAGCTGCCTAGTTTTTCTTATGATCAATCTTTTATGCTTCTAACCTACCCGAACCATTTTTTTTCCAAGGAAAACCTCACAGGAGGCCCCCACTTCCCCAGACTCTACAGATGTAAAGCGGCTCAACTGCCACCATAATAGCAGCTGGTAACCCACAGCATCTCAACTGGATTTGAACCTGTGACCTATGGCCTCCTCATCAGCAACATGCCTCGGACAAATGATTCAACCAATTGTGCTAACCCTTGGGCCTTATCTCTCCACATAAAAGGTGCCTTGCTGCAACAGACTTTTGCTCTGTTACAAGCACTTTCTAGCATTTCCTTAGAGGTCATGCATATTTTCTGAATTTTGAATCCATATATGAAGAAACTTGGAACATTTCTCAAAAAACATAACCCATTCTAGAGAAACTGGTTCCCAATCCAGACACAGAAAATGGTCGTCAGAAACAGCATTTTTGCCAGGTTTCCCATTTCTGAAGGGTAGTTTCACTCAAAAACATAGCCCAGCATGTTTTTGGTTCCTTACATTTCAATGCTTCTTGTTGCTAATATAATTGGAGGGTATTAGGAACGTAATAGAATATGAAACACCTCAAGGTAGTCTTTCTTTACCAGAACCTTTAGTAGATGGTGAGGGAATTGGAGAAGAAATTAGATGTAGAGGCCATTTGCTTTAGAAGTTATCAACTCACTATTGATTCAGAGGCGGAGAGTGAGAGACCAATTATGGAGGTTTAGCCACCTTGATTAGACAGAGAGGATAGCAGTAACGAGGAACTACGTTCTAGAAAAGAGCAAAGTCAGGTGCAGCAGTATCCAGACAAGACCATGGTTTCTTGTACAACAGCTACAATGGATAGGGTAGGACCCTCCATTAGTAGGCCAGAACCACGTAAAAGGCACAGAACGCATAATTAAGTCTTGATTTTATATCTGTTAGTTTAGTTTCCAATGCTCACTTTGAATAGAGTCTATATTCCTAGCAACTCCAACATTGATGATTGTAAATTGTGTTATTTATAATTACTAATGATGAACTGTTATGTGATGATGGAACTTCTATGTTTTATGTTGCAACACAAATGTATTATATTGCTTTAAATAAGTAAATGAATGCCAAATATATTTCCTTCAAACCATAGATAACATTATGGCAACATCATGGCTAAATCAAGACACAACATTTCTAGCTTATAAACATATACTTTGGTCTTTGCCAGAATAGAAAAGCTTATTTGTTTTCTGAAAACCTTTTGATGTTTCGCTCTATATTTCCACAGAGTATCCTAAGCATTTCTTCTGTTAAGCTAGCCTTTCCTTGGAGTGGCAAAGAAGCAAACAATAATTCATGCAATGGAAAGATGTGTACTATGCCAGATGTTTTTAGGTAGAATCAAGTTAAAAATACAGTGACATAACATAGCAATTATGTGCCTAAAATGGAAGAGTATTTTTTTCAGTTTGTCATTGAAAATGCTGAGACATGTTCATATTTATCATTTTACGATTAATTACATATACATCACAAGAAACAAATCCTGCTCCAATCATAATTATGGTCTCATATGCTGGCTAGTCTAATGCAAATATTGAAAAATTGAATCTGCTCTCTCATCATTGCTGTAGCACAAAAAACAAATTGGACATTTAAGACGTGTGTAATACTTTTAGATCCATTCAAATATCCAAAAGATAAACAAAATACACAACAAATATGTTGATTTTTTGGCAGCATCGAGAGCCATTCTCCGAGAGAATGGAGGCACCTGGTCAGTTACCAGGGTTGATCAACATTCAGTCTGGGACTGAAGCTCAGCCTGGGGCTGAGAACCATTCTCCGGGAGACTGGGGGACCTGGTCAGGGACCAAGGGGTTGATCAACATATTTCATTCTGGGACTGAGACTCAGCCTGGGACTGAGACTCAGTCTGGGGCTGAGAGCCATTCTTTAAGAATCGAGGCACTTGGTCAGTTACCAAGTTGTTGACTTCGGTCAACCTTCAGCCTGGGGCTGAATAACCTGGTTAGGGACCAGGACGTTGATTCAATCAACGTAAAGACCTAGATTGGATCTAGGCAAGTGTTGTATTCCTCTCCTTGATCAGCGGGCTATGAGACCCTCACAAGGGGCTGGCCACCCCTTGATGAAGTACCTAGCACATGATCTTGGTGTTAATGAGGAGAACAAGGTAACCAAAGAATATCTTCCTTATATATGATGATGTACTTGAATGGATGACCACAGACCAACAGACCCATTGATGGTCCAAGGACCCCAATGGATGTTCAAAAGACCTTTTGTTGGTCCAAGTACCCATATGGATGACCATATGACCTTTTGGATGACCAAGTACCCCTATGGGTGACCATGTGACCTTTTGAATGACCAAGTACCCCTATGGGTGACCTTGAAACCTTTTTGGATGACCAAGAGCCCACTTGTGACGGGTCAAAAGACCAAGTTATAAGTTAATGGGTTAAAAGATAAAAAATTAAAATTAAAATTAAAATATTAACCCTAACTAATTTTAATTTTAATTTTATAATTCCTAAACTCATGGATATGACCTTATTGATGCTCTATAAATGAAAGAGCACTCTCACTTGTAAAACATATCATATCATCAACTTCATATCTGATCCAAAGAGAGTCGTGGGGCATCTTTCTCTCTGAAAAATCGGCAGCAGCAGCAGAGACTGTTATTTTTCTTGTTTTATCTTATTTTTTGGGCAGCCTAACCTGTTAGGGCTTCTTCCCTAGCAGACCTAAGCTGGATGGAAGAGAACCGAGCCCTGTTAGGGCTGCTAAACCTTGGTCGCAGGTGTGTTTAGTAGAGACGAGCAGGCCGCAGGTCTGTTTAGTGGGAGAGGGAGCAGACCAAGCCTTGCTCTAGGTCTGTCCCTTAAATTCTGCCATAAACAGGGCCCTTAATTTGGCAGTCCGAGTTTGTTTTCAGCAGCAGCAAGGAGACCGCAGCCCTAACAGACCTCAGTCACAGTCAACCTCAGTCAACAGCAGTAATTTCTCAGTCAAGCTCTGGCTCAGAAAGGTCAAAGACAGTCAACAGAAGCTACAGAGTTCTTTGGTCAAACATCATTTTATATCAGCAGTTGGCAAGGGTAATGTTTGATGACAGTGGTCATCTTGTACAGACCATAGTGGAAAAAATCGGCATCATAAAAAAATCGGCAAACCGTGGAAAACATTAAAAAATACAAAATATATTCATTTTTTTCAGAAATTTAAACATATCAAGCAACAACAGCATTAGATAAACACATTGGCACATAAATATGGAGAAAGCACTAATATATATGATGTAGTGGATGCCAAATACAAAATGATACATCAAAGTTTCAAAGATTGGAAATTTGGAAGTTTCAACTCTGGTTGGAACATTGGTCATTCCCCCCTCCTCTAGGCTCTAGGATCTAGCCCTTGCCTCTACCTCGAATCTTGAAGTTAATCCTTCAAGGACATTAGTCAACACCCTACAATTTTAATGAAACTTCCTAATCCAAGCGCTAAGATAAGGTAGAAAAAGCTTTCCATGCTTAATAAGTGATTTTGCTTGACTGAAGGGTATATTTTTATTAAGGTCATGACAGAGGAGTTCAATCAACTTCAACAATCAGGCATCAACACCACCAACATCAAGGTATGTACCTAGTTTGATGTGCTTGATTAAATTCCAATCCCTTACCCTCATAAATGATAGAATCTAGTGGAAACAGTGCAATCCTGAAATCCTAAAAGCTATTAAGTCTGTTGAACCTGAATGGGATCTAAAAGTCTACTTTTTGCATATGAAGTTCGATGAGGTTGGAACCACTCTCAAACATCCTGAAACAATTAATGGTAATGTTAAAAATTTAAGTAAAAGGATGGAAAATAAAAGATAAGGAGAATGCCACTTTTACTTGAAAAATTTAACATTACCATATACTGTTACTGGCTTCAATGTATGATGTACTGGTCAAATTTTTAAAACTCCATGGCGATTTTTTGGGTCTTCGCGTGATTTTTTAGGAAAATCCCGATTTTTTCAAAAAATCGCGAGGTCCAATTTTTGCAAAAAAATCACGATTTTTTCGGTGGAAAAAATTGGTAGGCTGAAAAAATCACGATTTCTCGGGAAATCGGCGATTTTTCAGCGATGTTTTCCACTATGGTACAGACTTGAATGTACAGTTTTGGTATGTATGCCCTAGAGGCAAAATTGATGTAAAGGTCTATGTAAAATTCAGTCATCTCATATTAAGGAAGATATTCTTTGCTGGGGTTTTTATACCTTGAAAGGTTTTTCCCAGGGTAAACTTTGTGTTCTCGTGGATCCTTGTTCTTCTTACTTATGGTTCATGATCTACTGTTGCTAAATCTCAAAATTAAATTTTTAAGTCTGCTATAATTTGCAAGAAGACTGTTACTGCTGTTAAATCTCATATCTATGTTAAAATTTAACAAAATAACCTCTCTAAATTTCTGAAACCCTAGTGACAAAAACATATATCAGCTCCAGTAACAAAACACTATGAAAGGAACGAGACAACAAAGGAGCATTTCAGCAACAAGCGTCCCATTTCATAGTTTCCTACTTTGTAAAAGTATTACCTTCCCTTTCTTGCCTTTCACTTGCTTTTTGGCCTTAGCACTGATATCCTTTGCTGATGTGTTCGCAGTTGCAAATTTCTTTTCAACGGATTGTTTTTCAGGTTTTGGAAGTCGTCCCTTTTCGCTATCACCTTCAAGTTCATCTGCCTGTTTATCTACAGGAAAACGAAACTCTGTCCCCTGTTGTCGATCACCTAAATTGTCCTCTGACCTTGTCTCCACCTTGTCTACAATGTCTGTTGCTGGATGCTTATCAGTACCTGCAGCCAACTGTCTTCTCAGTTTCGATTTGTTCTTGGAACCTTGCCTCTGAGCAGGCCTTGAAATTCCCATATCATTTTGAGTTCCACTATCTGTGTTTGGCTGACCCAAAACTGTACTTGGTTCAGCTTTATTGGAATCCGTGCTTCTTTGATTTCTGGAGCTGTAATCAGTGCCATCTGCTTCAGTTGAAGCAGTATCTTGATACACGTTATTAACCCCTCGTTTGGCACTAACCATCTTTAGCATTGCTTCTAGCAGACTAGCTTCATCATCCATATCACTGTTATCGATTGCATGCTCCTCGTCACTAGAATTGGCCTCTGTGTTGTTTTCAATTTCTTCTTCCTCATCCTCCACAATACTTTCGTAGCTTGCATTATTGCTATCATCAGGTAGATTGTCAAAATGTTCTACACCGGTGCCAAATCCTTCAAATTCTTCCGTCTTCTCTAAAAGAGAGAAATCTCGAGTGACCGTGTGTTTGCTAGTCTTGTTGTCTTCTTCAAAATCTAAGCTGTTGCCCTCAAAACTGTCAGGTTCTGCCCCTAGTATCGATCCCTCGTTGATTCCAAGGTCGTCTAGTTCTGCCACAATGCTGTATCCATGTGCCCTCGTATCCTCGCTTATTCCTTGAACTGGTGAGTCACAATCCAATCTCTCATCAACCCCTTCCACAATCCCATGTAGGAAACTATCCTCCTCAAACACATCCCTCAACTCCATAACTCTATCTCTGTGCTTCTTTGACTGCTCGTGGTTCTTCCACTGCTTATCCGACTTAAATTTCTTACTGCAAACAATGCAATACAACTCCGGATTCCCACCGGGCTGCCCGGACTCCGATCCCTTCTTGCCCTTAACATCATGGCTACCTCGATTCCAATCATCTTCCACTTCCTCGCCCTCATCAACTCTTGCCCATTCCTGCTCCTCATACTGCCTTGCCCTCACGAGCTTCTCCTTCTCCAATTTCTCGCGCCGAAGCTTCGCCTGCGCTGCCTTCTCCTCCTCTTCCTTCTTCCTCTGCAGTTGCCTCTCCAAAACCCTCTTATCCCTCTTTTTAACGAACTCGGCAAGCTGACGCACGGTCTCATTATACTCCCTCTTGGCCTTCTTCCTCAATTTCTTATTCTCGTCCTCCATCAGCCTCCTGGTCTTGCGATTCGGCCCTGCGGAAATCCTATACTCATCAACCCAAGTAAAGTCCTTGACGGTGGAAAACCCAAGCCAATAGTTATAGAAAGCAGAGACCTGGGCATAGGGGCTCTTGAGGTTTCCAAATAGGGGGGCCTCGGGGACGGCCCCTGTCCCCATTGAATGAGCGTATGCTATTTCCTGCTGGAACAAGGTCTGAAATATATCCCCATAAACCCTAAAGAAACCTTTACCGGTATCCCCGTAGCCAGAATAAACAGAAGTGCAGAAATATGACCACAAATTGATATCGAAATCGCTATTTTTTGTGGAGGACGACGAAGCAGAAGAATAGAGGATTTGGCTGCGGTGAGAATCATACCAGGAACGCTCGCGGGGATCGGAAAGCACTTCGTACGCACGAAGAATTTCCTGGAACTTCGCGGTTGCCTCCTCCTGCGAAGCGCCGCTTTGGATAGCCTTGTCGGGATGGAGTTTCAGGGCCAACTTTCTGTACGCTGCGCGAATTTCGTCAGCTGTGGCGGTCAGCTCGATGCCCAGGATTTCGTACAAGCATCTCTGTGGCCCTTCCGCTGCGGCCATTGTTGTGGAAATTCGGGCTCCCAAAGTGAAAAATTGCAGGAGCACACTGCAGATTGATTCTGATTTCTTTAGACAGTTAGAGGAGTTCAGAACCGCGGGACTCTGGATCCGACCCCCGCAAAGAAACAAGAAAAGACGTCGCAGAAAAGGTTCTATGGGCGCCTTAAGCTAATTAGGTCGTCACATTATCCAACTTATACTCTTTTCTTTTAAAAAAAAAGTCTTCACATTTTTTTAAGAAGAGAAAGAGTTTCTTGATATTCAACACTTTGAATCAAAGAAGCTCCGTTTTTCTTGTTCCTCCGACAAAGGTCTAGTTGATCAAATACATAGTTCCAATATGTCAATATTTTACCCAATTGTCAATCTATTCAATACATATTCTATTGTGTCGTTCAATATTTACTCAATGTGTCACAATACATAGTTCCAATATGTCAATATTTTACCCAATTGTCAATCTATTCAATACATATTCCAGTGTGTCGTTTAATATTTACTCAATGTGTCACAATAAGTATGTCAATATTTTTACCCCATTGTCAATTTATTCAATGCATATTCCATTGTGTCGTTTAATATTTACTCAATGTGTCATAATAAGTATTTTGTAGAAACAAAATACTTCTATGTATATACGTCGAAATGTATCAGAACCAAAAAGAGAATATCGTGGTTCTCCTATGTATCGATGAAAGTAAAATGCAATAAATATCTATGATCAGTAGATATGCCCAAAAAAAAACATCGGTTTGTAGATAGTTTTGAAAGACGCAAGTGTGTGGCCAACCATCTGCAAACTAGAAACCCTTCTTCGATAATACATTTGCATATTGATTGTAGGTCCAGGAAATATGATGGAAGTGAATCTGATCAAAATAACTGAGGCTATCCATGACCCTACGTTTCCAGTGTGTCAAAACAGGGACCTCTAGACGCTAGGAGCCTGAAATCCATTCGATAATTGCTAAGGAATCACCATATATCTTAATGTCCTCAAAACAGATCTTTATTTGCTAAGAAGAGGACCCCCAACAGTGCACTTAACTTTGCACACACATTACTACCCTCACCACATCCAAAGGACATATCCACGTAATGTCCAGGTTCGATGATGATAATGCAACCAGCACCACAAAGGCCCTCTTGTGAGGCTCCATCGAAATAGCCCACTGGAGGGATGGGCGAGAAAGAAAGGAGAGATTTATCAGCTCTGTGTCAATCTGCCTTAATAACAAAGTATAATGAGATAAAATGTGAAATGTATCTGATATCCCCGATCTGTGAGAAGGCAAAATCCTCGAAAAGTATAGTGTTGCGATATCTCCACGGTCCCCACATAAAAAGTAAAGCATAAGACATCTGCCGACTATGACACTGGTGCCTATGGACCAAACATCTGTTTAATGAACCAGCATTCCACAGACCAGCGATGTGGAAAGTATAGGAAATTTCTTCCCATATTTGGATGGATATGTGGCATTGAGTGAAAAGATGGTATGTCGATTCTTCTGCCAAGGCACACAGTGGGCAACAAGATGGGCCAATGTCGCTCCTGAGCCGGAAAATATTCCCTGTAAGTAACATGTTATTCAAAGCCAACCATGTGAATATTTTGATTTTAACCAGCACATTCCACCACCAAAGAACATTAAACCACCAGTTGATAACCGGAGCAGGAAGTGTGTCAGTGATTGCATCATAGGCCAACCGAGTGGTAATTAAACAAGAGCCACAAAGTGGCAATGTCCCTGTGACTTTGTGTTTTGTCTTAATAGGTTTAATAGATATAATGTTTTTAAACATTCGTGCAATTAGATTTAGATTTTTCACACATTTTAGAATACTCTTTAAAAAACATTTAATTTGAATTTTAAGATTCTGCTAAAATAATTGCATGTGGGAAAATTGATAGAGTTTATAACATATCAAATCAAATAACATTACGCCAAGCGCTTTCCGGCAAAACCTTTCTCTTCATTGGTTTCATTCTTAAATGAAAAGGAAAGTGGGGAGGTTTTTTAACTTAATTGGGTTGAACTAATGTAGATAGCCAAGGCAACTTCTTAGGGGAGGTCGCATCACTCACCTAAACATCACCTTGTGTAATCTACAACATTGGTAGCAAGGGCATCCTCTTAGTGCAATCTACAAGATTGGCACCAAGGGTATCATCTTAGTGCAATCTACAAGATTGGCAACAAGGGCCTCCTTGGACCAATATAACAATATCCAACCTTTGAAGAGCACATTCCTCATTTCAAACCTTGTTTATTGTGTCTATTGTTATGTAACCACGTAATTGCATATTTCCAACCTTTGTGGTGGCAATGTCCCTCCATGTAGGACCCCGGTCCTAGTTAATCTAAGTTCATAAATAAAGAACCTTCTAACATTGTTGACATAGTGTTTCATCTCTCTGTTTTGCTTCCGTTTTTCTAATTTGGTTAAATTTCATGTCTTTAAAAAAATATAACACATTTTCATTTGCAGGTCAAATTTATTTCTAACATTTACTACCTTGTGCAGGTGTACAATATATATATATAAATGCATTTTCTCATTCAATTGAATTTCTGTTATAACATGAAGTAATGAATATTGACAGAGTTAGAAAGGGGTCATTATACCTGCAAGAAAAATACCTGCAAATAGCTAGTAGATCCCTTCTGTTTTGCTGCTTCCTTTGCCCTGTTTCGCTGCTTCCTTTGCCCTGTTATAGACCTGCAATCAAACTCTTCCCAAACCCTTGAAACTCAACCTGCCCAAATAGTTTTGCCACCCTGCCAACTGGCGAGGTCTCGCCGACCACCCAGTTCCAAAGGTACCCCTTTGGACCCCCGAGCCCAAACCGAGTACAAGCCAACCAGTAATTCCCTTCTGCAAACTCTCCAACAAGAACCCCCCCCCATTTCTTTGCTGCTCTCTCCTGCTATCTCTGCTCCATCTCCTATCCAAAAAATGCAAGGTGAAGAAGACCCATTCTCCTCCTTCTCCTCTCGACCTTATTCCCCTCCTTTTTCCTTCCACCGACTCCTCCTATCATAACTACCCCTATCCTCATCATTAATTTTATCCAACTCCCCATTCCTCCTCGAGCCCCAACATTTGACTCATAAAACAAGATTGTATTATTTTATTATTAAATTTAAGTTTGGGTTGGTTCATCTTCCAACACTCAACCGACAATCTCTCGGCAATATTATAGCATTCTTTCCTTTTCCAAAATTTTAATTAATAATTAATAAAATGTTATTTAAAATTTTACATCCACCATAAGTGTTTCACACTCACACGTTTTACCCTATTAATTGCTAGTCATCTCTCGATGACCTTATAATTAAATGTTTCATAATTTAATTTATAATTTCTATTAAACATCTCCCAATGTACATTTCGACACCTGTTCATCAATTGCATAATATATCTATTTATAATTTACCCTATTTTCTAATTAACTTAGACATGACAATAATTAAATTAATAGTAATAAATTAATTCTTATCCATATGTTTTAATTAATTAACTACCTTGTAATTAATATTAATCTATCAAATTAATATTACTTTAATTAACATTACAATAGCGATTTAACATGTTAACCCTTAGTCTTGACTAATTAAATTCGTTAATATTAAATCATGCATTACTAACCAATTGCATTAATTACTACCTAAGTTAACCATAACATGTTTATTAATCAACAATAATCACAATAATTAACACTAATCAACATTAGAACTTGATCATCATTCATTACCACGTAAGTCACTCATTCAACCTATTCCATTATCTTAATCATAAATTACTAACTCAATGTATAAATTTAATCTCCTGGTTAGATAAGTAGTAATAATGTAATTAATGCCTAATCATTATAGTTCAGTATTATTTCACGCAATTGACACATATGTAGACGAGTTATGTAAGCGTAGCTACGGCTTACATACCTCGTGTAGGTACACTAATAGTACTAAACCACACAATATTCTTAATTAATTAAGTTAATGTTTATTGACGCATTCCTAACATAATTTGACTATTGGGTCATTCGCTTGATTAAGTACCATTAACTAACGAACAATAATACCAGTTACTAATTTACGACACACGACTCTGCAAGGTCCTCAACATATACAATTGATCAAGTCTTCCCTCCTAACATCATGGTACACCTACCTACCTACTCCATCTATCTAGTTCACAACTAACTTCCACATCCTATCCTTCCTCTGCTGGACTACCCTGAAGTGCCAAGTCATGGCCGGCTCCAGTTAGAACCCGTAAGCAGAAGTGTCGACTACATCGACCAAACTTCCCCAGCAGGCAACCACCAGTCATCATCACACACCTTGGGGAGCGCGCCGTAGCACAGCCCTCCCATGACTCTGGGTTTCGGGGATAAACGGTGGGTAAATCCTCCACCCCCCTAATGGAACAAGGGACTATGTCTACCCGACATAATAACCGCGTTGCACTTGTACTCGGTTTGTCATCGTATAACCAATCTGGGCGGTTGAGTTTCATGAAACCCTACCCCACCCATACATCATAATAAACAGCATAATAATCATGCGAAAGTAAATAATGCATCACCTGCATACCGTTTATCTTTCGAAGTCCATGTCCCCGAGGATCTCCCACCTCGTAGGACCCAGCTATCACTTAGCCTTTTTAACCTGTAAGTCAGTCCTCGACATACAATCTCGAATATCGTGCATGTACACATACATTTCGTCATAACATAACAACAATAATCAATTTATTATTTTCACCATGCACTCGGTATTATAACATTCTTTCTTTCAACAATAACTTAATGGTATCCACGTACCCATCGTTCATTAACTTGCATATATGAGACATAACTAACACATGATACATATCTAACATGACTACATATCCTAATACTAACATCACACACCCACATATATATGTCGGAAAAATTATAGAACCACATGTCCATAGTGTCACCAAACCGACGAAGTCTCATAATCAAGTAAACACAACATATAATAATAGTTTAGGTAGAAATGTCAAAACAGGGCGTTACATACACCCACCCTTTAGGGAACTTCGTCCCGAAGTTATGGTCAAAATAGTGTGGAACCATCACGATGCATGATCTATGCGTCCTCCTAGGTAGCTGAACCTAGGGTGTACTTTCCCTACTGGGCCACTTCCTAAATATACATACGACATCTATAATTTCCTTCATTTAATCTTATTGGAGTTGTCCTTATATTTCGTTTAACATTCACATAGGTTGTTGGTTTGACTACTCAAGGTTCATTACCATTCTTAACCCATAGAATATTCAACATCCTTGTTAAATTAAATGACTCTTTAATCGGAGCTTATCTTTAATTAATTTCACTTTGACTTACGCCATTTCTCTATATCAAGGTTTATTATTAGTGATAAATTATGAAGCCATCATGCTCTTTATTTAGAGGTTGTTGGTTTAAATGATACACCCATTGAGACTACAGTTTAAACATGAAGGAGAACTTCCATATCATCATTAACAACTTTCCAAGTTCAACTAGAACTTATCATCGATTGCATTTCCATTCATCTTGTAATCCTTACCTCATTGTCCTATGTGTGATACTATTTCGCTAACTATCCCTACCTCGATACACCCATTTCCTTATTCACATCGTTATGTTGATCTTCTAATCCTATCTACTCTATTACTTTTAGTATCTAAGTTACACTTATTAGTTCTTCTTTCTTTCTTTTTTTATTTTTATTTTTATTTTTTTAATCCCGTAATTACACCAGATGATGACTCTTACTTATTTGTGCACACTAACATTATAGTCATTACTCATCATTACCTATACTGCATTAACAAAATCTCATCAGAATACGCTAATGAGATCATTTGTTCTATCACACCATACCAATTACTATGGTTGATGCTCATGTGGTTTAACCCCCTTACTTACTTTAACGGTCTTTTGTCATTGACACGCCTATAATTCATAGGTTGCAATTATGTTGTTTGTTGTTTTTTTAACTAACATAAATTCATTCTATGTCCAATATTATTTGTTGTGCGATATCCTTTATTACTCATACATGAATAAGTGAAAGCTCGAAACTAACACATCATCAACAACATATGCCAATGTGCGTTACTTTAGGTAAGCCAAACTAGGCACACTCAACAATGTTCTTCAAAATCACTATATAACCATACTTTTAAAGCTAATATTTAGGTGAAAATCAAGTCCAATTCATTCCAAAATCCCAATTATCCATTTAGTAAGCATCTACTTCTAAGTCATACATCACACATCATTTTCCTATCAATGTATTACATTATGAACCACTTTCAGGAAACCTGACTTATGCATCTCGTGATATATCATTTTATTTTTGTTGTTTACATCTTAATTTTTTTTTTTGAAATAAATTCATTCCCTTACTGGATAGCATCACATCCTTACGAATTTCCTCCTAACATGAATACATAGGTTTCTCACAGAATTTTAAAATTTTGCCATCCTGTCTATTGTCGATCAACTTTTAATTTTATCCTCGTAGAGTGAAGATGAAGACCATGTATTTACTTGGCATACCAGAATTGATTTTATGTCCTACCATGTCTTGATGAGACATGCACAATTCTTCTATTACGATCTTCTCTTTATTATTACTGCCAACTTCTTTAGTTGCTGCAACCTCCCATTGATATAATGTGTGTCATTATACTCTTCTTGTTAGGGACTAAGTTAAATGTCCAAATGCATTCGTGTTACTTTACGCTATTGCTACCTCGCACAATTGTTGGTTTGATATCTATCTGCTTCACACATTTTGGACGTAATGATAATGCCACTTATTATTATTTTTTATTTTTTTTTCCTAGTCATTATCTATACATCATTCGCCAACTACTGCTCCTTATTTAATTATCTCATCGTTTATGTTATTATCAACTCCTTGCCGCCGCCATGATTTTGAGTGCTTTTCTTGCACAACTCTATCCACTGATGTGGTGATAGTTCCATTCTCTACCTTCATTACAACTCACGTCCCTCATATTACTTCTATTATGGCATACAACAATTATTACATATATATATATATATTAGTAACTTTTAATAATGGCCATACTTTGGTTGTTAGCTTGCATGCCATCCATAACATATTGTTGTAACAAAATTTAAATTTCATATATCCATTCACCTCCTCCCATACTAGGTTTGAAATAATTCTTCCTTTTGTACCATTCTTTCTATCACCAACACTCTCATGGTAATCATGTGTTGTTGAAACATCTTGTCTTTTACCTATTTGAATTTATGTTGTCCGTACTTATCGCATATATATATCTACTGATATCATTATCACTTTCAAACATCTTAGTCCCTACCAATTTACATGTCTAGTCGTTATAATGCATCACTTCATTTAATGCTCTTCAATATGTATTCTTAGTACTTTTAATGTTTTCATTAGTTCACAAGCTACCTTGTTCATAATAATATAACAAATGTCATCCCTTTCATCCTTTTGTATTTGGGCATTCGACACAATACATAGCCTCATCTTAAATTATCATAAGAAAACACACACATGGGACCTAATATCGAACATAAGTTATCAATTTATTGATAAGGATGCAAATGTTTTTATATAAACCAAATGAAACCAAGATATCCCACTCACAACACTAGTTGTTTTGGACTCGATGCCACACCTTCATCACGCCAAGACTCCCTCCCATTCGCACCCAAGTATAGAGGTAACCCGTGTGAACATTGAAACTGCTATATTTATCTCTTCTTGTAGTTCTTTAGATTAACCAAAAGGGTCACCTACTTATAAGGTGGTAGAAGCAATTATTTCATTAAGTATACCAAATGTTGTCCTCCCTCAACAATTGAACACAGATTACTCCACAAACGGATGCACACTCAACGTGAGTAAGCTCAACATTACAGAGCTTTTAATAATTTGGTCTAAACACCATGTCACACATCATGATACATCATGCAATAAGTAAACAATTTGCCCAGAAATTTCACCCCCTCTCCTACACGACAGTTTCCCTTCTTCCATTTAATGCGTTTATTTTACTCTTATAGATTATGTACAACGATATAATTTTCCCTATGATACTTAAGTAGAATCCTCGATGACATGTCATCAAATGCGACACTCCTTGGTATAGAAAAATGTCTCTTTCATTGATTATAGAAATTAACGAACCTCTTTATATGGAGAAGGTACGAGGATGATGGGCTACATGATCCCACAACCGGCATCAATCATGTGATTCGTGGGGTAAGATACTATGTCTTTGGTAAAACGCAAGGCATTGGATTGCTCTCATGTCTTAGGCAGTCATCTATGTATATCTACTGCGAGGTTACACTTGCCCACTTGCCGTGATCCCGTGCATGAACCCTCTTATGTCACTCAATCTAACTTTCAAGTCAACTCCTAATCCTATAACCAATTCAATTTACTTTACAATTTAAACCTAAAATTTTATTATAAGATCTTTAAATTATAAAGTTAATTAATTAAGGAAATATAATTTTACTAATCCTAACATGAGATGTAAACCTTAATTAATTTTTAATAATTAATAATATATATATATTGTAAAACTAAACCATAATTCATATTAATTATTAATTCTAATTTATAATTCATGGAATAACACTAAAATGGAATTATAATTTTGTTAATTTTTAAATAATTTTATAATTGTGTTAATAAAAATTAACCAAATTTAATTCTTAACGAAAAGATAACTTTGATTAATTATCATTCAATAATAGAGAGCATTAAATTATAATAATATTATTAAATATTTAACAATTTATACAATTACAAAATTTAAATAATAAATAATAAATGGTTCAAATAATAACCTAACCCTAATATCTTGATGGACCCTTCGCAGTCCTGCATGAGGCCCACGCGTCCTCATCTCACTATCCCACTCAACAAGAAAACGACCAGGGCGTAAACCCTCGCCCATTTCCTCCACCAAATTTTCTAGGAGCTCGCTCTGCAAGTCAGTGCAACAGCTCCGCGAAGCTCCATGGCTTCATCTTCAGCGAGTTATAGGTGGAGTACGGCTCTGCCCCTTGTGGATCCCCGTGGTGCTCCTACTCAGCATTGGGTTTCCTTTGAAGGCTCAGGTTCTAGGGTTTGTGGACTTGGGAGTTGCTATCCCCTTGCCCCGGGTTCGGTTCGAATCACCGCCGAACTCTTCGCCAATGAAATTTAAAGGAGGAATGGCTGCTGCATTATCAATATTTGATGAGCGTCAAGCAGCTCTAGTTGCTGAGGTTATTGGCAGAGGATTGTCTTGCAATGGTAATGAGACTGTACAAGATCTGGTGAATGTGCAGCCTTCCCCTGTTTTTGTTTTTTATTTTTATTTTTTGGTCGTTTGATTTGTTTTACAGAGGGTTTTGGACCGGTGGCTGCCCAGCTGGGCGCCCCGTCCTCCCTTCACGCAAACACCGCAGGGCTATGCTTGGCCGGCTGCGCATGGGCAGGCCCATGGAGCACCTCGACCTAAATTGTTCTGTTAATTTTTTTTTAAATATATCACTTGTATATTTTAGTTTTTATAAGGTCAAGCTCGATTTTTTTTTTAAAGCAGTTTATTTTCATAATTATGGCACCCTACATGGCCTGCGCATCCTGGTAATGCCTCCCCTCCCTCTCGGTCGTGACGTTGAGTGCATTGGTCTCCTCACACTCGTCGTAGGCACTACCCCCTCTCTCCCACGCGCAGACAAGTTCCACGGCCTGTGGAGCTCTACGCTCTCTCTCACTCGCTGGGACTGCATGAGTTCCCCCCCCCCCAACACAGGCCGTCTCTCACGCACGCAGCCCGAGGGCTCCCCCTCTCTCGCCTGGGCCGCATCCTCTCTGCATAAATGGGCCGCGTCCTCCTCCCTCTGCGGCAGGTCTTCCTCCACGCAGCCTCCCACCGCCCACACTAGCACCCCAAGAAATCTAAATCCGTTTTGAAACCGAGTAAAGCCCAGTGCCGATATAGGCAGGTTGTTTTTAGAAGCTGTGAAAAATGCCTGCGAGGGCCATTGACACTCCTCTTCAATCCTGCACTCCCTTTCGGCATGACAAATGGCCATGCAATGCAGAACAGCACCCTCGGTGGGTTGGAAATGTCCATCCCATAGCATCTCCAGCAGCCATTCCACGGAGATTACATATGAAGAGGAGTTTCACCTGTAAATGCGTTGCAAATGCGGACACGCATCAGAATGTTTCTCTCAAATCCACACAAACCGCTATTCCTGTCCTGGTAACCCCTGTTGCTCGGACCTTTTGTTTCCCCGTTTAGATTAAGTATTTGTTGTGCTCGGATCGCTGTCAGGGTTTATGTTTAAGTGTTTTTGAGTTCCCTAAAAGAAACACGCCAACAATGTTCTATTTAGAGATTAATAGTTTGAATACCAAGCAATCACGTTTAGCATATTGTATTATGGTTATTACATGTGGTTTTAGCTGTTAGCAGGTTTAGGAATGGCGGCGGCCCCCCCGGGCGCCCCTTCCTCCCTTCCGCGCGCACAGACTCTTCCCTTATTAGTTATATAGATTGCAGATTATAGAATATATTGGGATCGGACCGTGTCACATTCGAGTTGACGTTTAAATTGACCTCCACACTAACAAGGTTTCTGCGTTCTGCGTTTGGTAGAAATATAAACCTGTGTAGTGTAAGTTATACTTCTGCATCTTTTGAGGAAAGCTGGGTTTTCCTTTAAATGTATTTTTATTACCGATCTGGGTTCGATACCAAGGTCAAGTTTATTCGGATCTTTGTATAAGAAATAGCGCCCAGCCTTTGCGATTTTCTTTATGAACAGAGTCGTCGCAAAACAATTAGTACCCGGCATTAATTTTGGACTCTGTTATCGCAACTCGAAAGTTAGGTTAGCATTCCTAGATTATACTTCGAAGTAATGAGCCTTTACATAACTGTATGGCCAATTGGCTGTACACCATAAAACCTTAGCCTTTGAAACTCTGCGTTAGAATTTTATCTCTGCCTGCTATAGTCGAGTTGAAATTGAAGTTTATTTATTTTATGCAATAAACACAACAAAACAAAAACTATTTCATTATACATTTTACAACAATGTTTTTTTTGTTGTTGTTTATACTAATATATATTATTTATATGTATTTCATATAAATTTTATATATATATATATATATATATATAGATTAAGGATAGTTTTTTTTTTTTTTTGAATCCCTATATATATAAAATGATATGCATTTCAATTATGTCTAACATACGAATATATATTTCATTTGTTCATTATAGATGCATATATATTCATTAAATTTTATTAGAATAGCATGTATATAAAAAAAAATTGAAATCTTTTGTCGATCTATAATTTATTAAATATGGTTTCATACATTTTTTTTTTCTAATTGTAAACCCCCCCCTTTTTTTTTTACACCTATATAATTAAATTAAATTTTTTTTTCATATAAACAAATTTGTTATATATATATAGATATGTAAAATTTATTTCTGTCTCTTTTTTTTTTTTTTATAAAATAAAATTTAAAGTTTCCGCCTTTAATTTCATTTGCAGCAGCAAAGTATAATTTACCCCAAGTATTTCCGCAATAAGGATTCAGATCCTATTTATATCAGTATTTTTATATTCCTGTAAATAATAACGTAGTTACTTTATTTAGAATATAGAGTTCTCACTTTCCTCATGTTTCATGTTTCATGCAGGTCTTAAGCTTTTGCAACAAGCTTCAACAAGCTTTTACAGCTTCTATAACGAGCCCTCTGGTTCCAGATTTGGAACCATGGCTTTGATACCATATGTAGGACCCCGGTCCTAGTTAATCTAAGTTCATAAATAAAGAGCCTTCTAACATTGTTGACATAGTGTTTCATCTCTCTGTTTTGCTTCCGTTTTTCTAATTTGGTTAAATTTCATGTCTTTAAAAAAATATAACACATT
Source organism: Larix kaempferi (assembly GCA_027924585.1). Lineage (NCBI taxonomy): Eukaryota > Viridiplantae > Streptophyta > Pinopsida > Pinales > Pinaceae > Larix > Larix kaempferi. Next base: position 2,754,018 of record BSBM01000537.1, read on the forward strand.
TTCATTTGCAGGTCAAATTTATTTCTAACATTTACTACCTTGTGCAGGTGTACAGTATATATATATAAATGCATTTTCTCATTCAATTGAATTTCTGTTATAACATGAAGTAATGAATATTGACAGAGTTAGAAAGGGGTCATTATACCTGCAAGAAAAATACCTGCAAATAGCTAGTAGATCCCTTCTGTTTTGCTGCTTCCTTTGCCCTGTTTCCCTGCTTCCTTTGCCCTGTTATAGACCTGCAATCAAACTCTTCCCAAACCCTTGAAACTCAACCTGCCCAAATAGTTTTGCCACCCTGCCAACTGGCGAGGTCTCGCCGACCACCCAGTTCCAAAGGTACCCCTTTGGACCCCCGAGCCCAAACCGAGTACAAGCCAACCAGTAATTCCCTTCTGCAAACTCTCCAACAAGAACCCCCCTCCATTTCTTTGCTGCTCTCTCCTGCTATCTCTGCTCCATCTCCTATCCAAAAAATGCAAGGTGAAGAAGACCCATTCTCCTCCTTCTCCTCTCGACCTTATTCCCCTCCTTTTTCCTTCCACCGACTCCTCCTATCATAACTACCCCTATCCTCATCATTAATTTTATCCAACTCCCCATTCCTCCTCGAGCCCCAACATTTGACTCATAAAACAAGATTGTATTATTTTATTATTAAATTTAAGTTTGGGTTGGTTCATCTTCCAACACTCAACCGACAATCTCTCGGCAATATTATAGCATTCTTTCCTTTTCCAAAATTTTAATTAATAATTAATAAAATGTTATTTAAAATTTTACATCCACCATAAGTGTTTCACACTCACACGTTTTACCCTATTAATTGCTAGTCATCTCTCGATGACCTTATAATTAAATGTTTCATAATTTAATTTATAATTTCTATTAAACATCTCCCAATGTACATTTCGACACCTGTTCATCAATTGCATAATATATCTATTTATAATTTACCCTATTTTCTAATTAACTTAGACATGACAATAATTAAATTAATAGTAATAAATTAATTCTTATCCATATGTTTTAATTAATTAACTACCTTGTAATTAATATTAATCTATCAAATTAATATTACTTTAATTAACATTACAATAGCGATTTAACATGTTAACCCTTAGTCTTGACTAATTAAATTCGTTAATATTAAATCATGCATTACTAACCAATTGCATTAATTACTACCTAAGTTAACCATAACATGTTTATTAATCAACAATAATCACAATAATTAACACTAATCAACATTAGAACTTGATCATCATTCATTACCACGTAAGTCACTCATTCAACCTATTCCATTATCTTAATCATAAATTACTAACTCAATGTATAAATTTAATCTCCTGGTTAGATAAGTAGTAATAATGTAATTAATGCCTAATCATTATAGTTCAGTATTATTTCACGCAATTGACACATATGTAGACGAGTTATGTAAGCGTAGCTACGGCTTACATACCTCGTGTAGGTACACTAATAGTACTAAACCACACAATATTCTTAATTAATTAAGTTAATGTTTATTGACGCATTCCTAACATAATTTGACTATTGGGTCATTCGCTTGATTAAGTACCATTAACTAACGAACAATAATACCAGTTACTAATTTACGACACATGACTCTGCAAGGTCCTCAACATATACAATTGATCAAGTCTTCCCTCCTAACATCATGGTACACCTACCTACCTACTCCATCTATCTAGTTCACAACTAACTTCCACATCCTATCCTTCCTCTGCTGGACTACCCTGAAGTGCCAAGTCATGGCCGGCTCCAGTTAGAACCCGTAAGCGGAAGTGTCGACTACATCGACCAAACTTCCCCAGCAGGCAACCACCAGTCATCATCACACACCTTGGGGAGCGCGCCGTAGCACAGCCCTCCCATGACTCTGGGTTTCGGGGATAAACGGTGGGTAAATCCTCCACCCCCCTAATGGAACAAGGGACTATGTCTACCCGACATAATAACCGCGTTGCACTTGTACTCGGTTTGTCATCGTATAACCAATCTGGGCGGTTGAGTTTCATGAAACCCTACCCCACCCATACATCATAATAAACAGCATAATAATCATGCGAAAGTAAATAATGCATCACCTGCATACCGTTTATCTTTCGAAGTCCATGTCCCCGAGGATCTCCCACCTCGTAGGACCCAGCTATCACTTAGCCTTTTTAACCTGTAAGTCAGTCCTCGACATACAATCTCGAATATCGTGCATGTACACATACATTTCGTCATAACATAACAACAATAATCAATTTATTATTTTCACCATGCACTCGGTATTATAACATTCTTTCTTTCAACAATAACTTAATGGTATCCACGTACCCATCGTTCATTAACTTGCATATATGAGACATAACTAACACATGATACATATCTAACATGACTACATATCCTAATACTAACATCACACACCCACATATATATGTCGGAAAAATTATAGAACCACATGTCCATAGTGTCACCAAACCGACGAAGTCTCATAATCAAGTAAACACAACATATAATAATAGTTTAGGTAGAAATGTCAAAACAGGGCGTTACACTCCACAATTGGAAATATGTTATTTTGGAATTTAGAAAAGAATTTTAAATAGTTGCGACACTACAAAATCTTATTTTAGTGATCTTAATGAAAATGATAAAATTTCAAACTATTTTAACAATTCTTAAAACTTAAACTAAACTTACCTTTGTGCATATATGATAACAAGATAATGAAATTAACCTAATGGGCTTCTCCCAAAGGGAACTATTGAATCCCAAGAATCCCTCAACTTGGCCCTATAATACACTGCTTTATAAGTGAGAAAATCTCCATAAGAGATCATACTTTTGTCCTTGGCTTAAAAAAAATTATTGTTTGCCTCAATCCATTAACTAATCCCATCTCATCCCAGAAACAAGAGAAACAAGTTGCAATGTCGATGACAATAGCAAAGATAAATCGGAAAAAAAAAAGTATGAAGAAACATTGGCAATGAATGGATGGCTCAAATAAAGTATCAGAATCACAAACCGGTGGCGCAATGGTGGAGATCGGATTGCCCTGCTCACTGGTGTTGAGATGGAGTAGGCTATGCGACCTGTTCATTGAGCGGATAAGTGCGGCATATCCAACCCTTCGTCGACTGCGTTGATTATGAAAAACAACTTTCGACTACATTGATTATGAAAAACAACTTAACTACCTATGATGAAAGTTATATCTAGATTCTTTGTTTTGTCTCACAGATATCTGAACTGCGCTCAAAACTCATTTCACATTTTAGGGCACCCTTGAGACAAGCTATATGGTGAGAGTCGCAGTAGTTTAGCATATGCGCACATGGGGTCACTATAGATCAGTATCAAAGCTTAAGACTAGCACACATATCCAATGCAGTTTCGACAAGGCACACATATTTTAAAATGGAATCGAATATGCTCATAATTAAGACATGGCTTGGCTCTTCCGAACAATTTTGAGCATAGAATAACCGCTCTCCCTTTTCGAAACACAATAATAGACTGTACTATAGATGTATAGAACCACAGAGTGGCGATGTCCCTGCAAGGCTAGCCCAGAAAACCTGAATTTGTGGGAGAGGTTCAATAAATAATTTTTGCAATGGAAATCAATTTAAAACATGAGAACAATGTGATAGAAACTAAATTTTGTTTGATTATAGTATAGTAAAAAGCTGGATTACCTTAGTTGTTCTCTGAAATCGTTGTAGTTTTTTTTAAACAAAAGCGTTGGCTTATAGAAGAAAAAGGTAAGAGATTGGTATTCTCACTGCAAATTCCCAAGATAAGACACAAATTTTAGAGCTAATATTGGGAGAATTGGATCAAACTGCAACTAATTGTTCTTAGTTCTTAGCTCTTACACTGATATTGTGAACCCATTTCCAGTTCCAGACATCCCATCCAGCAAAATCCTAACTCCCTGTGGGAAGGGCCATTACATTACATACACAACAATGCTGCAATCTTCCAATTACCTGAACCCACAAGGGTGGAAACAATGAATCCATTTTCTTACCTACCAGCCTATACCACGACTGAGGACAGATGGAGGAGGAGGTGTGTCACTTGCAAACCTTGAAACAACAAAGAATGCTCTAGAAGACTGCAAATTTAAAAATATAGTAGTCAATACCAGCCTTGGTTTATAGAAAAGTTAGAACCATAGATAACTATAAAAAATGGCAGCAAGACAAAGCAAGTAAAAGAGAAGAAAGAACATCAGTTGTATTTCAAGCAACCATACCTCAATAAGAGACACAAATGTTGTTGCCATCATTGCAAAAGCTTGTTTTTGGTGCTCCCCGTTAAAACAAATATGGAATCCTTATACTACAGAATAATAAAAACCATGTTATTATATTTTAGTTATCCCTTCGCTATCTAAGACAAATCATTGAGGCTAAAGGGCAGCTATTAAAATCGTCGAAGCAAAAACCGCTGCAATGGTCACATATGGCTTTTATTAGCAAGGTTCTATTAGCAATTAATATGGGTTGTGGAAGGAGGGAATCTAAATAGGGATAAAAAATGTCAAGGAGAAAAGCTTGAAGAACTTCTTTATAAAAACATAACATAGTATTTTCATTTCTTATGCGCGTTTAGTACAATTGAAGAGAAAATGTACAATTGCTTGCAAGAAGGCAAGTCTCCTTATAAGCAAAATCCTCTCCTCTCTAAGACAAAACACAACCTACATAACTCGATCACTGATAAAATAATTTCTATAGGAGTTACAATTATATGTGACACCTCTATGGGACTTGCATTTTATTAAATGATAGTCCAATAAAACAAAAAGGCCACTGAAGAGAACATATTATAATACATAACTAATGAGGCCGAAATTTAGACTTACAATACATGATTAGCAATTTAACCACATGGTACTAAGCAAGGTAATAAGAAATGAACAAGGGTCATTCAGAGAGATTTTTTAGAGTCAACATAATGTATCTCCAAGCCTCAAGCATTTTTAAGTCATAGAGAGACTCTGGGTTCCTAAAAGGATTGGAGTTACATTTGTGCCCTAAGCTTTGTCGGCTCAAACTCAAAAGAAAACAACAATCCATGGATTAGGATTTTACATAGCCCCAGGTGTCTAGCAGGTTTTATTGTCCTCATTTTTTTGTAACCAACCACAACACCTAGTTTTTGACTCTTGGTTTTACCATAAGAAGAATAGTAAAAGGTCACAAAATTTTGGTAAGGTGCCCCACAAAGGAATGGAGTAAACGTTGTTTGGGGGGGGCTAGAAGGTAAGGTAATAAGAAAATAATATTTATCGTTAAGATCACACTTGCATGTACAACAGAGTTAATTGAAAACAAAATATGATAGGATGAACAATGTATCTTATAGTTGTCCTCAAAATTTTAGAATAAGACTGAACGTGGACTGAACATGTATGGCAGCAGATTTATCATTTGTGGCAGTTTGAGCAGAAAATATTCAATCCAGCAACTGTAGCAACATGGAATGATGCATGTGATCTGTGAATACCTATTATCAAGTGCCTCTGGAGCACCAAGCCAAACCATCCATTACCTTTGCAAGCCTTTGCATTTTCCCATATCCAATATTACCTTGACCCCAACATCATCAGAATTATCTTCTTTAAGTCTCATATCACTCAAAAGTTTGATAGTCACCCCCTCTAGGGAGGCTAAATACCTTTAAATTTAAAAGAATATTTTTCCCTTTCTTAAAAGGTAAAAGTATAAAATCTATAATCTACAACGTAATCCCAGACCCACCAGTCTGTTACAGCCTCTTCCAACAAGGTACTCGCACATATAATTTCAAATTAGATCATTACAATAACTCCCATGTAATGTTCTGTTACATTTTGATTAAAAAATTTGGTTTGAGTTCAAAGATCATAGTTACTTCGCCATTCAACTGCAAAACCTTCAAAATTCTATACCATGGAATTGGTTGAACAATGGAATGCATGAAAAAAGAACATGCAAACAGACTACTTATACAATGTTAAAGACATGAAATAATTCTCCAAGTAAGAGGAGATTTATACACTGCAATCAACAAATTATGTGTAACATGAAAGAGGCTACAACAGACTAGGTAGAAAAGAACAATTGTAGCAGCAAAATATGGAACCAGAGTCAACATGTTCTCCACTGTAATACAGGCCCAAGATCTCCATAGATGGGAACCTCTGCCCAGGGTGTCCTTATAAAGTCAAATGCCATTCTTGTTAGAAAAACAGGATCGCAGAGCAATAACAATAAACAGAGATGCAAATATAATCACACACACACATTACAAGAGAGACACCAATATATCGCGGTTCACCCAAGATGAGCTACATCCGCACTGAAATTGCCAGTCCTTTCTATTATATCATCCAGCAAAGTGAAGGGATACAACCTGCAGCACAACCACTGCACTTTCTCTTCACTGTTTCATAGTCTCTCTTCCGATCTCAGAGATCTTTATAATGCATAATATCTAATACATCAACCCTAGCCGTGTTACAATGTCTTTCTTTTATAAGGGAAATACAATGGAAAAATACCACGGGTTACCCAAAACCATGGGCCCGAAAACTGTTGATGAAAACAACCCCAAAAAATTTTCTCGGGGGCGCTGCCTCTGGACCCCCTGGGGATCGTGCCGGGATCATAACCAAACCTGGGGATCAAACACGGCTGAATCATCATCTATGAGACTGGAAGATCTGGCTCCACAACCAACAATTCTCAACTAAACTACGACCATCAGCGAAGAAGTGGAATGCATTAACCACAAGGTCAAACCAGCTTTGGGGAAATGAAGCATTAAAAGATTGCAACTAGATGAAAACATCAGAAAATTTATTTCAGCAGCTGCTTCATTACCAAGGTTCATTTTCCCAATGGCAGACCCACATGGCAGGGTCAAACCAACTTTGGGAAAATGAAGCATTAAAAGATTGCAACTAGATGAAAACATCAGAAATTTTATTTTAGCAGCTGCTTCATTACCAATGTTCATTTTCCCAATGGCAGACCCGCATGTTATGTAGGAAATTCAAGATACAACTGAATCGTCTGTTTTCTTGACATTGTTAGCACACCTAAGTTCAAATTAAATGAACTCAAAAAACTCTCTGAAATTAATCTCTCTAAAATACATATGATTCATGTTACAAGCTGGCTCTCTGGAAGAAAGCTGTGAAGTTCACAATGAATAATACAATTGTGTTGATTGAAAAATGAAACGAATTGAACTGATTGTTTCTGATGTGAGTCGTAGCTCACATTCTTTAATCTCCTTCTACTCAACTTTTGCAGGCCATGGTTGCTCATGTGAGTTGTAGCTCATATTCTTTAATCTCAATCTTCTCAACTTTTGCAGGCCATGGTTGATCCTTACTGAGACAAAAGACCTTTTCTTCTAACCTTGGCATAAACTCATTGTGCTATGGCTTGCATCCATCCACAGGCGGTGTAGAGGAATGCCTAGGACTGAGAGGTGCCTCTCCATGAGAAGAATCCTCAGATGATTTCTTTGTCTGATAAGGTGCTTTTGTAAAATTGAGAACCATACAAAGGACCGGTTTTAGAAACAAAGACAAAATGCATGCACTACAAGTTCAAAAAATAAATATGTCGGACAACCAAATACCTTTCTTTGCGCTTTTCAAGAAATCGAGCAAGCGATGCTTTACGCGCTTGAGGTACTGCTGGGATTAGAAAGAGACTGAATCAGGTATACATAATGAGAGTTTATGATAGTACAACAACCCAACATGAATCCACTAACATGCTGCAAAAGTTCAAGACTAGTTATTTCATCAGTATGTACCTCTTGGCATAATTGGAGCTGAAATAGACCCTGCAGCATTCACCTTTGGAGATTCGTGCATATTGCTAGAAGCCCCATTGTTTTGGTTTGTCTGTAAATCTCCAACACTTGACATTGCTGGAGTAGATTGGCTAGTCTGAACAGTTGCTTGTGAGTTTTGGGAACGCAATTGTGGATTTGATAGTTTTGGGCCGACAGGTGTGGCTTGCCTAGCATGACCATTGGTTGCTACTGAGACTGACATTGCTGGGCTTTGAGATGGGAGAGTGGCTGTCTTTCTAGATGGGAAATTTCCATTGCCAGCCAAAAACATAATTGCTTGAGCCTGCCCTCAACAGTTACATTCATTCACTCGGTGCTTTAAGAAGAGAACCTCATACAAATGCTCTCATACCGAAGAGAACCTCCAGATAACAAAAGAGTATAACATTGTGACACACAAATAAAAAATAGTCTTATAAACCCTGGTAACCTGGCATTTTTTTAACTATATCTTAATTAAAATCATTTGAGATGTTTGAATCAACCATCCACAAAAAATGGGATTCAATTTGAATTCACATATTGCAAAGTCCATGTAACCAAAGTCGAGCATACCTTGTCTGTAGGAACATCATCATATACATTTACTGAGCCAGCGTAGAATATTGTCAGCTGTGCGTCGGCTGGCTTTTCAGAAACACTGGCAACAACCCTTCAAAACCAAAAACGCCCACACATTTGTCAATCTACAATCAAGCTAAATATATTTGGCATTTTGCATGAACCATATAGAGGGTAAGATAATATTTTACGAACCTTACATTTAAAATCACAACCTAACATCAGCATTGACAATCATATTACACTGGTATAGCGGTGTTGGCAGAGGCTCCAACAACAGGCAAGAAAAAATGTTGTCCAGCTAAGGGCATTCCTTGACATTGTCTCATCAAAGGAGTAGTTGTTCCTCCTGCTTGTTCTCCCTTGAAGTATGCAGGAGAGCCTAAATTAGAAACAGAAAGCAAATGGTTTGAACAGGGAAAAGCTCCAACCTTCTGCATGTTATAACCTGAAAAAGCCCGGTCATTAAAAGGATGCGCTGAATATGTTATATGAGATAGACCAAAATGTTGGCTTAATGCACCATTTTGCCCGGAGTAGTAGTTTCCACACTCTGTAATATTCCTCGCCAAAGGATCATGATTGAAGCTTTTCTGTCAAAAAGCATGAATGAAATGTTTAAAATGCAGACCGATGTCAAGTGTGGACAGTATAATATTGACTTGACTTGAACACAGGTTTCAGCCTAGAAGGAACTCATAAACTTAACTGAAATATGCAGTCAATAAGAGTATATTACCAAAAGAATATGCAGTGGATAAGTGTATATTACCAAATAAGTTAATAACTATGAAGTGAAGTTTGGTCCCTAAAGAAAAGTTTCTCTTTTAGTTTCCGGTCCAGTGTTTTTGAATTAAACTAATAGTAAATACAACTTAAAGTAATAAACACCCCACTTTGTATTAGGCAGTGTAGCAGACCAAAATACTGTTGTCATCTATTTAATAGGCAAGACACATGTAGTGTATCTAGTTTATCCAAGAATAAAGTTGGTGCCCATCAAAGATATAATACATCTCAATAAAAAATATTCAATATGACGGTCAACTGACAACAATCGCAAAAGGAAAAGTAGGCATGATGGCAAAAGTTGTGGACACATCCTTATAGAGGACTGGGAGCACATTTCTTCCAAATAGAGACAGAGTTGAGAAGTAAGCTTGTGGACGTGTAGGAGAAAATGAAGAAGAAGCTCGACTCTACCCATGACATTGAGAAGTTGCAGGCCATAAGTGGCTTGGTAGAAGAACATGCCATCAATACTATAATACAACTTATCACACCCATTAGTTCAATGGTAATTACGCATCAATGTGACCTATAATTAAGAGTAAGATGATTATAAATCTATTCTTCAGTATTATAATATATTAGCTACATGGCATATGGTCATGAGTCATGCCTGTTATTAATTTTAATCTAATAATTATGATTTATTAGTCAATATTATAATACAATGTAGGTACGGCACAAACAAACTTCAATATGAAAGATGCTAGCATTTCTAATTAAAGTAGAAATCTGCATCTTATTTCGACTGAGATGCAATAAAGAAGCAGGTCAGTACATTGCAAAATGGTTACCTGCATACCAGGTGCACTTTTGTTGATTAAATCAAAAGCATTTGCAGTTGATATGGAACGAAAGCCAGAGTTGGACGGCTGATCAAATGAACTCTTCTTGGGTCCCTTGTTGATTTTTAAAACAAATGAACTGCTCCAGTGCAACTGGTTTATTGGAATAAGGCCACTACAAAGAAATATTTGCCAGGCATACTGTAACAACAAAACCAAGGCCATATCAGTCACCATTTATACCTAAACAAATCAATAGGAGGATGTAAGAGAAATTACTCTTTGAAATGATGCTAAATGTAGAATCTGGGCACCAAGGTAAAAATATATTTTTAAACTGTACACATCCACTTGCTATTGAACCTTGATGAAAGTGTAACAAATATCATACTCTGACCTGTTACGACTAACAAAAGAAACCTAACAAATCTAGTCCTATGCAACTTCAATAACTCACAAGCAGATTTAAACAACTACCCCATTAGTAGTGGGTTTTGAATCTCACTCAGCTCCTACCAAGATATCTGTAGAAACTATAAAAGGACTGGCTCTATTAGCTACTTGTTGTGAAAACAATATCAACATTAATTTCTATGGTCATGAACATTTCAACAAGTACGTAAATACTATTTTCAAATGACTATTTCAAGAAAGGCATCAGAAAGCACCCATAAAAGCCATAGAAAATTGTCACTATTTAAGAGATCAACAAAATAAACAGTAGGAAACCATTATTGTTTCCTAATTCCAAGTAAAATGGATAGCCATCCTCGCTTACGAGATAAAAAGATTCTGCAACCCAAAAGCATTATTTTGAGCCTTGTTTTAGTCAGATCTACGTCCAAACAATAGTTGGGTCATCCTTTAGATATTCTTTAGATGTCTCATTTGTTAGAATGTTCCTCTTTCAATGAAACATTTACATGAATGCATGCATCTTGTTTAAGATGTCAATCAGTTGTTAATTTGATATTTTTTATAGACAATCCCAAAAACGCTTTACAGCTTTTGGCTTCTGCACAGCAAGTCCATATCCAGAATAGATTTGAAATTAAGATGACCATAAATAATATTAATGATTTAGGTTGGGCTGGACAGGAAGCTGCTTGGCATTTGAAGAGAAACAAAAAAATGCATTGATGATAAGAAATGACCAAAAGGAAGGATCAAGCATATGCAAATGTGACAAATTAAAATCAGAATACGGTAGGAAAAACATAAGACAAACATAAAGTATCTACAATTTAGATTAACAGAAAGTTACACAGCAGCACATATAGAGTATCAATGAAGAAAAGCAACACTCAAATGTTGAGCCTTTTGGAAGAACCATTTCACTAGCGAAAGATGCAAGCACAGTAGTCAACCGACCTAAGGCCCTTACCTAAGTATTTCTATGAAGATGAAGTAATAAGAGAGCAGCTATCGAGGGGAGATGCCTGGAGAGATAACCCTGATGAGGTCGACAATGGAGTTGGGTCTTTTGAGGGGTATGCTTGTATGCTCTTCCTACAGTGAGAATATGGGTGTATTCCCACACAATAGCAACTACAATCATGATGGAAAAATGCTCAAACAAAGGTTTATCCATTACATAAAAAGCAAGTGCAATGAGAAAAACAATTACCATGTTAGACTTTAGCAACAACATTAGAAATCGAGCACCAGTGTCTCTAGTGGGATAGACGGAACAGGGAAGGCTTGGGCCTCCAAATCCACAACAACATTATTGGGCTTAGGACTAGAAATTTTCGACCTAGTAGGGACGATAGGGCGCTTAATAAGAACTGTATATATGCTCGCTTTCCCTATTAAAGGTGTGGTGTCCATTTTTTTGGTTTAGTTTAGCCATTTTAAATGAAACCCACTTCTATAGCCCAAAATCGCTCCCAGGCGTTGATAGAAACAACTCACAGAGTCTTTACTGGCCCTTAACTGAAATTTACCAATCCGCAAGCCTTAAATCTTGACAACCCACCATTTTTCGAGTTTTTGAGAGGGTAAATAAACACAGGAATCATTATAATATTGAGAATATGTTACAAATAAAAGGAATCAAATGAAGCTCAATAATGACCATGCATACATAGAGACTGTCTCCATCGCCATTAAGTCACACAACAGAGAGCCGACAGAGAGGTGACATAGTGGTTTCAGAATTCGAGGCGGGACACATGTCAAACCGATTCACCGCTTCAAATTTCAAAGCACGAAATTAAGATTTAAACATAGTTTCACTTTGCAAAATGCAAAATGCATATGCACCGACAAACTAATAGGTCCAAAATGACCACAAGATGTCATCGACATAATAAAAAGACTACAGATCCATTTTAAATGCATTTGACTTAATTTAACTTTTTAATAAAAATCTATTGAAATTCATTTAACTTAATTTAACTATTTAATAAAAATAATAATTAATTAAATTTATTTAAATTGGATTTTTTTTATTTTATTTTTAAATTCGATATACATATCAAACAAAAAAGGGCAGCACATGGAAATAATGAAACAAACCTGAAAAGAGCATTGCAATTGCAGAGAATGAATCAAACCAACCACAAGTAGATTGCCAGGGTTTACAAGTTGAATACAAATAAGAATTTGTTTGAGCACACGAAAGAAACCCAACGATGGAAAAAACGAATTGTTGTTATACCCTTCACTAAACATTTGGAAACTGCCTTGCCATAAAATCACAACGTGCTCTATCCTCAATGAGACAGGTCGTACTTTAACGGACTTCGACACCTCAAACTTCACCAGATATTATTGGTAAACATGATATTGCACTTGGGAAAACACTTGAATTTGACATGTTGTGGCAGTTATTAAGTATTAACCATTATACCTATTGATATGTCCATCTGTTTTCCAACTGAAATGAATTCCATTATATTCCCTATATAAGGCTAGTTGGCCATAATATTAAAATAAACTAAGCCATGTTACCTTGAAGCTTTGTTCTCATTGTTTCTAGGTTAATTTAACTTCGTATTGCTCTTGTTTATGGGTTAATTAATTTAACTTCGTATTGCTCTTGTTTCTGGGTTAATTTCTCTTCGGATTAATGCACCTCACCTCTCAGCGAAGGTTTTGTTGGTTGAGAGGGGAAAACCTCAAAATAAGAGAAATTATGCAAGATCAAGCATTTGAGAGAATCAACTTTAAAAGAGAGGGATTAAGTATTGTAAATGGATAAATGAACTAAACAAAAATATGAGGAACATCACCCAACACTTGTTTATAAAATCTAGGAGAATGGAAAGTTTAGGTATAATGGTGAGGACAACTTTCAACTTTATAACGAAGAAAGTTCTACTATGTCCACAAATATCCTTTTCATACACTAGCTATGATAACTTTGTTCAAATTTGCAATAACCACAAAGTGTGCAGTCAAAAACCCTTTAAATAACATTTTGAATTAATCTTTAAATACTGTAAGTCACTGATTCACTAAATTTTGAACATAAAATTTCAAATTAATACAATCCCCGTCACCTTATTTCTAATTAAATAAAATTAATATGAATCATGTTCAGTATTCATTCTTGCATATGGCATTTACAGCAACTATGGAATATGCTAGAATTTATAAATAAGAAAATGGCGCCACGAAGCTTGTGAAGGATGCAGCTTTGTTCATTCATTAAGTCGGTTGCTATATCTGAACTGCCAAATTATAGGCTTTAGAAGGGATTTGATTTGTCTATAAACTATCGAACACCCATAAAAATAAAATACGGATTTGGATTAATAAAGTCCTCTGCTATATTTGAACTAATAAAGTACAGTGCAATATCCTCTGGTTTAGCCCCTAGACATATTATTATTGTTGTTATACTGGACATAGTGGCACAAGGTGCCTAGACTATGGTTTGCACATTATTATTATTATTATTATGTTGAACATTATTAATTAATAAAATAAAATAATCGGATCAACCAATGCCACAAAAGAGAGTATGAGGAACCATGATGTTACGAGCAAGGGGTTGTGGGAAAAGTGTTACCTTGTGTTTTGACATATGTGGATGTGATACACCCTTCTTGTGGACTTGGTGTACCCTCTTGATTTATGCACCCCCATCATGTGTTATGCTACCCCTTGGTTTTTATTTTATTCCGGGATTAATTTTATTTGGAGTTAGAGTTTTTCCCTCACCTAGTGCGCCCCTCATGAAAATTTGTAACTCCCGCCTTGATGAGGAATATTCCTCTCCCCTCTAATGTTCCCTCTTGAGAAGTGTAACTCCCATTTTGCTAATTTGGGGATTGTAACTCCTCCCTTGTGTCTCCCTCTCCCCCCCCAATTCGAATTGCTCTTGGGAAATGGGATTTGGGGTGGATGGCAGGTAGTCTCTCTTGGGGTTTATGCATGCTCTTGGCTCTTGTTTTTGCTATGGTACTGGTGTGATTGGTTTTGGTTTCTCTTGACATGAGTTTTGTTGGTTGGTGCGCCCTTACTGAGCCTGTGCCCAAGTTGAGTTACTTTGGAATTGCCACTGTTTTGTCCTGGAATTACCTCTAGAGATCCTGGATTGGAAGTGATGTGGAATCCACTTGCCATTGGTTTTGAGGTTGGACTGATATATTTCTGAATCTTTTGTCCTGGAGCCACTGGAATTTCCCTAGAGTGGAAGTATAGGAAGACTTGCCATTGGGTTGTGGTTGGACTGATTTCTCTTGAAAACTTTGTCCTGGAATTGTCACTGGAGATCCTAGTTTGGTAATGATGTGGAATCCACTTGCCATTGGATTGTGGTTGGACCAATGTTAGATGGATTTTGTGTTTGAGTGCACTCTTGCTTGTGGCATAATGGTTCCGGATCGGGGGTGACCATTGCAAAGTGAGTTTTGGCTTGCATTGTGTATACGGCTAGATGTAACGTGGCACGGTCGATTTTGGTTACGTATTTTGCAAGATAAATACTTTATTTCATGTTTATTTGAATTACTTGGCTCTGATATGATTATTATATGGTTTCACATGAAATGTATGAGAAAATATATGAGCTAATTATGGAAGAAATCTCTCATAGATTTTAGTTACATTTTGCTACTATTTTTTGGGAAAAATAACTAACTAGTTTTTGGTATTTTGTGAGCAAGTGCTTGAGAAAAATGTTTATTTGGCACCTTTGCTACAGATCTAATAATTGTGCCTCTGATATTTATATTATGTGTACTTTTATTGTGCAATAGCTTATTAATGATTGGAAACACCTCTCTTCAGTGTTTCTAGCCTCTATTTGAAAACTAGTCATTGGTTGGGTTGTTTTATGTAGTTAAGAGAGTTGGCATGCAGAATGTTTGAGAAAATTCCTAAGCGAGATAAATGATATTAGATCTGATAATTACACCTGAAATATATGAAGAAATGTGTGGAAGAGTTCCTAGATAGTTCTATATTTGCTTATCGAAACGCTAGTTTTGTTTCCATTCACTAGCTCATTTGAAAGAATTGTTTTAAATGGATTTATGAATTTGCATGAGAAGTGTTTGACAACATGTTTACATGAGTTATACCTATGATAATACTGATAATACATGGTATTTAGAGTTGGAATGGCTTCCAAATGACTCTTCAAATTGTTTATGCATTTATCTTATTTGATTCATCAATTTCTAGCCAATTTGGAGAAGTAGGTTTAGTTAGTTTGATGCATTAATAAGATGATTTTTTATGAGCAGAAAGCTACAACCATTTGGATGTAGTGGAGCTCTGATATGATGTCCATGAGCTATAGTAGTTAATAATTTCTTATTGTTTTGCATTTGGAAACTAGAAACGGAAACTAGCTTCAAATCAGTGGAAATTGGTAACTAGTTTGTAAATTGAATCTATGTTTTTGTAATTTTTGGAATGTATAGCCATATGCTCTATTTTTGGTACTTTAATTTTGTTGTAGAATTTTATTTTCTAGATCTTTACCCTCGCCTCTATGTGCTCCGGAACTCAGTAAATTGATTGGGTTAAATTCCTAGCAGTGTTTATTAACTAGTTGCACTGATTTAGCTTGAAAGAATCATCGTTTATGTGAAAGGATATGATATGCAAATGCAACTTTATTTGGCTTTATGTGCATGTTTAAATATATGTATAATGGTTGTAGGTTCAATTTTTGGTTCATTGGCATGATTGTGTGTTGAAATTGTGCAAGACTAGCTGTTTATGTTAAATACTAGTTAACTAGTCTTGTGGAGTCATTTTCATAATTGTTTTGTTTAATTATTTGGAAAATGATAATTAGACCTTATTTACATAATATTAGGTATTAATTAGACATTGGGCTTGATAAATTATGATTAGGTGAAAACAAGTGAAGTTATGTTAAGTGTCGTCAATTATGCGCTAAGTGTCGCAATTAGTACACTAATTACTAGTTAATCATGATTAAGTGAAAATTACCTTTTTAGGTGCAAGTAACATGTGTTATGGATTGGGATGGATGCAAAATGATGTTATATAGTGTTGGATAATATTTCCCAACCTTGGTTCAATTTTCTTGATCAGTTATGAATTTTATTTTAATTTATTTGGAATTATCGATATTTTGTCATAATTAAATTGTAGAAAATTAAATTAAATATTTATAAAATTATTTTGTTTTGCTAAAATATTCTAATTAGCCCTAGAGAGATAATGATATATCTCTAAGACCCTTTGATAGCCCCATGGGACATTATAGGTGGTATCGGATCTATGGTTCCAACTCCGTGGTTGTTGGGCCTGTTATGGACTCATTATTTTATGTTTACGTGCATTGAGAATTTATAAATGTTCTTTGTGAAAGAATTTTAACCTCCCTTATGTTAATGGAAGAATAAGAAGCCTCACTTCAGAGATCAGTTTGTTGTATGCTTTTTAATTATTTAATATTGCATATTTATTGTTCAATAGATTGATTGGTAAGTACTATGTGGTGCGTATCTAATAATCGAGTAGATTAATTGGTTGATGCATGTTCACCTTGCATTACCTCCTTTATTGTTCAGTGATTTGATTGGTCAATGCTTGTGCATTGCCTCTTTTACTGCTTCAGTGATTTGATTGGTCGATGCTTATGCATTGCCTCTTTTACTGTTCAATGACTTGATTGGTTGATGCTTGTGCAATGCCTCTTTTGTTGTTCAATGACTTGATTGGTCAATGCTTATTCATCATGCATTGCCTCTTTTACTGCTCATTGAATTGTTAATATTGAAATGCTTCATGTGGTATGATTTATTTACTGGTAGATTATGATTATTAATTGATAAATAAATAATTGTCATTATAATAGTATGTACTATGTACCATTATTAGCATTAATTTAATGATAAGTTATTAAGATGGTATAGTTTTAATATTATTAAATATTAATATGATTTATTAAGTGGCATTTATACCCTATACTGATTTTGGGGTTTTCTAGTGATGGTATGCTTTTATAGGCTTATTTATGCCACTTGGATGGCGGTGATTACATTGATGAGTAACTCCTTGTCTATTTTTGGAGGAAATGAGCCACTTGTCATTAATGGTTCATATTATCTTCTAATTTATTTATTTCATTTGTGGAGATGTAACTCCTTGTCTATTTTTGGAGGAAATGAGCCACTTGTCTTTAATGGTTCATATTCTCTTCTATTATTTATTTATTTATTTATGGGGATGTAACTCCTTGCCTATTTTTGGAGGAAATGGACCACTTGTCCTTAATGCTTCATATTCTCTTAATTTTATTTATTTTATTTTATTTTGTGTGTAAGAAGGTAGTGTAATAGTGTATAATAATATTGTATGACATAAATTTAAATATGTATAACATAATATGTGATGTAAGATAGATGAGGGGTATATATATATATATGTGTGCGTGCGCGCGCGAGTGTGTGTGTGTGAATATATATATGTGTGTGTGTGAATATATATATATGTGTGTGTGTGTTTTAAAATATGCAATAATTATTAGTATTACGTGTATATGATATTGTGTATATATTATATGTATAGATGTGAACGTATGCAAAGAAGTAAGTTTAAAGTTTCGAAGTATTGGAGTATTTGGAAGTTTTTGGAAGCATTATGAAGTATAGTGTGATCATAAGTTTTTGTCTACCTAATATGATAGCATTGGATTAAGTAATTATACTGTTGTAATTGTATGGATATTATGGTATAACATAATAATTATACGAGTGTATAAAATATAGGATATATGGGTTATATGACTAATATGATGTGTATATGATTAATAATAATATGGCATATGATTGATTGGAGAATTATAATATGCATGTAGACAAAATGGGCATATGTATAGAAATAATACATGGTAATAGTAAGTATGGTGTATGGTATGAGTGTATGATGGTGTGTTGTATAGCTAGTAATTATTTTATTGTGGAATGCTATAATATTTTGGTGGTAGGATGTTTGGTTTCTTGAGATGACTATGAATGTACTTTGGTTGATGGTATAAGTAGTGTGTTACGTGTATATAATTAGCAACATAATGTATGCTTGTGTATATGTTGAGTGTTTACATAAGTGCAGTATTAGTAGTGTTTGTGTGATGATGTTGGTTGCATACATGTATTATTAATATATGGATATTATATATATCGCCATGTGCTAATAATTATATATAATGTTATGATAAGTAGTAAATATTCAAAATTATTGTTATGGTCGATGTATGATGTTTGAATGGTTGATTATGTTGTTTGATACTATTGGTTGTTAATGATTAATATTGGTTGATACATGTATGATATTGTCATTATTGTATGCATGGCTATTATTGGTTGTTCTTGGTTGTTATGGTTGTTTTGTGTATGATTGATGAACGATGGTTGATGTTGAGTGGATGATACTGTTATTCATATGGTTTCTATTGGTTGTTATTTGTTGGTGTATCTGTAACTTCGGAAGATATTCATTTGTATATTGTATGTATTACATTTGTACTTTATTGTATCCCCGACAGAGAGATGTCTTATTCCTCCGATCGGAAGTGTCGTCATTTGTATTCTATTGTTGTACCTCCGACGGAGATGTTTGTTCCTTCGGATCAGAGAAGTCATTATTGTACTTGAGTCATGTAAAGTCATTGAGGTCCATCCTCCCATGTATGACAGGGCATTAGACACCGGAGTAGTGTCGCAAGTTATATTGTAAGTGTCGTAACTTATATTTGATGGGTTATTAGACCACCTTGGTGGGGTCGGACCTGTATGAGTCATGTAGGTTAAAGGGTTATTAGATCACCCTAGTGGGGTCGGCCTAGTGACAAGTGGTAATGGGTTATTAGACTCTCCTAAGGGAGGTCGACCCAGTTAGAGTAAAAGGCAAGTCAAGTCATTGTATAAATAGAGAGTGTGTCTCTCTCATTCTATTCATTCACTCACTCACTCACTCACTTCGCATTAGTGAGAGAGAGGATGAGTGCCCACAAGTGGAGGAGGAGTAGCTGCTGCAGACATTTATCTTTTGGGGATTCATCTTGGTGATGTTTGTATTGGTGCTTATTCTATCTCTGAGGAAGTTGTGGGGTTTTTCACTTTCTTGGTTTTTCCCGGTGAAATGCTTTGTGTCTCTTGTCTCTTATGCTTGATATGTTGTACATGTTGTTCTTTTAGTTAAGATCCTAGATCATATTGAATTAAATGATGAAAAACTAACATTATTGTCGTCATTGGTTGATATTGGTATGATTGATGTGCTTGGGTGATGTTATTGAGAAACTAATCGATGTTTATCAGATGTGGGATAGATGTGATTGTTAAATATTAATGTATTTTGCTTCCGGTTGATGTATTCTGATTGATGTGTTTAGGTTGATGTACTCTAGTTGATGTATTCTTATTGATGTATTTTGCTACTAGTTGATGTATTCTGGTTAATGTATTTTGCTTCTGGTTGATGTGTTCTGGTTGATGTATTTTGCTTCTGGTTGATGTGTTCTGGTTGATGTATTTTGCTTCTGGTTGATGTGTTCTGGTTGATGTATTCTGGTTGATGTACTATGATTGATGTTTGTATGGTCATTTGATGCATGTATGGTTGTCATTGGTTGATATTGGTGTATGATTGATATATGGTTGAGGTATTATGAATTGATGTATTATGGACCGACGCCTGTATGATTGATATTGGTTGATGTTACTAGTTGATACTAATTACTATTAGTTGATGTATAATGGATTTTTGAATGTTCTCTAAATAATACTTATGCTTGTGTGGAGATGAAAGGTAGTATGTTTAACTACTAGTCGTTATGGCCCTTTTTGTTTTTTTAGTTAGATTGGAATTGTTGTATATAAGTCTACTTACTTGTTACATTAAGTGCATAAAATGTTTAGGTGATCTTTGCGATCTTTGATAGAAAAGTATCTTTGCGATATTTATCTTTGCGATCTTCATTAGAAAGGTATCTTTGTGATATTTGTCGAAAGGTATTTTGGTGGTATCTTGATTTCATTACATGTGTAAGTATCTGGTGATATCCTGGTGGTATTTCGTATGTCTTGTTGAAAAGTATGTACTAACTATTGGACTAATTAAAGTATGATTCAGGTACCTCTGTTGAAGATGTACTTCATGTATATCCTTATATATATCCAATACTAATACAAGTATCCTTGTTAGAAAAATATCCTTGTGGTCTTTCCTGAAAGTATCTTGTTAGAGTATCCTTACAGTATATCAAATACCTTTGTCGAAAGGCATCTTTGTAAAGTATCATGGTAAATCTCACGCATCCTTATAGGGAAAGTATTTGGGTGATAAATCATGTAAAAGCATCTTGGTAATGCATCTCATGTTACTGACTAATTGAAATGCCTTTCATATATCTTAGATGCATTTAAGGTATTTTGTTGATAAAGCATATGCATGATGCATTTCATGTATATGTACGTAAAGTATATGCATTTCATGTGTTTGATTGGTTGGAATGCATTTCATGAAGAAAGAGTACACACTTGATGCACTTCATGAGATTGAATGGTATACTTGATGCACTTCATGAGATTGATTGATACAATTGATGCATTTCTTATGATTGAAATTTATTAGAATAAGATTCATGTAGATGCATTTCGAGTATTTTGTTGAAGAATTATCTATATCTCATGTACTTTGTATATACTAATGTATTTCGTTTCATTTATTTAATGTATCATGTACCTTGAAGATGTATTTTATGTATCTAGATGAATAGTATATATATATATATATATATATTTGTTGCTAACCGTGTATTGTTGGAATGTGAAGAAAGTATTATTGGTGAAGAATATCATGTATCATATATTTTTATGCCTGATGTTAATCATATGGGTGATTGAAATATGATTTTTAGGTGGATGTATCCTTGTTGAAGTTTGAAGTCCTTGTAAATAGGTTTGAAGACCCTGACATGGGGATTGAAAATCGACCCTTGCTTCCTTGAGCCCAGTCTACTAGTCCCGGTTCTACCATGGGCAATGGAGACGGACATGAAAGTAGGTGGTAGTGGGAAATATTGTGTTTAGAAAGATGACATTTTTCTGAGGCATGCATGGGCATGTCTGTTATACTTTTGTAAATGCATGTATGTAATATGCATCGACGACAATACATGGTTTAAGGGGAGGGGGATGTAATATCCTTTGGTTTAACCCCTGGACATATTATTATTGTTGTTATGTTGGACATAGTGGCACAAGGTGCCTGGACTATGGTTTGCATATTGTTATTATTATTATTTTTATTATGTTGAACATTATTAATTAATAGAATAAAATTATTGGATTGACTGATGCCACAAAACAGAGTATGAGGAACCATGATGTTACGAGCAAGGGTTTGTGGGAAAAGTGTTACCTTGTATTTAGAACTATGTGGATGTGATACATCCTTCTTGTGGACTTGGTGGACCCTCTTGATTTATGCACCCTCATGTATTATGCTACCCCTTGGTTTTTATTTTATTCCGGGATTAATTTTATTTGGAGATATAGTTTTTCCCTCACCTAGTGCACCCCTCATGAAAATTTGTAACTCCCACCTTGATGAGGATTCTTCCTCTCCCATCTAATGTGCCCTCTTGAAAAGTTTAACTCCCATTTTGCTAAATTGGGGAATGTAACTCCTCCCTTATGTCTCCCTCTCTCCCCCCAATTCAAATTGCTCTTGGGAAATGGGATTTGGGGTGGATGGGAGCTAGTCTCTCTTTGGGGTTATGCATGGCCTTGGATCTTATTTTTGATATGGTACTGGTGTGATTGGTTTTGTTTGATATTGAAATGAGTTTTGTTGGTTGGTGCACCCTTGTTGAGCCTGTGCCCAAGTTGAGTCACTTTGGAATTGCCATTGTTTCGTCCTAGAATTGCCTCTAGAGATCCTAGATTGCAAGTGATGTGGAATCCACTTGCCATTGGATTTGAGGTTGGATTGATATATTTATAAATATTTTGTCTTGGATCCACTGGAATTTCCCTGGAGTGGAAGTCAAGGAAGACTTTCCAATGGGTTGTGGTTGGATTGGTTTCTACTAAAAACTTTGTCCTGGAATTGCCACTGGAGATCCCGGATTGGTAGTGATGTGGAATCCACTTGCCATTGGATTGTGGTTGGACCAATGTTAGATGGATTTCGTGGTTGAGTGCACTCTTTCTTGTGGCATAATGGTTTCGGCTTGGGGGTGACCATTGCAAAGTGATTTTTGGCTTACAGTGTGTACAGCTAGGTTGTAACATCCCGAAAATACCAATTTTTATTTTATTTTTATAATAGCAATATTTATCAAAATTATCTAATGCGGAATGAGATAACTAAATTGAACACTTAATTAAGGTAAGATAATCATAATGACATGTCATCAACCTCAATTAATTAAAATTTCTACTTTAGATATTAACGGTTGTTAACTTTTTAAACGAGAGATCTTTGAATGTTTATGAAAACCAGTACAGTTCATGATTTTGTTTAGGTTCTTGATTAAATATGCATGCTTCTATAGTTTGTTCTGCTTTTAAATCATTGATGTATTGTTAACAGTTTGTTTGTTGATAAAAGGGGTCCTATGAGGCACCCTGGAGCTTACTTAGCTACGTTTAGCTAAGGCAATTGAACTTGTTTCCATGTGTAGACCGCAGGTAAGAAATCTTCATGACAGCATACAAATTAGAGTACTTGTGTTTTTCATAACGTCGTCAATATAAAATGTTAAGTGCTTCCTTGTGACATTAAAAACTGAAGGTATGGATACAATAAATTCTACTCCTAGCTTGGCAATGTTTTACAAAGCTCCTTGATGTTATCAACCCAAATCGACCATCTTTCTATTGTACTGTTACAATTATCTTCAAGAGGTCACTGTCGGCGATATTGATACAATCAATACTATTATTTATTTACATGTGCAAAATCGAGATTTGTAGAATTTTACACTTTCGAACTATCATTAACAATGGCGTCTTGCAAGATCTTAGACTTATTCTAAGTACTGCATTTGGCATTTCGATACACAACCTAAAGAGGAGAAATAACTATGTATTTGTAGCTATCAATTATTTACATAAAGCATAGTATATTACTCTATCATTGGGCACCAATATGAAATTTTGACAATATATAATTATGCACTATATGTTGCTATTTGATATGAAATGATTTTTGCTATCTCAAACTATTAAACAAAAGTATTAACATGTAATACAAATGAAATCATATATATACATCATTGACACCATAGGGTATTATCCTATAACATCCACTAAAGGATTATAACGACTTTAAACGAGGTCGTGGCTTGAGTGATAGTTTGAAACTATGTTATAAGTATGATCTCAAACCTAAGTAATAATGTTTAAAAAGTAATTATACACATCTCGATGATAGAGTGATGATATGACGGTTAATAATTTGTGTTTGCAGGTTGACAGAGTTACGGTTGTATGAAGATAAATGCATTCAACGTGGAAAGGGGTGACAACAATTCCACGTAGTCTAACCTTATGAACTTTGGGTGATAAAGAAGTAGAGAGTTATAGCTGGCAAGGAACTCCGTTGTCTCTTCTTCCACGCTGTACACTATATTGTTCTTTGAACTGCAAGGTTGGCGACTTGGTAGGTGTTGGTAATTAATGAGATATTAATGCGAGTTTTGCTCGGCTTTCCAGTATGTACTGTTGGCTCTTCCCTACCATTGATCACTTCAGATCTCGATCGTCGGTTTGAGTAACCCTAAACCGGGTTGTTTGTATTGATGGCAAGTGTTTTGGTATTTCAATGTTTCGTTGTAATGAGGCCGACAAGTTGCCAAATTTTAGGGTGATAGGAGGGTTTTCTTCTAGGGTTTCGAACCTGTGACTTATGCGAGCCAAAAATTGAGTGTTACAGGCGCTGGCCTCAAGCCAGAAGGCCATGAGGTTGTAGTATGAAGGATAGGTTAGCATCAACTATTGAGAGTACTCCAATGTTAGTTCTTTGGCTCTTTCGAAAGGTGATAATGCCTGTTTGATCTCTCCTACGAGTAAGAAGGATTACAGCCGATTGCTGCTTTTCATCTTCAACAGTTGGAAAAACACTCTCCAAGTAATGTATTAAGTATTCATTGCAAGTTAAAGACGTTGATTGGCATTCGGTCAAGTTTCACCTGTTTAACCAACTACTTGGTGTTTTGGCAAGTCTTCTCTTCATTGGAGGGTTTCTTGTATTACAAAATAAAAGGAAAGCATCAATGGCTTCCTGGTAAGCTCCAGTGATTCTTACATGCCTCGTAGGTTCCTTGATGTGTCTCTATATGTGCCGAGGGGTGGAGTTCGTCTACCTGTAGAAGTAATGGCCACAAGCGAAGTCTTAAGCTTGTCTTGTTTTGTTTTCTTTTGGCTTAAACTGAGGGTAAACTTTCTCGGTCAAATGGGTTATTAAAGGCTATTTGATGCCTGGTTGTGCTCGAAAATGGAGAATTTAAACTTTCGTTGCTTACTATAATGTTAAGGGTGCAAACCCGGTATCGTCTTCAATTTTTAAAGATTTTGAACTATGTTTACAGTTGATGATGGCAAATCTTGAATGCTATGAAACCGTGACCAAAACATGGTGGAAGTTTTATTTCCAGTTATGAATGTGAGTCGAGATTTGAGGGTTCTATTTTGTACTTACAAACTATAGTTTATTTTTCTGAGTTAAAAGATTATTGAGTTTTACAGAATCATAACAGTTGTCTTCGGACTGGGGTTTTACTACATGATGTGCTTTGTTTTCGTTATTGCTGTCAATTTTTGAAAAATCAATATAGTAGTTTTGATCGTATAAACAAAGTGTCGAGAGGATTTTAGCCTTTGCGTTCTTTTTTTTTGAAATAAAAAGAACTATAACTGTAATATCCAAATATGAAAGAGTTTTTAAGCTAGGGTTTATAACTCAGACTTATTCGTTGTGAAGAGAGAAATCTTGATAGTGTAATTACTGAAATATTAAGGTGTGAGCTACAATTTATACAAGAGTATGTAAAATGTGTATTTGGCTACTGTTAGAATAAATCTTTATAAAGCATAAACAAAACATGAATGCTTGTATTAGACTGGTATGAAATTAATTATTAAATCAATTATAGTTATAAGGGAAACACTCTATGACAAAATGAAAAGTATTTACTCATAACCAAATCTATATGGAATAAATTTGCAGCTGTTATATTTTTGCAAAATACTTGTACTATGAAAATTTGAAATGTTTAATATTGAATGCATTTGCTTGCTATTTGAATATGATAGAGATATGAGGAGAATACATGACTGTTCAGAATTTAACTAGATTTATATTTTTGAGATAACAAAAGAATCATATATCATTATCTATAGTTATACAGTAAATTCTTACTCTGTTTAGATACAGGTCAGAATGGCAAACAAATCACTTACTACAATTATTTATCTAATCAAATGGCAATATGCCTATCTCTAATCTATTATTTAATTTGCTTCTCTATACTGGAGTACGATGCATATAACAACATGTGGAAAAATATAGAGTTGATTTTCTAATCAGAATTTAAACAAGTTTATTATTCAGACTTAAACAAAGATCAGAAACAAATTCATTTACAAAACAGAGTTTAATGATTTCACTAAACATAATTATTAAACTGTAAACAAAATAGCAAACTGTAAAACCTGGTTAATCTGCAGGGAAACAAACAGCCCAAGGAGCCTGTTCCACCCAACCAATTCCTGAAGACAACCAAGTTACTTGCCTTAGGACCCCTGATCCTGTTCACTGAACCACCAGGAGGAAGAAACTTAGAAGTTTTAGGATCTCCACTTGCAGTAGCAATAGTTGTCCAGTCTTTGAAACTAACAGTCCAAAGGACCTACACCAGCACCTCTGGTTCTCTTATCAAAATAGTTTGCAGACTTATGATTGCACTCACAACTAGCCTCCCTATTTGAATCTCTTAGTGATCACCTGATGCACATGAGGAAATACTTCCGCAAAAAATATTGTCTAAGAACTGCTTGCTCAATTCGAATTTGCCTTATGTAGGCTGCTTAGGCCTTTTCAGTTGTTATTGGGTCATTAAATGAGCTTCCTGCCCACTCCCACTACCTGGGGGATAATGCCACATTTTTAGGGGTAGTTGTCCCATAACCAACAACTATTGGTGAAGTGCAATTGCTTCCATATGTCCCATGCCTTCTAACAGCTTCCATTCCTCCTAGTGGGTCAGTGAATACTCATTTAACAGTTCCCTTGGGTGTTTGTCTCCTACTTTAATTTATTAAATAATAATAATTCAGTAATTACATTCATCCTTGACCAAACTTGGTCATAATTTCAAAACTTTGAAATTAAAATTTAACATAAAGTATTTTTGCAAATAAAATATTATTTTCAGAATTTGGGTAGGTGATATGGGTGGAACATGGCACGGTCGATTTCGGTTGCGTATGTTGCAAGATAAGTACTTTATTTCATGTTTATTTGAATTACTTGGATATGATATGATTATTATATGGTTTCACATGAAATGTACGAGAAAATATATGAGATAATTATGGAAGAAATCTCTCATAGATTTTAGTTACGTTATGCTACTATTTTTTGGGAAAAATAGCTAACTAGTTTTTGGTATTTTGTGAGCAAGTGCTTGAGAAAAATGTTTATTTGGCACCCCTGCTACATATATGATGTACTTTTATTTTTCAATATATTAGGAATGATTGGAAACACCTCTTTACAATGTTTCTAGCCTCTATTCGAAAAACTAGTTCATCAGTTGGGTTGTTTTATGTAATTTCGAGACTTGGCATGTGAAATGTTTGAGAAAATGCCTGAGTGAGATAAATGATATAAATAATATGATAATTAAACTTGAAATGTATGAAGAAATGTGTGGAATAGTTCCTAGATAGTTCTAGTTTTGCTTATCGAAATCCTAGTTTTGTTTCCATTCATTAGCTCCTTCGAAAGAATTGTTTTAAATTGATTTATGACTTTGCAAGAGAAGTGTTTGACAAAATGTTTACATGAGTTATACCTATTATAGTACTAATAATACATGTTATTTAGATTTGGAATAGCTTTCGAATGACTCTGCAAATTGTTTATGCATTTATCTTACTTGATTCTTCAATTTCTAGCCAATTTGGAGAAGTAGATTTAAATAGTTTGATGAATTAATAAGAGGATTGTTTATGAGAAGAAAGATACAACCATTTGGATGTAGTGGAATTCTGATATGATTTCCATGAGCTACAGTAGTCAATACTTTCTTATTTTTTTTCATTTGGAAACTAGAAACAAAAACTAACTTCAAATAGGTGGAAATTGGTAACTAGTTTGTAGATTGAATCTATGTTTTCGTAATTTTTGGAATGTACGACCATATGCTATGTTTTTGGTACTTTAGTTTTGTTGTAGAATGATATTTTATATATATTTATCCTCACCTCGGTGTGCTCCGGAACTCAGTACAATTGATTGGGTTAAATTCCTAGCGGTGTTTATTAACTAGTTGCATTGATTTGGCTTGAAAGAATCATCGTTTATGTGAAAGGATATGACCAGAAAATGAAACTTTGTTTGGATGTATGTGCATTATTAAATATATGTATAATGGATTTGGTTCACTTTTTGGTTCATTGGCATGGTTGTGTGTTGAATTCGTGCAAGACTAGTTGTTTATGTTAAATACTAGTTAATAATTGTTTTGTGTTGAATTCATAATTGTTTTGTTTAATTGATTGGAAAATGATAATTAGACCTCATTTACATGATATTAGGTGTTAATTATCCATTGAGATTGATAAATGATTATTAGGTGATAAAAAAATGAATTTATCTTAAGTGTCGTCAATTATGTGCTAAGTGTCGCAATTAGTACACTAATGACTAGTTAATCACGATTAAGTGAAAATGACCTTTTTAGGTGCAAGTAACCTGTGTTATGGCTTGGTATGGATGCATAATGATGTTAT